>CM065589.1:412487603-413072603 GCA_033119425.1 Bufotes viridis | reverse complement strand
ATTTTTTTTTAATTTTAATTTTTTTTGTCCTCGTCACTATATTTAGAATATATATATATATATATAAGTCGCTCAGTTTTCACACTGACCAATAGGCATACAATATGTTATAGTCAAATTGTTTTTATTGAGTTAGTCAGTTGTCAGCTAATGTAACGAAAACATACAATATGTTAAAGTGGTCATTTATATAAATAAATTGGACAATACCTTTAAGACTTCCTGTCTTATGAGAGCAGCTACGTGGGCAATAGACACAATAGACAGAAGCTGACTCACTGAGTTCTATGGGAGAGTTTTTTAGACATGCTCTGTGACCTGTGCAACGGTCAGGAGGGAGTAGGTGAGCTGTAATATCACCTACTGTGAATGGGGGATCCTGTGTTATCTATACAGAGGTGATACTTGTCACTGTAATTCCGCCTGTGATGATAATGAGAACAGCTACTGAAAAGTTACCTGTACAGGAAATCATGACATATTATTAGACCTAGTGGCCAGTGTGAAAATGTGGGGAAAAAAAACTCACTAAAAATAAAAATATGTTAAAACATGAAAACGTGATTTAACCAATAGGTAGTTTCTGATGAAACATTCCCTTTAATATATTAAAACAATTTATAAAAAAATGCATCTGTTTCCAATCCCATCTGCAAATACAGGTTTACACATCTAAAAAAAAAAAAACAGTGATGTGTAAATGGCCTGGCAATGTTCTTAACTTCAAAAACGATATAATCTCATTAGCTGGAAATAACCTAGAGAAGTGGAAAATTAAGATAACCAAACGCAATAACACTTAAACAGCACAAACTTGTGTGGGATACAGCTGCCTATACGCATGAGATAAAAGTTGACCGACCATCATTTAAAAAATGAATGCAAACTGTTTGCAATGGCATGGCCAACGTAGACTTCCGTCTGCTGATAATGTGACTGCCAGTTTCGGCTTTCGTGGTGCTGGTGAGATGCCACAACGGATCAGTCACATCATTATCTTATGTGTACGGCTGCCTTTATGTATGCAAATGACGAGAATTACAGGTGAACTGATGGTAACACAGTGGGCATGTGCTCAGTCATACTTATCAGTGCGGTTAGAGACCTTATGGTTATCATTGTGACTGTTTCACTGGTTACCTGATATCTCCATTTATAACTTGGCTTTTCCTAGGTATAAAAAATAGTCCTTCTGTTATTTCCAGAACTACAGTAAAAGAGGAGTTCACTATTTGCAAAGCTTCACTTTGAATTATTAAATCAATGTGATCTGTACTCTTGAGGACCCATGTAAATGATGGTTTTACAGTGAATAATCTTCAGAAATATGCCGCACATCCACATTTTGTTAGCAAAACTTCGGAAAAGACTTCAGTTGAAAAAAAATGGTTTATTAATGTTTATTCCGGGTATGTTGTAGAAGCTTTGTGCCGGTATCACCGTATCATTTCTACACTGTAGCAGCCACAAGCCATCACATCACAGTAGTCATCCATATAGCTACTCCAGCCCATGAAGAAATAGTATAGGCACATCATGTATCATAGCAGCAAAACAATAAAATATATGAAATATATTCATATCCAGACTATGATCTGAGGTCCTATCACCAGTGGAATATTATGTGATGCACAAAACTGGAAAAGTTTACTGCAGTAGGAAAATCTGGGAAACAATTATATATTGGTTCATTCCAACGTATTACTCAAAAGTTGGTATGGAGAGAATGTTTCTTCTTGTGGAGACCACCAAGTTGGAGTAGGGAGTCTAACAGGCCAGCAATGCTCCCTGGGACAAAAAAGGTTTTGCAAAGTAGCTCATCTCTAAGAAGGAGGATTGTCTCTCTAGTGCCACCTATGGAATCTATCACCTGGATAATCCATATTAAACCAAAAGTATGTCCTTACAGCTCTTCATACCTTCTTTCCATAAATTTTCTTTTCCCTTGGATCTCGCTTTATATCTTCATAAAAATCCAATTTTATCCTTATGCTAATGAGGCAGTAAGGTGCCCAGAGGGGTGTTATTTTCATTGAAAAGGTACCCAGGAACGCCCTTCCTACAGAGCCCAAGCACGCCTCTCTCTCCTGTTATACACTACGCCCCCAGCATTGCCATTGCCGCCACGCCTCCCGGCTACGTCGCTAGTAGCCAATAACCCCGTCCACCCTTTCCCTTCAGCTTCACGAACAGGTGCAGTACCGACCAGTGCCAGCTCCTTCGCTCTTCCTGTCTACCTGAGGGCATCAGCCTCAACTGTTTCACTGGGCATGCACCAAAAGTCACTGAGCTCGGCGCATGCCCAGTGAAACAGTTGAGGCTGATGCCCTCAGTCTCAGTTAAACTGGAAGAGCACAGGTGCTGGCACTGTTCAGCCCTGCTCCTGTTGGTGAAGTTGATGGGAAAGAGTGGTGAAGTTGATGAGAAAGAGTAGGTGGGGTTATCGGCTACTAGCAACGTAGCCGGGAAGGGGGTGGGGGGACGTGCTAGCAATGGCAAGGCTGGGGGTGTGGTGTATGAGAGGAGAGAGAGGCGTACTTGGGGGTCTGTGGGGGGGGGGGGGAGATCTGGGCACTCGATGGAGGGCCTAAAACCTCAAATGTAAATTGAACAGTTACTGACAGGTTTCCGCACTCGCAGCTGATCAGTGGGACTTTCTGCTACCAGCCCATTACTAAGATCCTTCTAGAGAAAAAAAAAAGTGTTATCCAGGATTTCAATATGGAAGGCCTATCCTTAGATTAAGCCATCAATATGAGATCCCTAACCCCCTTAAAGGGGTTGGTCACATTCTGGTTCCGGTTTGTCAATGTGTTTGCAAGATGACTATACGGCAATTACTAATATAATCTTTGTTGCAGTTCTGCCCCACTTTCTATATTCCATAAGATATACCCCTTGTTTGCCAAGTCTTTTGTGCTGTCCACACGGAGGTCCTGTTTATAAGATGGCCACTGATGGAGGGTCATGTGACCAGGCAAATCACCTCCATGTGCTGTCTCTTCCTTTCAAACACACTGTGCCTGCCGTCTGCACTTTTCTCTGTTGGAAGTTTACTGCAGGTGCAATGTGTTTGAATGAAGGAGACATCACATGGAGATGATTTGCCTGGTCACATGACCCTTCATCAGTGGCCATCTTATGGACAGGACCTATGTGTGGACAGCATGAAAGACCTGGCAAACGAGGGGCCAAACCTCAAGAAATATAGAAAATGGTGACAAATTTCAACAAAGGCTGTATTAGTAGGTGCTACATAGGCATCCTATAAACACAATGACCAGCAGTAACCAAAAAGTGGCCAACCCTTTTTACGGACACTGCGTTACAGGCATCCACCTGATAGCTCTTCTCCAGAAAGAAGTCGGACGGTCTATTTCACAAACAGGTAGCAGAAGAAATATCAGGTCTTCTATTATTATTATTCACGATCAGACCAGGATTTTATAGAAACATGAATTTACTTATGGATGACAGAACTTGTATTCATGGTTGTGCAAACTCTAATTAATAATGTCTCTTGCCCACACAGATAACAGGAAATACATTTTATTTGATAACAAAGACGAAAAATATAAAACATTATATTACATCAAGATGTACAAGTAACAACGAGTACAGCAACTAAAGAGGTTTACTGCAAAGATCACAACCAGTCATTAATGGGGATGTCTCAAGTTATCTATCCATAAGATGGCTTATGGCTGATCACATGGGGGGGTCTGACCACTAGGACCCTCACTGATCACAGAAACTGTGGTCCCATACCCTCTGTGTGTATGGAGGGGCGGTCAGGCCTGCACACGACAGATCCACTATAACAGGATTGACGGAGATAGCCGAGCGCCGTTGTTTACGTTTTTTCCCCATAGACAATGAATGGACGGTGGTGTGCACGAATGACCACTGCTCTATTTAATGAAGAATTCGGGCACCAATACTCCTGACTGATGTGGGTTCCCAGAGTTCAGACACCTGTCCGCCTATCCTAGAGCTTACAGTGGGACAAACCTTAGGAAAATGTAAAATCTTCTGCCAGCAGTTCTGTCAGACGTGCTCTCTGGAAAGTCATTTGATAGCACCAAGTGTGTTTGAAATCAAGAAGACATTTCACCAACCAAATCCTGAGCAGTCTATAGCATCCTACAAATGACTTTTAAGCTGCAGGTTATTTCCATGCACATTATCAACCATTATGTATGCAAGCACAAAAGCTTCTTTTTGTTCAACCGCCAAAGTTGCCTAAAGGGACTCAAGCCAAACACCTCTAAAAAATGCATGCATCCCGTTAACACTAATCATTACGCCAAATAAATCATTGCAATGTCAAGATTAAGCATATTATTATTCATATCAATCACTGTTCACACTTCCATAACTTCCAGAGCCAAGTTAACAAATCCAGCAAGCTGCAGTCCATTCCTTTCTTATCAATCATGTTTCATGGTCGATGGGTATGAATCACCACCACTGCCGCCCCGACAACCCCTTTAGAAAATGTTAAGGGTAGCAGTGGAAGTAGAGTCCTTGATGAAAACCCATCAGCAGCTTAGGGTTTGTTATTCACTAAAATAACACATGCAACGGAGCTTTCAATGGCTGCATCATCTCATACACGTACACTTACCTACCACAGTTCACACAGCTGATATATATATTCAGTCAATGGCTCATGTGCCAATTAGCACAGATGTAGCAGAGTAGAATTACTCATTAGAAGCTTAAAGAAAGCTGCAGGACATAGGACTACGAGAACATCATCAATATGTTCTGTACTAGAGTAAAGAGCCACTGCAAAAAGCATCTCCCGCTCTGTCAGATACAGTACAAATATGAATTGCATGGTCTCTCTGGAGAAATGATATGTTCCTAGGCTGACAAAGGGGAGTTATTTATTGGAAAAGGGGTGTGGCTTAGTTGGAAAGGGGAAAAATTATGTACCATAAGTGTGCCCCAATTCTGGTGTAAAATTCCATCTTTAACTAAGCCAGAGATTAGTTGACATAAAGTTAGACAAAAGTGTCACCAAATTTATCATCCAACCTGAGCCACTCTCATCTGGTGCAGGTCTAGACAGCCTAAGTTTACGCCATCTATAGGATTAGTAAATCTGGCCCTAAGATACAGGGGATAATCTCCTGTTGATCTCTTCCATCTTTGCAGGTCGCCAGCTGACGGGGGGTAGCATATGGGATAAAGTGTAGTAATCTTTAAGTTCTTCTACTACAAGGCACAAGGGGAGGCTGCTGCTCCAGCCTGTTACCTTACTGCCAGACATAAGACAGTGATGAGGAGGAAGGGGACATGGTTGATCTCCTATAGAAAATGTATTTCTATATTTCTGAGTCTTTGTGATATGAGACAAGAAATGTATTTCTATATTTCTGAGTCTTTGTGATATGAGACAAGATAGGATTACACAGGCCGAGGCATACTGAATGTGTGAAGGACAATTGCTACTGCAGTCGTTCCTTCTTAATTCTGTTCTCTTTGTGCCAATAATCAGCATCTTTCATCTTGATAAAACATTCAGATCAGCCGTTGAATGAGTGTTTGCTAGTTCATCAGCTGATCGATTATACAAGCCAATTATCAGGACGAGCGTTCATAGTTCCAATAATTGGTCCGAAAGTGTGCAGTGTAGTAGGCCCTTTAGGCCTCATGCACACGACAGTATTTTTTTGCGGTCCGCAAAACGGGGTTCTGTTGTTCCGTGATCCGTGTCAGTTTTTGCTTCCGTTGTGTCTTCCGTTTTTTTTAGTGGACATGACCCAAAAGATTTTACCAAAAGACAGGCTGACAATTTTTGCCAAGGGCCTGCGGGACCCGCAAAAAAAACGCGGAGCGCGGATGACACACGGATGGCCATCCACATTTTTTCACGGTCCCATTGACTTGAATGGGTCCATGAACCGTTTTTCACAGACAAGAATAGGACAGGTCATTTTTTTTTGACGGACTGTAATCACGGACCACGGACGCGGAGGACAAACGGTGCATTTGCCGAGTTTTCCACGGACCCATTGAAAACCAATGGGTCCGCAGAAAATCACGAAAAACGGCACAATGGACACGGAATCAAACAACGGTCGTGTGCATGAGGCCTTAGGGTGAGTTTACATCAGTGTCAAACTGACTACCAAAGTTTACTGTACCTGGCATAGTCAGATACTGCAGCACACCGCCAGATCCCAATTGACTATGGGATCTGACAGGGATCCGGCTGCTTTCTGGCATAAACGCTGTCTTTGAGATGGACAAATATGTAAGAAGATTTACTTGCAGTTCTATATAAAACCACAGATATTCCTAACTACAGAGCTCTGCTACATCACTATATGGAGATTAAATATTAAGAAACTAATTCACTCTGATAGCGATTTCCTCTTGTATTAACATTAGTGGAAGTCAAACTTGTCATCTGCATGCAGCAAATACAAAATATTAAATAAAAGAACATTTCCGTTGCAATGCAGCATTGAAAATGAAAACCACGAAAAGTTTGGAAAAGACAGGAAATAGAAGTGAAAAAAGTATAGGATCACTGCACATTTAGAACACGGGCTGAAACACCATGGTGCCAGTCACGTAATTTTGTGTACTTTGGACTAATGATCTGAACTGGAGGAACTTTTTCCCTACAAAGATAGAGAAGACAGAAAAAGACAAGAAGAAAAGTAAAATAAAGTTGATTTTTTTTTGCATCCAGACATAGTAATGCACTTTACACCACATAGAAAATACCAGCAGGTAGTTAGTCACACTACAGAAGGTAAAGTAAATCAAAAGCTAAAAGCCAATAGCATTATACCAACAAAATCAATGCTGACCACAGCAAGGCCACGAAACAACAAGATACAGATATATACCACAACAACAAACAAGCATGCGCATACTAATCCATACTAAACACAGCGCTCACATACTACCACTGACTAAGTGGATTTTTCAGCATTAACATTTCCTCTGTTAAATACCAACAGAAAAGATAAACTTACTTGTTTCTATTCACAGTTTCAGGTTCGGGTTCTGTTACTGAAAAGTCAAAAAAAAAAAAGAAAAGTAAGAAAAAACTCCTAATCACATATGTCACAAAAACTACAAAACATGGATTCTTTATTCCAAAACAGTGGCCGATTTGTTCACAGGTTATGTCTGGTACGGCAACTCAGCCACATCCATTTGAAAGGGATTGAGCTGCAATACCAGACAAAGCCGTGAGATAAAAGAAAGCAGACTCTTAGCCTCACACAACCTCTTTAGAGATGCACTGCTACATTGTACCTTACATATTCTCTCATTCTCAGATACCTACACTGCCCTTCATTTGAACTGTTCTGTTGTGATAGTAAGGCCTCTTTCACACTTGCGTTCTAAGGATCCGGCAGGCACTTCCGTCCCGCTGGATCCATCAGAACGCAAGTCACCTGAAGCATTAAAAGACTGATCAGGATCCTGATCAGTCTTCGAAATGCTTTCAGGTTACTATGGCAGCCAGGACGCTATTAAAGTCCTGGTTGCCATAGTAGGAGCGGGGAAGCGGTATACTTACAGTCCGTGCGGCTCCCGGGGCGCTCCTGAATGACGTCAGAGCGCCCCATGCCCATGTATCACGTGATCCATACGTGTGGGGCACCCTGACGTCACTCTAGAGCGCCCCGGGAGCCGTACGGATAGTAAGTATACTGCTCCCCCGCTCCCCACTACATTTTACCATGGCAACCAGGACTTTAGCGTCCTGGCTGCCATGGTAACAATTGAGAAAAAGCTAAACGTCGGATCCGGCGATGCGCCGAAACGACGTTTAGCTTAAGGCCGGATCTGGATTAATGCACTTCAATGGGCATTAATTCCGGATCCGGCGTTACGGCATGTCTTCCGGATTTTAGGACGGAGACAAATCCGCAGCATGCTGCGCTTTTGTCAACGTCCAAATAATGTTCACATACTGAACGGAAGACATCCTGATGCATCCTGAACGGATTTCTCTCCATTCAGGATGCATTGGGATAATCCTGATCAGTATCTTTCCGTCCTAGAGACCCGAGGACGGAACTCTAGTGTGAAAGAGCCCTAACAGCTAGAAGGCTTGCTGCCAAATCTCCAGGCATATGATCTTGCAATTTTTGAATCTATTTTACTCACCTTACAGGTAACCTCTTGACGCCCCCTAACATAACATATTAATACAGCTGACACCTGCCTGCAAAGTCTAGTATCGGAGATAACTCAGAAAAAGCACAGTAAAATGATGATGATGCTAAAAAAGATTTTAAAGGTTTTTAATTATTTTTTTGTAGTAAAACATAAAAACCATATAAATTTGGCACTGCTGTAACCATATCACTTTTAGGGCACAGTGAACAAAAGGTGCCATAAAAACTGCCCTGCAAAAAACAAGTTCCTATTTGTGAGCTGAAAATTA
Source organism: Bufotes viridis (assembly GCA_033119425.1). NCBI lineage: Eukaryota > Metazoa > Chordata > Amphibia > Anura > Bufonidae > Bufotes > Bufotes viridis. The sequence goes on along the minus strand of CM065589.1, from coordinate 413,064,178 downwards.
AAAAAGTTATGGCTCTTGGAAAGCAGTGAGGGGAAAATAAAAACAATAAACAAATAAAATTGACTTGGTCCTGAAAGGGGTAAAGGTGGAAGATAAAACTGCTACTGATAAGGTGTTTACTTCAATCTGTAGTTCCCGTTCAAAATTGTTGCTATTCTTGTTTATAGCAGAATATATTGCTTAATGCAGGATTTATTCCTATTCTGCAATTTTCAGTCGACAAGCCATTTGTACAGATTCTTTCTTACTACAATTATTCCAAAGATTATGGGAGGGGTCCTGCTGCAGAGGTCTTCATCAATCAGCAGTAATCGGAGATGCAGCGTTTTTCTGTCTGCGATGTGGTGCGGAGCAAAACGGATCTGTCCTAACACACAATGCAAGTCAATGGGGACGGATCAGTTTTCTCTGACACAATAGAAGACGGATCCGTCCCCCATTGACTTTCAATGGTGTTCATGACAGATCCGTCTTGGCTATAGAAGACATAATACAACCGGATCTGTTCATGACGATGCATGCGGTTGTATTATTGTAACGGAAGCGTTTTTGCAGATCCATGACGGATCCACAAAAAATGCTAGTGTGAAAGTAGACTTAGACGAATGTTGACTAAAGCTGCTGATTTTGGAATGACCTGCTAACCATCTAATATATATAAAGTGGTGTCCAACTTTCCCCCGACGAGAGAAGTACTGAATCGTTGGATTACAACATACCCGATTCACGTTTGTGTGGTGGAGGCTTTCTCGCCCCTCCCTGCTCAGAGCTCATGCATGCACGATGAGGAGGGATAGGCTTGAGAAAGTGGCGGCCGAACAGTCAAGAACTATGGTCAGCTTTAGAATCCCTTAACAGGATACTTATGGGTTTTATAAAACCAGACAAACCTTTTAAAATACCAATTAAGTCTAAAATAATCTAGACAGCCACCTAAATAAGCCCTAGAACACTGACACACACACAGCTTCCTACATACACTAAACACTAAAATCACTTACGGTTTTCTGTTCCAGTCATCTGAGCAAGGATACGGAAGGAACGTGACTGGCTAGTACCAGTGCGAGGGTGCCAGTCTTCTGTGTTGTCTACCAGGCGCTTCTTGCTAGCATCACTGAAAGTGGGAGTATGATGGAAGTCTGTCTCAACATCCAGAATGTGTTGGCGAGGAGGGCTAAGTAAGGAACAGAAAAAAAAAAATTGTATGATGCACAAAATAGCCAAATCGTTTGCCCGAGAAATACAGGTTTAAAATGTAATATCATGAAACAATGTGCATGTACAATATTTATTATATACACTGTATATACAATCCGTTACGGTTTTCGCTATTTCTTACCGATTTGAAAAAAAACAAAAAAAAAAAACACTGGGGTGGGGGTGGCCCGATAAACGGAAGTAGCAGCACAACCAAACGAGTCCTAGTACAGAACATGTTTGTGTTCAGTTTATCTAATGTTCTGTATCTGCACAATCCTTCTAGAATAATCTGTTTTGTCTATTAGAAAATCTGAAATATTATACCTTAAAAGAAAAAATGTTCACAAGTTTGTTTTAAAAAAAAATGTAAAGTTCAGTATTTTGATTAGTAATATAGCTGACTTGGAGAAATGCTGCAATGTAAGACTATGGCCACTAGATGGCAGTGCTGCCAACCATTTTAGGCTACTATCCGCTGTAGGACTTCACAGTTTAAAACATATGAAGTAGTTAACCCCTTAGTGACCAAGCCTGTTTGGGCCTTAATGACCAGGCCAGATTTTGGAAATCTGACATGTGTCACTTTAGCAGAGAATAAATCCGTAAAGGTTTTGCACATCAAAGTAATTCTGACAATGTTTTCTCGCCACATATTGTACTTCACTTAGGTGGTAAAATTTTACCTATAAAATATGCATATCTTTATTAAAAAACTAAAAAATCTATGAAAATTTGTAAAAATTGGCAAATTTTCCTATTTTTAACTGCAATATTTCACATACATACATACTATTCAATATTTTTATCAGAAATATATTTTCACATCTTTATTTTGGCTGCGCTAATAAAAAACTTTTACTTTTTTAAACAAAAATTTGAAGTACATATTTTTCCCTGCAAGAAGCAAAGTTTGCAGAGGCTTATAAGTGTCAGAATAATATAATCTCCCCAAAAGTGACCCCTTAACATATTCATCTATGGGCGTAATGAGTTTTTGACCCACTCGTTTTTTAAATAAATTAATGCTAAGAAGGTGAAAAAAAAAATAATACTTTTCATTTGTTAATTTAAAGACACACTGTCTATTTCTCCTGTCTTCAGAAATATCCCCATTGTGGCCCTAATCTTATGTCTTGACACACGGCAGGGCCAAAACATAAAGGAGCACCAGGGGCTTTCAGAACTCAAAATTTGCTTGAAAATGTTTTAGACCCCATTGCACACTTGAAATGGCGTTGAGCTGCCAAAACAATACGAAACCCCCATAAATGACCCCATTTTGATAACTAGACCCCCTAAGTTATTCATCTAGGGGTGTAGTGAGCTTTTAGAACCCCCTCGTTTTTTTGTAGAAATGAATGCTAAGCAGGCGAAAAAAAATATATTTTTCATTTTTTTTTTAAAGTGTCAATTTAAAGACAGTTTTTTCTACAGAGCACATGAAAATGAAGAAGTACTCCCAAAATGTATCACGCCATTTCTCCTGTCTTGAGAAATATCCCCATTATGGCCCTAATCTTATGTCTTGAAACACGGCAGGGCCCAAACATAAAGGAGCACCAGGGGCTTTCAGATAATAAACTGAAAATAGTTCAGGCCCCATTGCACACTAGTAATGGCGTTGAGCTGAAAAATGATAGAAAACCCTTAGGGGACCTTCACACTGGCGGTTTTGTTTTCCGGCATAGAGTTCCGTACTCGGGGCTCTATGCCGGAAAAAAAACGCCTCAGTTAAGATAATACAACCGCAAGCATCCGTTTGAACGGATCCGCTTGTATTAACTATTTTTTAACATTGAAAGTCAATGGAGGACGGATCCGTTTTCTATTGTGGCAGAATATCCGTCCCCATTGACTTACATTGGGGGTCATGACGGATCCATTTTGCTCCGCATCCCAGGAAGGAAAGAAAACCGCAGCATGCTGCGGTATTTTCTCCGTCCAAAAAACGTTCACATACTGAACAGAAGACATCCTGATGCATCCTGAACGGATTTTTTCTCCATTCAAAATGCATGGGGATAATCCTGATCAGTTTTTTTCCAGCATAGAGCCCCGACGATGGAACTCTATGGCGGAAAACAAAACGCCAGTGTGAAGGTACCCTTATACTGTAAATGACCCCATTAAAAAAACGAATGACCCCATTAAAAAAACTAGATCCCTTGAAGCATGCATCTAGTGGTGTAGTGAGCATGCTGAGTGCAAAATTATTATAGGATGAAATAATGAGTATATATGGTTTTATTCAAAATGTTAATAAAGTTTTCACAGGAAACTGGAGAAAAAAATATTTTTGGGTAAGGCTAGTTTCAGACTAGCGGTAAAGAACTCCGGCAGGCTGTTCCGGTGGGTAAACAGTCTGTCGGATCCATGCTGCTGCTAGTGCACGCGTGCCCCCGGACTACCGCATTGACTATAATAGGGGAGGGCCGGAGTTCCGGTGGCAGCATGGCAAACATGCCAAGAGGCAGCCGGAATAAAAGTACGATATAACGCTGTGCACCATAACAGGCACCTGCCTGGCAAGGTAGAAACCGCTATGCACACAATCAACCAGTCACCTACAGAATATATGTAAAAGGACAGTGACCAGAACTGTCTGTAGGAACAGTAATGGATCACTAATTCCCAAAATGATGTCAGGATTTCTAGACGTGTTGTGGGGTGTCCACAAGAAAAAAAAAAAAATAATTCTTAATAAAGCCCTTAGTGTACTGGTGAGGAACAACTCAATCATTAAAGATTGTCCAAATAAACAAATATATGGTACATCTCAAAACGGGTAACTGCAGTGGCCTGGTTGTGATGGGCAACTGGAGCAGGAAAATCGGGTGTCCCTTCTCCTTCCAGGTTTGCTACGGCATCATTTCTTAAGATATGTCTTGCTGGCAGTGACAGGGACTGGGTCAGGGAAGTGGCGTTCTGAAAGCCTTCGAACATCCTCCGATTGAAAGGCTTGCCCAGGTGCGGGGGACTCAAACAGGAGACTCTCAACCACCTTCTCCTGGTACTCGAGGAAGTTGAGGGTTCCTTGGGCCTTTTTTCAAATAAAACAAAACTATTAGGCCTCTTTTACACGGGCGTCACATTTGACGCCCGGATCAGAGGCGGGTGCGTTGCGGGAAAATGCGCAATTTTTCTGCGCAAGTGCAAAGCTTTTTAATGCGTTTTGCACGCGCGTGCAAAAAAATGTCATGTTTGGTACCCAGACTCGAAGCAGGACTTCATCACTGAAGTCCGGTTTCGGGTTAAGTATTCTGTATATTTTATTAATAGCAAAATAATAGCATTCTTAATAGAGAATGCAAAGTAAAAAGGCAATAGAGAGGGTTAAAAATAATAACAAAAATATACTCACCTCTTCCATTTGTTCGCGTAGCTGTCGGTGTTCTGTTCTGTATTCAGCTGGGCAGGGGGTGAAGGACCTTCAGTGACGTCACTGAAGGTCCTTCACCCCCTACCCGGCTGAAGACTGAACAGGAGACCGGTAACCGGCAGCTACGCGATATTATTTTTAACCCTCTCTTGCCCTTTTCACTTTGCATTCTCTATTGAGAATGCTATTATTTTCCTTTATAACTATGTTATAAGGGAAAATAATAAAGATCGGGTCCCCATCCCGATCGTCTCCTAGCAACCATGCGGGAAAAATCGCACCGCATCCGCACTCGCTTGCGGATGCTTGCGATTTTCCCGCAGCCCCACTCACTTCTATGGGGCCTGCGTTGCATGAAAAACGCAGAATATAGAGTAGGCTGCGATTTTCACGCAACGCAAAAGTGATGCGGTATAATCACCGCTCTTCTGCACAGCCCCATTGAAATGAATGGGTCCGGATTCAGTCACGAATGGGTCCGGAAATCACGCCCGTGTTAAAGGGGCCTTATAGGTAGCAATCTGAATGAGGTAAATTTCTACCTTTTTATACCAGGCCCTGTTTTTTCGCCTCACCAGGTAGGGTTGAAGCGCCTGGTCCGAGAGGTCTACACCTCCCATAAATGTAATATAATTTGTCACACAGACCGATGTGTTTGTCAGCAGTAGCCCCCTCTCCCTAACTGCTACTGTGGTGTCAGCGTGCACGGTGGTCAGCATGTAGACATCCTTCCTGTCCTTCCACTTCACTGCAAGCAGCTGGTCACTTGCAAGGGACAAGGATGTTCCTTTCTCCAAATGCTTGGACACCAGTGGTTGTGGGTATCCCACTCGATTTTTATGGACTGTCCCACAAGACCCTGTGTTTGCAGCATGGAGGGATTTAAAAAGGGGGTATGCTGGTATAAAAATGATCAGTGTACACGTGGTACCCTTTGAGTAGCGCCAATAGATCCCACACAATTTTTGGGAGTCTCTGCCCTCATATACAGACAGACCGCAGGTGTAGCCTGTTGTGCTCTCACACACCTTAAATAATTTTAACCCTGACGGAAGGAAAGGCGGCCTTTAAAACTAAAAAGGGATTCATCGACAAATAGATTGTTATCGGGGGTATATCATTTTAAGAATAAATCCTTAGGAGGGAAATAAGAGGTCGGAATTTATTCAGGTGGTCGTAGGCTGGGTCAGTTCTGGGAGGACTTGGGAATTATCTGAAAAATGCATAAACCGCATTAGGGCTTCATAGCGGTTTCGGGACATAACTGCTGCAAACACAGGGGTTGAGTGGACAGTAGTCACAGCCCAATAGGATTGGACAGATGGCTTTTTTACAATGCCCATGTCCAGGGAAAGCCACCCCCAAAATTTTCGTTTCAGGGACACTTGTGGGGGTCCACCTTCTTATATAAATAGATGTGGGCTTTGTACAGCAAACTGTGTGGCGTACAGATTAGTCTGCTGCACAATTAATTCCAGGAGTTTATCGTCCACAAATAAATGAAAAAAATCATAAGGGGTAAAATTAGTGACGTCCACATTAATTTGGGGAGTAGATAAAAATTGGGGTACTTGGGGAAAAATGATAAAGCAGGAACCAACGTAGCAGAAGGCAGTGGCGTTGCTAGGGCTGGTGTCACCCGGTGCGGTAGAAAATGGTGTCACCCCAGACCCCCCGAAGCAATAATGTTTTAGTCATATAACCAAAAAAACAGATACTCACTAGTGCTTAGGCCTCTTTCACACTTGCGTTTTTCCTTTCCGTGCTAGAGTTCCGTCCTCGGGGCTCTAAGACGGAAAGATACTGATCAGGATTATCCCAATGCATCTTGAATGGAGAGCAATCCGTTCAGGATGCATCAGGATGTCTTCAGTTCAGTATTAAAACGTTTTTTTGCCGTTAAAAATCCACAGCATGCTGCGGATTTTCCTTGGGCCAAAAATTGAAGGCATGCCGCAGGGACGGATCTGGAATTAATGACCATTGAAAAGCATTAATCCGGATCCGACTTCAAGCTAAATGTTGTTTCGGCGCATCGCCGGATCTGACGCTTACCTTTCTGAATGGTAACCATGGCAGCTAGGGCGCTACTAAAGTCCCGGCTGCCATGGAAAGTCAGTGGGAGCCAGGGAGGAGCTACTTACCATCCGTGCGGCTCCCAGGGTGCTCCACAATGACGTCACAGCGCCCTACATCACATGGATAATGTGATCATGCGACGTAGGGCGCTGTGACGTCATTGTGGAGCGCCCAGGAGCCACACGGAAGGTAAGTAGCTTCTCCCCTTGCTCCCCACTACTTTCATGGCAGCCGGGACTTTAGTAGCGTCCTGCTGCCATGGTAACACTAAAGCATTTTGAAGACTGATCAGTCTTCAAATGTTTTCAGGTGTGTTGCGTTGTGACGGATCCGGTGGGCATTTCCGCGACGGAAGTGCACGCCGGATCCTCACAACGGTAGTGTGAAAGGGCCTTAGTTATTAATTCACTTACAGTCCGGTGTGTACGAAGTGTCTTCACATATAACTAAAGAGGAATTGCTGCTGTTATGTTAATGGATGCTATAACATTGCACCATCCTTCTGAACATACACATCTGTCATCTGCCTTACCTCATGATCCTGGGGCTGTGCTGTAGAGCTCGGCGGCCACTGTACAGCACAGCTCCAGGATCATGAGGTGTATGTTCAGAAGGATGGTGCAATGTTATAGCAGCCATTAACATCAGCAACAAGTCTGGGCTGGTTTAGGCTGTGCTGTGCCTGTGTGAGTGAGTCACTGCTGTCACGTGGACGTGGCCTGGGCCGGTGCAAGGATTTTTTTGGCAGGTCAAGCCAAGCTACATCTTGGCGACCCCCCGCCCGCAGCTCACCTGGTCCTGGTCCTCTGTGCAGCAGCTGGCTTTTCCTCTGTGTGGTCCTGGTATCTTCGCTATGCTTCAATCGCTTGAAGACTGTACTTTTCGCCCTATAAGACTATAACACACACACAGGTTTTAGAGGAGTATAATAAGAAACAATATTTTCCACTATACCTCAGGTCAGACCACCAATCAGACCCCCAATGTCATCACACCTCAGATCAGCCCCCGTGTCAGCCGTCAGCCCCCATCCATCATGCCCCCATGTCAGTCATCATGCCAGCCGTCAGCCCCCATGTCAGCCGTCAGCCCCAATCCATCATGCCCCCCATGTCAGCCATCATGCCCTCATGTCAGCCATCATGCCAGCCGTCAACCCCCATCCATCATGCCCCCATGTCAGCTGTCAGCCCCCATGTCAGCCGTCAGCCCCCATCCATCATGCCCCCCCATGTCAGTCATCATGCCCTTATATCAGCCCCCCATGTCAGGCGTCTGTCAGCCGTCAGCCCCCATCCATCATGCCCCCCATGTCAGCTGTCAGCCCCCCATGTCAGCCCCCATCCATCATGCCCCCCATGTCAGTCATCATGCCCTTATGTCAGCCATCAGCCCCCATGTCAGGCGTCTGTCAGCCGTCAGCCCCCATCCATCATGCCCCCCATGTCAGCCATCATGTTATTAGTCCCCCCTCATGTGCCAGTAGCCGTCCCCTTTATGTGCCAGTAGCCGTCCCCTTTATGTGCCAGTAGCCGTCCCCTTTAGTGGTGCCAGTAGCCCCCTTTAGTGGTGCCAGTAGCCCCCTTTAGTGGTGCCAGTAGCCCCCTTTAGTGGTGCCAGTAGCCCCCTTTAGTGGTGCCAGTAGCCCCCTTTAGTGGTGCCAGTAGCCCCCTTTAGTGGTGCCAGTAGCCCCCCTTTAGTGGTGCCAGTAGCCCCCTTTAGTGGTGCCAGTAGCCCCAAGACAAAAAAAAAAAAAAAGAACACTTATACTTACCTCCAGCGATGCGATGCAGGCCTCTTCCGGCCTGTGTCTCGAAGCTGTACGGCTCGCGGCGCGATGACGTCATCGCGCCGCCGGGCCGGCCTCTGATAGGCTGCCGGCCTTAGTGCTGGCAGCCTATCAGAGGAACAGGGAGAGAGAGGACACGCCTCTCCCTCCTCTGCTGCTGCTCCGCACGGAGATGAGCGCAATGCAAGCGCTCATCTCCGTCCGACCTGATGTTCCCTGCCGCCGCCGCGTCTGCCAATGGTCAGTCCGCCCCTGGTGACACCCCATCAGACTGGTGTCACCCGGTGCGGACCGCACCCCCCGCGCAACGCCACTGGCAGAAGGGATGGGACCGCTGGGTGGAGAATGCGATGAGGTGGTGACTTCTACCACCATAGAGCTATGGGGTCTGGGGATGGAAGCGGAACTAGGGTCCCCACTATAGGAAAATATTTCCGCCCCTGAAGCGGTGTCGGATTCAGATTATTCAGAGCATAGGAATTCATATGCCTGCTCTGCACTGTATAATCTTTGAGCCATTTTTTTTTTTACTAGAAAGCTCAGAAAGAAAATAAATATATATATATATATATCCCACCCTAAAAATTAAAAGTAAACGTTCGCTAGTGTCAGTGGAGGTGCGTCCACTGACCGACAATTATGGACGGACCCTAATAGACGCCAACTGACTGACTAACAGATGGACAGTGACAGATAGCCTCTGACCACCAGTGACAGACAGACAGTGACAGATGGCCTCTGACCACCAGTGACAGACAGACAGTGACAGATGGCCTCTGACCACCAGTGACAGACAGACAGTGACAGATGGCCTCTGACCACCAGTGACAGACAGACAGTGACAGTTGGCCTCTGACCACCAGTGACAGACAGACAGTGACAGATGGCCTCTGACCGCCAATAACAGACGGACAGTGACAGATGGCCTCTGACGGCAAGTGACAGACAGACAGTGACAGATGGCCTCTGACCACCAGTGACAGACAGACAGTGACAGATGGCCTCTGACCGCCAGTGACAGACGAACAGTGACAGTTGGCCTCTGACCACCAGTGACAGACAGACAGTGACAGATGGCCTCTGACCACCAGTGACAGACAGACAGTGACAGATGGCCTCTGACCACCAGTGACAGACGAACAGTGACAGATGGCCTCTGACCGCCAGTGACAGACAGACAGTGACAGATGGCCTCTGACCGCCAGTGACAGACGAACAGTGACAGTTGGCCTCTGACCGCCAGTGACAGACAGTTGGCCTCTGACCGCCAGTGACAGACAGACAGTTGGCCTCTGACCGCCAGTGACAGACGCATAGTGATATATGGCCTCTGACCGCCAGTGACAGACAGACACACAGTCCCTAATGAAAGGAGGTAACTGACAGTCCCTAATAGATGCCTAATCACGGACACCCACTGACCGACTGTAACAGGCGCTTAGTGACGGACGCCCACTACTTGGCAGTTACGGACGGACAGTTTATAAATAGATTTTTCTTTTTTTCACAGTAAATCGCACAGCCAGGAGAGAAGTCTGATCTTTCTCTCTCCTCACAATACAACTGCACCGAGGGGAGAGAGAAGCACAGCCCCTGCCCTGGCTGTCTTAGTAAATATAATGGATGTGATCTCCATGGTAGGTTTATCATGGAGACCACATGATCATGGACAAAGAGTAATGGTCCCGATAGTCACTGTGCTGAAGGCAGAGGTTCAGCATAGTAACCAGTGCGCATGTCTGCGCCATTTTTATTCTTTTAATTCTATAGGGCAGGAGGGATCCTGCCCTTTATTAAAACGTTTGGGGGCCATATTGCCCCGATCGGCGTGCTGGGGGACTCGATCAGGGCATAATTCATTACTCTCTCTCTTCTCATGAGGAGAAATAACTACTGTAATGGCGGCGGGCGGCATATAGTCTGCGCATGCGCCGGGCCGCTGCTGCCTCTTTTCTTAAGGTGCTGGGGGGTGGGATGAGGATCGGGACCCAGCTTTCCCTTATGGGGGAGCTGGAGGACCCGATTCTCCCACCGGAGACTTTTTCCCTCCTCTCTTACATGAGAGAAGGGAGAAAGTTTACTGCCGGCAGCTCTGCTGCTGACATTTTCGGTGGTCTCGGTCACGGTCTCTGATCACTGCCCTCAGATACCTGTGGTAGCTGCGGGCAGGGAGCTCCTGCACTTTTTTATAGCGCTAGCTTGGGCTGAAGTGAACAAAAGTATTGTTTTACTAGCAAAATAGGCCCCAGAAGTTCAGGACTTTCTATAGCGTTTTTCACTGCAGCACATACAGAATCTGTACACTGTAGCCATGCATGCAGTACACAGGATACCCTGCACTGATGTGCTATGCAGAGGTTTCAGTGAGGTGGGCCCAAGCCACCCCCATACAAGACCTACGTCATATGGCAGTGCACAGGTACTGAGTGACAGAAGACACGACAGATCTGTGAACCTATCATGTCCTCCACCCATTAGGTGTTTAAACCTTTTGTGTTTACGGCATGTTAACTAATCAAGAGATCATTTCTGGTAAAATGTTATGTATTGTGCTTTTTTACTTTTATTTTTTGCGGGGATAGGGGTGTTAACCCACAGCCATAATAGGAGTCTATAGAGAAGATCTATGAAACTGTCTAAAAGCAAAAACTGTGTAGACAGTGGCAACCAATAACAGTGCAAAGCAAAAGTATACCCTTGGTTTAAAAAAGACCACAATGGTCGAAACGTCGCTGTGATTTGGTGAATAAAACATTGGAATGATGAAGACACGAGAGTGCTGCGGTATACTTTTGTTTTTCACTGTGTTGGGGGTGCAACGGACTGTCGCCTGACACCGCGGGCACCACCATTATAGGATCCATTTTTGATGTGCTGCTACAACCCTATTTTTCTACACCAATAGCAGTGTAGCATTGCTATGAGCAACACTGACAGTTTTTCTTTTTTGGTAAATGTCATTAATCAAAATATGTCAATTATCAAAATTTCTGTTTTTCATACCGTTTAGGTGGTATATTCCTTAATTCAGACGAGTATAAAAGAAAGAAAGAGAATAAAGAAAAGAAATGTGAGACACATAGATATAAGGAAATGTAAAGACTAAAAACATGCCAAAGAGATAAATGTACAGTATATGAAATATATAGTTATATATAGTTATAAGGTCATGACTAATCAGCAATAGGTCAAACTGTATGGCCAAGTGTGATTTTCAATAATGCCATCCTGTAATATTATATACATTTGGCTTCAAATTTTTGAGCAGCAGGACAATGACCCCAAACATACAGCCGATCTCATTAAAGGGAACCTGTCACCTCTACTATGCTCCCCTCACTGAGCATTTCTAAGTGTTTATTGTGTTGCCCTAAACATATAAATGACACTTTTAATTTTATCTGCAGCCAAATTAAATAAGTATGATGCATTTTGTACTTCCCGTCTTTTATGCAAATTAACATAAAAGAGTCATATCTTACTTGTGTGACCAGAGAAGAGTCATATTTTCTCTGAGTCAAGCTCCTTAGCTCCGATTAAGAAACGCACCTATAGATAAAATCTAGCAGATTCACTGTCAATCAAAGTCTAGGGGGAAGGAAATAGGCTCTGATGGTGTGAGGGGAAGGAATAATTTATACAAATAATCATAACGCCGGGAAAGCTTTAGAGGGTGATGTAATAGGACATGTTAGTCCTTAGAAGGTTATGGATGGATCGCTGGTAACTATCAAGGTAGTCAAACTTGAACGTACATTCAGTTTTATATGTGAAAACATGGTGACAGGTTCCCTTTAAGAACTATCTTCAGCGTAAAAGAACTGATGATATGGCCCTTACAGATCCATGATCTCAACATCGATTCTGGGATTACATGAAGAAACAGAAGGATTTGAGCAAGCCTACATTAAGTTACATGCTGGTCTTGTTAAAGCCAGACTGATTTATGCTACACAGTTTCCATTCTATTTCACAGTCAGGAAAGAAGTCTGATCTCTCTCTCCTCACAATACAACTGCACCGAGGGGAGAGAGAAGCACAGCCCCTGCCCTGGCTGTCTTAGTAAATATAATGGATGTGATCTCCATGGTAGGTTTATCATGGAGACCACATGATCAGGGACCAATAGTAATGGTCCCGATGGTTACTGTGCTGAAGGCAGATGTTCAGCATAGTAACCAGTGCGCATGTCTGCGCCATTTTTATTCTTTTAATTCTATAGGGCAGGAGGGATCCTGCCCTTTATTAAAACGTTTGGGGGCCATATTGCCCCGATCGGCGTGCTGGGGGACTCGATCAGGGCATAATTCATTACTCTCTCTCCTCTTATGTGGAGAAATAACTATTGTAAGGGCGGCGGCGGCCGGCATATAGTCTGCGCATGCGCCGGGCCGCTGCCATTTTTTTTAAGGTGCTGGGGGGTGGGGTGAGGATCGGGACCCAGCTTTCCCTTATGGGGGAGCTGCATGACCCGGTTCTCCCACCGGAGACTTTTTCCCTCCTCTCTTACATGAGAGAAGGGAGAAAGTTTACTGCCGGCAGCTCTGCTGCTGACATTTTCGGTGGTCTCGGTCACGGTCTCTGATCACTGCCCTCAGCTACCTGTGGTAGCTGCGGGCAGGGAGCTCCTGCACTTTTTTATAGCGCTAGCTTGGGCTGAAGTGAACAAAAGTATTGTTTTACTAGCAAAATAGGCCCCAGAAGTTCAGGACTTTCTATAGCGTTTTTCACTGCAGCACATACAGAATCTGTACACTGTAGCCATGCATGCAGTACACAGGATACCCTGCACTGATGTGCTATGCAGAGGTTTCAGTGAGGTGGGCCCAAGCCACCCCCCCATACAAGACCTACGTCATATGGCAATGCACAGGTACTGAGTGACAGAAGACACGACAGATCTGTGAACCCATCTATAAAACAGGTGTTCCTGCCATGTCCTCCGCCCATTAGGTGTTTAAGGCATGTTAACTAATTAAGAGATCATTTCTGGTAAAATGTTATGTATTGTGCTTTTTTACTTTTATTTTTTGCGGGGGTAGGGGTGTTAACCCACAGCCATAATAGGAGTCTATAGAGAAGATCTATGAAACTGTCTAAAAGCAAAAACTGTGTAGACAGTGGCAACCAATAACAGTGCAAAGCAAAAGTATACCCTTGGCTTGAAAAAGACCACACTGGTCGAAACGTCGCTGTGATGTGAATAAGGCCTCATTCACACGACCGTATGGCTTTTTCAGTATTTTGCGGTCCGTATTTTGCGGATCCGTGGTTCCGTTTTTTGCTTCCGTTGTGTTTCCGTATCGGTTCCGTTTTTCCGTTCCGTTTTTCCATATGGCATATACAGTATACAGTAATAACATAGAAAAAAATGGGCTGGTCTTAACATTTTCAATAGATGGTTCCGCAAAAAACGGAACGGATACGGAAGACATACGGATGCACTTCCGTATGCTTTCCGTTTTTTTTGCGTACCCATTGACTTGAATGGAGCCACTGAACGTGATTTGCGGACAAGAACAGGACATGTTCTATATTTAAACGGAACGGAAAAACGGAAACGGAAGGCATACGGAGACACTTCAGTATTTTTTGCAGTCCCATTGAAGTGAATGGTTCAGTATACTGTCAGTATACTGAACTGAAAAAACGGCCAGTATATGGTCCGCAAAATACTGTCGTGTGAATGAGGCCTAAAACGTTGGAATGATGAAGACACGAGAGTGCTGCGGTATACTTTTGCTTTTCACTGTGTTGGGGGTGCAACGGACTGTCGCCTGACACCGCGGGCACCACCATTATAGGATCCATTTTTGATGTGCTGCTACAACCCTTTTTTTTTACACCAATAACAGTGTAGCATTGCTATGAGCAACACTGACAGTTTTTCTTTTTTGGTAAATGTCATTAATCTGCCCCTATATGTAAATTATCAAAATTTCTGTTTTTCATACCGTTTAGGTGGTATATTCCTTAAGTCAGACGAGTATAAAAGAAAGAAAGAGAATAAAGAAAAGAAGTGTGAGACACATAGATATGAGGAAATGTAAAGACTAAAAACATGCCAAAGAGATAAATGTACAGTATATGAAAGACTCCCAAATCAATAAGTGGTTAGCACAGCAAGTTAGTAATGTAAGAAGTTATAAGGTCATGACTAATCAGCAATAGGTCAAACTGTATGGCCAAGTGTGATTTTCAATAATGCCATCCTGTAATATTATATACATTTTTTGTGCAGCAGGACAATGACCCCAAACATACAGCCGATCTCATTAAGAACTATCTTCAGTGTAAAAGAAGTGATGATATGGCCCTTACAGATCCATGATCTCAACATCGATTCTGGGATTACATGAAGAAACAGAAGGATTTGAGCAAGCCTACATTAAGTCACATGCTGGTCTTGTTAAAGCCAGACTGATTTATGCGACACAGTTTCCATTCTATTTCAAAGGATGCCTTACAAACTTTGATAGAGATTAATCTTAAAGCCAACCTGTCACCACAAAATGCAATGCAATCTGCAGGCACCAGTTTTAGAGCAGGAGAAGCGGAGAAGATTCCTATATTGTTTTGTGGGAAAAGATTCAGTAAAACTGGTTATTTATACATTTATCTCTCTTTCTGTGCTCAGTTGTACACGGGAGCCATCTGCACAGTGACTGACAGCTATCTCTGTATATACAATCACTGATAACACCTCCCCTGTGTACAACTTTTAGTGACTGACAGCTATCTCAGCATCCACACTTACATAGAGAATGCTATCAATCACTGATAACACCTTCTTCCTGTACAACTATCAGTGGATGGTGGCTGTCTCTGTATACACACTTACACAGAAAATGCTATTAATCACTGATAACTCCTCCCCCATGTACAGCTATCAGTTTCTGACAGCTATCTATGTATACACACTTACACAGAGAATACTATCAATCACTGATAACACCTTCTTCCTGTACAACTATCAGTGGATGGTGGCTGTCTCTGTATACACACTTACACAGAAAATGCTATTAATCACTGATAACTCCTCCCCCATGTACAGCTATCAGTTCCTGACAGCTATCTATGTTTACACACCTAGGACTCATGCACACGAGCGTATTTTCTTTCAGTGTCCATTCCGCTTTTTTTGTGGATCGTATACGGAACCATTGATTTCAACGAGTCCGCAAAAAAAAACAGAAGTTACTCCGTGTGCATTCCGTTTTCGTATTTCTGTTCCGCAAAAAAGTAGAACATGTCCTATTATCCGCATTACGGACAATGATAGTACTGTTCTATTAGGGGCCAGCTGTTCCATTACGCAATATACGGAATGCACACGGACATCATCCGTATTTTTTGCGGACCACAAAATAAATACGGTTGTGTGCATGAAGCCTTACACAGAGAATACTATCAGTTACAGCCACACCTCCCATGTGTAAAACGATCACTGGTTGACACCTATCTATGTATACACACTTAAGCCTCATTCACACGTCAGTGTTTTGGTCAGCGATTTCCATCAGTGATTGTGAGCCAAAACCAGGATCGGACCCCCCACAGACATAAGGTATAATGGAAAGATTTGCCCCTGTTCTGTGTTTAGAGCCACACCTGGTTTTGGCTCAAAATCACTGATGGAAATCACTGACTGAACACTGATTGTGTGAATGAGGCATTACACAGAGAATGCTATCAATTACTGATAACACATTCCCCATGTACAGCTATCAGTGACTGCCAGCTATGTATGTATACACACTTACCCAGAGAGTGCTATCAATTACGGCTAACATCTTCCCCTTGTACAACTATCAGTAAGTGACAGCCATCTCAGTATACTCACTTACACAGAGAATGCTATCAGTCACTCACAATACCTCCCTCATGTAAAGCTATCAGTGACTGACAGCTATCTCTGTATACATACATACACAGAGAATACTATCAATTCTCCATGTTCCATGTAAAATACCCTCAAAAGACAAGGGGGCACTGCCTCCGACTGGAGAAGAAAAAGTTCAGTCTCCAGAAGTGTCTTAGCTTCTTTACTGTAAGAACTGTGAATCTGTGAAATAGACTTTATCAGGACGTGGTCACAGCAGGAACTGTGGACAGTTTTAAAAAGGGCTTAGATTAATTCTCAAAAGTAAATTATATTAATGCTTATTAAATTGTCTATAAATCTGAGTTTCACTTCCTTCTGGGATTCACGTCACCACCTATACTTGGTTGAACTTGATAAACTTTTTTCAACAGTATTAACTATGTAACTGGAAACACCTTCCCCTGTGTACAACTACCAGAAACTGATGGCTATCTATGTATACACACTTACATAGAGAATGCTATCAATCACTTATAACACCTTCGCCTGTGTACAACTATCAGTTACTGACTGCTGTCTATGTATACACCCTCACACAGGGAATGCTATCAATCACTGATAACACCACCCTCATGTACAACTATCAGTGACTGACAGCTATCTATATATACACACTTACACAGAAAATGCTATTAATCACTGATAACACCACCCTCATGTACAACTACCAGTGTCTGACAGCTATCTATGTATACACACTTACACAGAGAAAGCTGTCAATTACTGATAATACCACCCTCATGTACAACTACCAGTGTCTGACAGCTATCTATGTATACACACTTACACAGAAAGCTGTCAATTACTGATAATACCACCCTCATGTACAACTACCAGTGTCTGACAGCTATCTATGTATACACACTTACACAGAGAAAGCTGTCAATTACTGATAATACCACCCTCATGTACAACTACCAGTGTCTGACAGCTATCTATGTATACACACTTACACAGAGAAAGCTGTCAATTACTGATAATACCACCCTCATGTACAACTACCAGTGTCTGACAGCTATCTATGTATACACACTTACACAGAGAAAGCTGTCAATTACTGATAATACCACCCTCATGTACAACTACCAGTGTCTGACAGCTATCTATATATACACACTTACACAGAGAATGCTATCAGTCACTTATAACACCTTCCCCTGTGTACAACTATCAGCAACTGATGGATATCTATGTATACATACTTACACAGAGAATACTATCAATCACTGATAACACCACCCTCATGTACAACTACCAGTGACTGACGGCTATCTATGTATACACACTTACACAGAGAAAGCTGTCAATTACTGATAATACCACCCTCATGTACAACTACCAGTGACTGACAGCTGTCTATGTATACACACTTACACAGAGAATGCTATCAATCACTTATAACACCTTCCCCTGTGTACACCTGTGTACAACTATCAGCAACTGATGGATATCTATGTATACATACTTACACAGAGAATACTATCAATCACTGATAACACCACCCTCATGTACAGGTACCAGTGACTGACGGCTATCTATGTATACACGCTTACACAGAGAATGCTATCAATCACTGATGACCCCCATGTTCAACTGAGCTCAGAAAGAACAGATATTTAAATGACACGTAAAATCAAGATATTAAGAAACCTTAGAACCTTTACCTTGTTATGTTACCAAAACAATGTGGATAAATACACACAAAACTGGACAAACCATGCAGCTATAAAACTAAGGCTGGGTTCACACATTTCATATTTGTTGCAGAAGCCATACAAAACTGCTGTACAGTACAAACTTCCTTCACGTACAGAGTAAAACAATGGCAGCAAATGATAGGCATACTAAAGGTGTTCAAATCTGCAGCATTCCTTATTCCAGAAATACTGCAGAATTTTACCACATATTTGAGTCAATGCAAATGAGTAATATCTATGGCTATATTCCCACCAAAATGAGTGTGAAGGCTGGTTGAGCAGGGTGATATTTATGCTATATGTGATCCCAGCCAGGCTTCACTTCACTCTGTACAAACTGCATTTAGGTGGACCAGTTAGCAATCACCTTTAAAACATTCGTTATAAGAACATTGGTTATTACTTATAGTTCCTAAGGGTACTTTGTTAGATTCTAGCTATAACAGTATGTTAACCTTAATTGATAACTATACTATTTTAAGGAGTTGTCCGGAAATTATTTATAATGGCCGCCAGAAACCTGTCCTAGGATGTGAGTAGGACTGATGGCCACTACTTGCATAGCTACTTAGAGGTGTGAGGGGATGGGGCCTCACTACACATTACGCTGTGGAACGTGCATATAATACACATTGGTGAGCGTTCCTGTCAGGCTGTTCAGCCATGAGGGGATCTCCTAGGCAGGATTATATGATAACCATTTATTCTACAGCAGTGTAGTGTGTAGTGAGGCCCCTACCCTCTAGGTAAGTGGTAGCAACCAGCCCTGCTCAGATTCTAGGACCAAGTTGCTGGTGGCAATTTTAAATCATTCCTGGAGAATCCCTTTAAGGAGAATCTCTCACCATGGCAAATCCTAGTGAAATGTAACTCTCCTCTGCAGTAAGCACACAAAGGGCCCATGGCAGAAGCACTTAGAAGCCTTCTCCATTGCATCACAGGAGTCCTCTCCATTATATAGAAGAGCCTATGAGTCCCTGGCATGCTCTGCCATACAGTGCACTGACCCTTTGTGAGCTAACAGGCATACAAGCGAGCAGAATGATAGTTATATATATATATATATATATATATATATATATATATATATATATATAGTTACATATTCTCAATGACTTTTGAGCTAACCAGCCACTAGAGTAGTTTATAGGGGTGTTTCCATGGGGACACGCTCACTTTAAAGGGAGTCTGTCAGCAACCTGACCGTTCCCACTGACGTGTGAATAAGGCCTTAGGCGCAAATAAGGCAGTGGGGCCTGGGCAATTGCATCAAACTCTCCGCCCCGGGGCACTTGCGATGGCTCATTAGCATATATAAAAATTATATTTTTGGGCGATTTGTAGGATCTGAAAAACTAAACAAAGGTAACATGTGTTTGTGACAGATTCCCTTTAAATACCGGCATTATTGTTCATGTACTGATCCTGACTTACAACCAGGGCTGGCGCTACCGTCGGGCGAACTAGGCGTTCGCCTAGGGCGCCGGCCTGCTGGGGGCGCCCTGGTGGACTCCCCCTGTCTGGGGCTGCAGCGCTGGGCAAGCGGCTCTTGAGCCACCCCCAGCGCCATTACAGGGGGGCCAGGAGGTGGAGGTTTTTCTTAAATATGGCAGAGCAGGCACCTGCTTACCCTGATGGCAGGTGCGTGCTCTGCCAGTTAATTACTGGAGCAGAGGAGGTGGGTGGCAAGGGAGGCTGTTCTAGCAGCTCCCCACTCCTCCCTCGCGCGCCCTCTGTGATGCCGGGAGCCGGAATATGATGTCATTCCGGCCCCGGCTTACTAAACGGCGCGCTGGAGGACTGAGGAGCTGCACCACACTGGACCCCAGGGGAGGTAAGTGTCTGCCTGTGTGTGTCTGTCAGTGAATGTATGTCTGTCTGTCATTGAGTAATTGTGTGTATATGTCAGTGAGTGTGTGTATGTCAGTGAGCATCTGAGTGATTGTATGCCTGTCAGTGTGTGTCGTTCAGTGAGTGTGTGCGTGTCTGTCTGCCAGTGTGTACGTGTCTGTCTGTCTGTGTGTGCGTGTCTATCGTGTCTGTCTGTGTGTGCGCGTGTCTGTCTGTGTGTGCGCGTGTCTGTCTGTGTGTGCGCGTGTCTGTCTGTGTGTGCGCGTGTCTGTCTGTGAGTGAGTGACATGGCGGGGGGGCGGCAAAATGGATATTTGCCTAGGGCGGCAAAAATCCTCTGCACCGGCCCTGCTTACAACCTATATTACCGCCACGGCTACACTCGTTATTGGAAACTGTCAGTAAGCCTCAAGACACACCTCTTGGCATCTTAGCGGAGCTTTTCTACTGCCGTGGGACAGTTCGTTTTTCTCTATGTCAGATTATTGTACAATAAATGGTGAAAAGAGTACACTCATAGAATGGAATTCATCACAGCAAGGTCTGTGCAGACACTGAGACAGCATGGAGTGACGGGAGAACTTAGCTCCGACGCCTAAGGAGTTGTGAAATCAGATTTTAATGCCAGATGAAATTCGAGATCAGTACTACATAAATAATGCACTATAATTCCACTCAGAAATCCAACAATAACACAGTATGTAATGATCATACACATGCCTCTGGAGCTAAAGAGCATGCATCCCACATGCAGTGCCCACAAGACTGCACACAAACTGATGAATGCTACTAACTTTGCCACTAGTGTTACCTGCATAAAAAAAAAGGAACAGCAATGTAAATATGAGGTCCAAAAGTACAATAACAATAACGGCTATAAATGCTTGAATGGCGCCCGGCAGAGAGGCTGAATAATAAAATGTTCATTACGGCATGAGAAGCAGGATGTTCACAGGGATTTACCTTCTATTTTCAATCTAGCCACACGTGGGCCGTTTTATTACAGTATTCAAAGTTATTGCAGAGAGGCCTGATGGAGGATTGGTGCTGGCGGTGCAGGGATAAACGTTATACAGCAGAGTTCTACCTACGCCAGAAACATAAAACTGGCTTTCATATATTTTATATCCTGATATCCAACTGTGAGGCTGGGACGAGAACGACAGTATGTGCTGCCCACCTCTACGGCTCACTTACACTCACTTGGCTTCTTTCAAGTGCAATGCAAGATGTATGCCTTACATAATTCTAAATAAAGATTATCCAGAAATGTGTCTAATCTGCAACTTTTCCAAGCTCCTGGCAGGTCTAAAAAAGTAGGCATGGTGTGGATCGGGAAGGGGATGGGCCGGTTGGCCCGTCTTATTCAATATTTTCTACACCCGTTTTAGGCCTACAAAATGGTCTAAATGTAACCAGCAAGGAAACTGGCTTACCTTTAGACTGGCGCTGGATACGCCGAAGTTATGTAAAGGCCGCCGCTACCTATAGGGGTTATCAAGACAAGCGTCTAAAATGCAGGTCTTAATAAATGACCCCCTATTATTATTATTAAGTGCTGCGTATTAACTTTGTATACATGATTCATTGTTCTTTGCTGAAGGGCGACAACCCCTTTACCAATCTATCTCTAGAGCTCACTTCTCTGATCGCACACTAGTAGCGTGCATTCACACGACAATATGTATTTTGCAGAGAAAAAGAAGTCCAGTCGGCACTCTACTATCGCCCACGTTGCGCGGATGAAGGCTTTATGCCAAAACGCGTCAAATGTATTTTTTATATAGTACAATAAAGAAGCAAGAGAAAACTGCACGTTTGCTGGGATATCTTTTTCAAGTATGTATTTTGCAGTCCACAATATACAGATCCGCAAAAAATACGGATGGCGTTGTCCGTGTTGCATCCTATTGTATTATACCAATGCCTATTCATTTCCGCAGATGCAGAGCGGACATACGAATGCGGACAGCACATTGAAATGAATGGGTCTGCATCTGTTTCGTGTGAATGGGGCCCAACAATGTCAATTACAAGTTAGAGAGATTCCTTTGGATATTTATGGAGACATTTGTGTCACTGATTTGGTGTTAAAAAGTCAAAACCCCCAGTTTTTAGATGCCACTGAGACCGGCGTACAGGATTACTGAAACCTAAGCCATCAACGAGCTGGAATAACTTTCAGTCCGGCAGTGCGGGCTCCATCAAGGGCCTTAGTTTCCTGCATTGTACAGCCAATTGTAACGGCACTGTGTGTATGGATGGACCTCCTGCTCCGCCTCAACAACATATCATTTAGATATTTCAGTTCAGACCATTTCATCCCCGTGACAAGAATCCGCTTACTAAAGATAAACCCACTGTCCAGAAAAGACTAATGGGTGGAGGTAGCAAGCTATAGTGTTATTTTTCCATGGAATGGAATTCTTACACCTATTCAAGTTTTCACAAATCTGCCAACAATGTCCCCTTACCGCAGGTCTCTCTACCGAGCCTGGGGTGATTGCTTTACCAGAAGCTTTCCAGAAGCTAGCCTCGCTGTAACATGACCAAGTCTACTTACAGGTTAAGCACACATTTGGAATACCCCAAAGACATCCAATATCCTAAAAATGTTGTGTACCACCGAATGAGGACACAGACAGAGCATGAGAGATGCAACGATATTCGGGGAAGACCTTGAGCTTCACTGCACATTCATGTATGAAGCTACACTCATAATTCCACCGGTGTCCGGTCACCTGAGCACAGTGCATTGTGGGAGGCCAGGTGACAAGTACACGGTGTGAAGCTAAACGGCTGTATGGTCCCAAAGGCAACCGGCAGAAGCTGGCAATATAAGAAATAAATCTGTTTTGCGAGTGAGTGACCCCAGATAAGTCCATCGGGTCTGTTTTCTATGGAGAGAACAGCAATAGTCCCTGTAAAGCCCTAATACTGTGGATACTGAGCAAAAATAAGCAGATAAATCTCTCTGAACAATCCTGCAAAAGTCTAACACATTCAGTTTCGAGGAGTATATATCGCTGAGGTCAGTGACGGGGATCTTCTGAGGTGTGATAAATACATGTACAAGGACCATGCTGGTGATGATCTCAGTCCACGGCTTATTTTCAGAGAAGGATTACACCTCTGGTGCTCATCACCGATGTCTGCCATTGAAGATAGGACACATTCGATCTTGTAACCTTTGGATGCCAGTGGGATTCCCCCAGTTGGGTTTAGTACTTCTATGTCCGAGATGTATACTGTGTTCCGCTATAATTTTAGCTTTTATTCTTAAACTAATTAAAAAATGTTACCTTCAAAGATAAAAGCTATTCGATTTTAACAACCTTTTTCCTCCCAATAACAGAAATCCACAAACAGAGCCAGATGGGTTTGAGCACTTTATAGAGACCCTTGTTTTTTTTAAACCATTCATGGTTGAAACCCATCTATGATCACTGGGACTGCCACGGATAATGGGAACAGGGGGGAGTCCCCTGCGTGATTCAAACAGTGATGGTGGTGCGCATGTGTGACCGCTGCTCCAATCAATCAATTGGGCAGCACACAGGGTCTCATGCTTGCTCAGGGTCCCAGCGATCATACATTCCATATATCCATCACAAATTAGATCATTTTCCTCAGACTTTAACTTTAAAAATAACTAAAAGAGAAACTACAATGCCTTGTGTGCCATTGAAGCATTTAAACACATTCTGTGGAGTTACCAACGAAAAGCCTTAAAGAGAACCTGCCCCCAGTGTCCGTCCTACGGAGCTGTTTGCATAGACACGTAGCTGTGGTTTCCCTCATTAAAAAGCTTTTTCTTTTGTTGATCCGAGGCTCCATGATACTTTTTAGGCCTTTGGTGCAATGAGGGCATCACCATCGCTCTTGTTGTACCCAAGCTCCGCTTCTTTCTTTGGCCAGCCCATTCCTCAATGTAGCCAGGAAGGGGCTGGACACAGAGCACTGGTGACTCCCTCACTGCACCAAAGGCCTAAGAAAAAGTATAAATCGGGAACAGAGCCTCGGATCAACAAAAGAATCGTTTTAATCAGGTGAACCACAACTGTGAGTCTATGCAAGCAGTTTGATAGGGAGGACGCTGCTGACAGATTTCCTTCAAGGTCCCCACCTCTCACTGAAAAGCAAGTGTCTCATCCACGTCAAAAAAATAATAAAAAAAATACATGCAAGCTCAACCTACCCATTTTGAGATTTGTCCCCCAGATTTTGTCCTCTTCTTTGCACATTAGCAGCATCATTATTAGAATGCTGGTTGACAGAGCTGTAGCTTGCAGGCTGCCTTGGGATATTGGTGACTGCAGGTTTAGTCATAGGGGTCTGCCCATCAGTGTACGGTTTGTAACTAGCATGCAATCCGGTGGTAGTGGGGGCAGGTGGGTTTACAGCAGCAAGCAGGGATAAAGCAGATGGTTGTGCTGAGGCCTGGGTAGCTGGGGTGAAGGCAGAGGATGGTGAAGGGATTGATGCAGGCTTGGATGGAGATG
Source organism: Bufotes viridis (assembly GCA_033119425.1). Taxonomy (NCBI): domain Eukaryota; kingdom Metazoa; phylum Chordata; class Amphibia; order Anura; family Bufonidae; genus Bufotes; species Bufotes viridis. The sequence goes on along the minus strand of CM065589.1, from coordinate 413,039,796 downwards.
GGGCTCCAAATGGTCTAGGTGCTTTGTTGTATGCCACACTAGCAGCAGTTGTGACTTTGGGCACAGCAGGGATGGGCGTTGCAATGGGCACAGGCTTTATAATTTCCTTTGGCGCTTCCTATATATAAAAAGAAACAAAAACATACACACCAACCACATGCAAAGGTTAGATAACAAGCTGACACTATCCAGACACGGTTACCTTTGGCGTGCCGTCAGATACATGGCCTAGATTTTTATAGACTATGGCAAACTAAACTAAGCTATATCTAGTGTATGCCTCGCTTATTGAGGTATATAGCAGATTATGTATGTAAAGTAGTATGGATAGAAGGGTTTAAATATCTGGAAATTACGTACAAGCTGCGTTTTATTGGCATATTTTGAGTGGTGATTAAAGGGGTATTCTCATCACAGACATTTATGACATATCAACAGAATATGCCACCGAATTTATGTCTAACCTTTAAGTGAGATCTGCACTTTAAGGACTTTCCCCATATCGCCGCTTCCACTGCAAGATGGGACATAGCGCTAGCCCTAGGTGGCTGGGCTTACAGGAACAGCCAAGCGGGCAGGCGTTCTGCTCATTCCATAACTCCCATTACCATGGAAGGAAGGTACACAAACAGGCTAGCAGAACAAGCTACTCTCAGTTACAGAAGCAGCATACAGTAGCCTGTTCTGCTAAGCTGTTTGTGTAGCTCCCATCCACGACAATGGGAGTTAGGGACTCTGTGGCCGTTTCCGTAATCCCCAGCCACCTAGGCCTCTGCTTAGTCACATCTTGCCATGGAAATAGTACGATGGGACACACTCTTTAAAGAGTCATTAACTTTTCACAAAACTTTTGACATGTCATAGAGACATATCAAAAGTTGTAATTGGTGGGGTGTCTGAGTGCTGGGACCACCACCGATCCCTAGAACAAGAGCTCTCCTCGCTGCACAAGATGGGCCCATCTCAGTTCTGCCTTCCACAGCGAGGAGAGAGAGCAGGTGATATGTGCATGCTTCTCTCCTCTCGTCCCAGAGATCGGGGGGTCTGGGCACTCAGAACCCCACTAAACATAACATACCAAGAGTTTTGTGAAAAGTGTGACACTTTAAATAGAGAACTGGTTCCCAGTCTGTTACTACCAAGCATGACTTCCTCTCTGTTCATTCTCTGACTGAATGTAGAAGCCAGTGGGACCCTTTCTTGATGTAGGTGAAGGTAGCTGGTATCAGATATCTCTGGCATATCTTAGGCCATAAATATCTGCGATGGAGGTGCCTCTATAGGTTCACAGGAACCTGCTGAGCATTCATGTCATGTGTCTTGTGTGGTCTTTTGTATTTGTCATTGTCAAGATAAGGTTCTCAGAAAAGTTTCCAAACCAAGAATTTATACATCGTTGTACAATGTGATAAAATTATACCAGGGGATTAAAGGGTTATCCATGATTTTACTATGGATGGTCTGTCCATAATAGACAATGATGGCCAACCGTGGACAGCCCCTAAAGGGTATGTTCACACACACAGAAGATTTGTCTAACAAATCAGAATCGGGTTTGTAGAACAAAAATCCCCATTCACATGAACAGATTTTTGGGCAAAATATCGGCCACGTGCGATGTTCACTTGAAGCTGTAGTTGATGTCATGACTGCAGCACAGTAAACAAAGAGAGACAGCAGTGACATCCCGACTAACCACATACCTGCTGTAGCCACTTACAGGCCTCTGCGGTATACCGCTGAAGCCAGGGATTGATGGCAGGTGTCATGTGCTGCGGCGCAGACTGGTGGGAAGTACTGGAGCACAGGAACTGGAGTCTTTGATTATTTTATGGCACTTCCATCCCATGAGCCATTTTTTCTCATCTCCCTTTACCCCTCATATGAATATGGACAATAAAACGCAGCATATAGGATTAATTATAATGTGCAATAAGCCATAAGAAATAAAATATGGCAACTGTGAAGTATCTACCGGACTGGAGACTAGAGCATTAGTTTTCAAAGCACATCACTTCTATGTCAGCATTTGGAAATATCTCACATTTAAAAAATACATTTTTAATGTATTAAAAATGTTTGTTAACACATTTGTTATCATCCCACATGCTGTCAGATTAATTTGCCTCCCATTTTTGGTAAATAAATTATTTTTTTTTTATATTTCCTTTGTGTTCCACAGTTAAAAGGTGCCACACAGTAACGACACAGCCCACTGAACTGCAATGATGTCAAGAGGCTGGCCCGACCTTAGACTGGATGACCGAACACAAGAATGTAGATATTCCAAATGCCAACTTTTTATTATCGTGTTGTGCAAGTGGGGAACACAACTTACCGTTTGTGGAGGATTTGGATTGTTCTGTATCGCCACGGCTCTGGGAAAGAAAAAAAAAGCAGCGTGTTAAATATCTGTATAAAACTATATGTGCTGTCAGTCTGTAATACGGTAATACCTGGTTTGTGACCATGTGATTCGCAACATGTCGCCCAGCTCTCACATAAATACATAGGTTCAGCATTAGTAAAATGCATATACTATTTCACTAAGGTCGCATTCACATGACCGTGAGGGTTTTGCGGAATCCTTTTTTCTGTACAGAGCCGACATGCTCTAGAAGCACCCTGTGGATTTTCTGTCTTTTCCGTCAGACCAGGATCAGACGGACTCCTTATCTCTGCTCTATAACCTCCTAAACACTCATTATAGCTCGGTTCTTATCTTACTGATAAAAACCTGGCCTAAATAAGTGTTTATGACCTCTTAGTAGATTAGAAATAAGATTTATTTGGATGACACTGCACAAAGTGAAAGGATCCGTCACACAGCTAGAAAAACAGTTAACCCTTTGTGACAGAGTGGCTCAATATTTTTAATAAAAGCTAATTGAAAAAAAAGATTTTTAGCCAAAAATAAGTAAAATGCAGTAATAAAAAAATTGCCTCTGAAGGCCTACATACCCTTTAAAGAGGACCTGTCACCACTCCTGGCATGCTTGTTTTAATAACTACATGCATTCCCCATGAAATAGTATTTCTGCATTATCAATTCTCAGCGCTCTATGATGTGCCATCTTTTTATTATTACTGCTACAAAGTTAAGTATGAACTACCAGCAGTCCAGATGGGTGTTACCAGGGACATATCCCCAACTGGTAACACGCATCTGGACCTTCACTGCAAACTATTGGCAATTCACAGAAAAAATAAAGGAATAGCACATCTCAGAGTCATAAGAATAGATGTTCCAGAACTGCAAGTACATGGAGAATGCATGTGGTCACTACAGCAGACATGTCAGGAGAGGTTACAGGTCCTCTTTAAAGAAAACCTGTTACTACGAAATACAATGCGGTCTGCAGGCAGCATGTTATAGAGCAGGAGGAGCTGAGTAGATTGATACATAGGGGGTCATTTATGACCAGATATACGCCAATTTTGGTCTAAACAAGTGTCTGGAGTCGGTGATGGGCCGACAGGCTCGTCTCATTCATCATTTTCTACGCCTGGTTTAGGCATAGAAAATGGTCTAAACAGCGGTGCCGACAAACCTAAGGCTAGTGTGAAAGTAGTCTTAGGCTGACAGATATTCTTTGGTCAAAATTAGATTTGCGAAGAACCTCATATTTATCATATGAAATGCGGTATTAGTTTATATATAGATTTTGCATTTAGTGCTATTATGTTCTGTGTTTTTCTTAGTGCTCATCTATTTGAGGAACTCCCATAGAGATGAACAGAGCAGCAATGCGTACGCAACTTGCTACAACCAGAATACCCCTTAAGGCCTCCTGCATATGACCACGGGGTCGATGTGTCTGTGCTGCGGACCGCAAACCGCAGATCCACAAAACACAAGCACTGGCTGTGCGCACTCTGCATCGCAGTGCAAACCTATTGACTTCAATGGGTCCACGATCGGCAAGACGTGGTGAAAGATAGGACATGTCCTACCTTTTCAGTGTGGCAGTACGGACATGGAAGCCCAGTAAAGCATTGGAGTGGGCAGCAATGGAAAGGCAGGGGGATTTACCAGGTGAATACTGAGGATTTAATTATTTTATCCCATTAGCCCTCCTAGGCACATTTTACAAGATGCTGGAAAACCTCTTAAAAGTAATAATTATACTATAAAATAAACGTACAAATTAGGAAGTCTAGTACTAAGAGACGTAATGGTCGGCACCTGATCAGGCCGATAGCATCATACGTGCAACCAAGATAAAAATCCCCATGCAGGACTGTATTATATAGCACTAAGTCTGCTTACTGTGCTCTATAATATTCAGTTGTATTTACAGAACGCCCTTTATTAGTACGTTGTGTTGTTAGTCTATCATTGTATACGGCTTCTGACTGAATTCATGACTTTGAGATTGTAGAAGGTTCATTAAAGAACCAGTAACATTAGGGGAGTACAGCCTCAAATGTGCCACAGATGATGGGTATAGCAAATTAACATTTAAAACCAATGTAAAACACGACCTGCACAAGGCTGATACATCCGTTTGGTCAAGTCAATGGCTCGAAGCCTGGACCAAGTAGAAAAAAAGAGCAAAATGTAAAGAAAAAGAAAAAAGGATCAAAAGAAAGGCTGTTGGTCTGAGTGAGTCACCTGTATGTAGAAGAATAAAGCACAGTATGACATAGGGTAAATACCATGTAAGAAATGCCACGAAATACCGAGCCTTCCTGACTCTCCTTGTGAGTGACGACAAGGATGCCCTGCCTTGCTTTAAGAACACAGGAGGAGACAAGACTTCACAAAGAGTCAGACAAGAATTATCTTGAGAAGCCAACTCATAATGGACAGAATTTTGAAGCAGTACTTTGTACTACGGCTACTTTCACACTCGCGTTTTTTGCGGGTCCGTCATGAATGTGCAAAAACGCTTCCGTTACCATAATACAACCGCATGCATCCGTCATGAACGGATCCGGTTGTATTAGGTCTTCTATAGCCATGACGGATCCGTCTTGAACACCATTGAAAGTCAATGGGAGACGGATCTGTTTTCTATTAAGCCAGATTGTGTCAGAGAAAACGGATCCGTCCCTATTGACTTACATTGTGAGCCAGGACAGATCCGTTAGGATCCGCTTCGTCAGGCGGACAGCAAAACACTGCAGGCGGAATGGTGACTGAACGGAGACAAACTGATGCCTTCTGAGCGGATCCTTTTCCATTCAGAAAGCATTAGGGCAAAGCTGATCCATTTTGGACCGCTTCTGAGAGCCCTGAACGGATCTCACAAACGGAAAGTCAAAACGCGAGTGTGAAAGTAGCCTAAGCTCCGTAGTATCAAGCCAAAGCTGAATTGTAGACTCAAATGGGGTCATTTATCAAACTGGTGTAAAGTAGTTACTGGCTTAGTTGCCCATAGCAACCAATCAGATTCCACCTTTCATTTTATAGGAATCCTATAGTAAGTTAGCATCTTTCCCTCACAGCAGCAGTTATCTGTCAATATAATAGTAGATTAGTAGAAAAGGGGTTACAGTATGACAGCTCTGCTGTTAGTCTCGATAGACCTTGGTAGAGATGTCCACTAATGAGCATCAGTGTAATGGCTGTTTGGCGTCCAAACAAAGGAGGAAGTTAAGAGCCAGAGTAGAAAGTAGAATATATAGAATGAATTCAAAAATTATATCCAGAAAAAAAAAAAAAGAAAAAAACTAGAATTTTCAGATATAGGTTGTTAATATATGATAGAAAAACTATTTTGATGGCAGTGTCCCTTTAGGCTATTTTCACATTAGCGTTTTCAATTTCCGCCATTGAGATCAGTCATAGGATCTCAATAGCGGAGGAAAATGCTTCAGTTTTGTCCCCATTCATTGTCAATGGGGACAAAACTGAACAAACGAGTGCACCAGAGCGCATTCTTTTCCGTTCGGTTGCGTTCCCATGACAGTGGCAAGCACCGTTTTCAAGTGCGTCCTGGGATGCAGAGCAAGACGGATACGTCATGGCTATTTCAGAGATGATACAACCAGATCAGTTCATTACGGATGTGGACGGGTGTATTATCATGACGGATCCAGCAAAAATGCTGGTGTGAAGGTCGCCTTAGGTGTGCCATTTAACAGGTCCTCACTCGCACATCCATTTGCTACTAGCACTGAGAATACAGAAAATGTATTTCCAATGGGGAGAGAGGATAACGTCACTGGCAGACGGTCAGGGACGTCCCCAACCATGTGCACAGGATCGATCGTGATGCCGTTCAGACAAGCCCTGGCTGGTCAACATAGAAATAAGTCTGGACACCAGGCCGATCGCGTCCCAGGCTTGGGTGCCCAATCTCAGAACTTGTGGGAATTAAATATGGCACTTACTGCTTGTTAGTGCCTGGGGTTGTTGTTTTCCTGTTTGCTCCGTGTTCTGATAACTGTGCAGCATTTCTTCCTAGCAGTCCCTATGGAGAGCCCGGTACATCGCTGGATCTCCAAGGCAGTGTGTTATTATAAACAAAAGAGCCCTAGCCCCTAGGTAAGTCCTATGGCGTATCAAAAGGTCTATAACGTGCCCATGGGGACCAAACTGAAAATATGATTCCTAGAGAGCCATTTAGCCAATTCCTCTAGCCGGTACAGACAGTCAATGTTGTCTAACCATTCAGCTATGGTTGGGAGTCAATGGTTGGGAATGCGTATTCTGCCGGCCGCTAGACGCTGTGACAGTTACAGGACACGCCCCTTCAGCTACCAGCTCGAAATAATTCTAGCAGAGCATTTGAAGCAATGAATCCATGTGAAGGACAGGGCTGTAGCAGATTACCATGTATTAAATAATAGATGATTTTTATATTAATCGAGGGATAACCCCATTAAGTAGTAAAAAACACTGCACATATACCAATGTGGTGACACAATGACTATTTTAGCTGACACTGGAGTATCTTAAATTCCAAACATCAGAGAACTGCCTTATTAGGGAACAGACAACATGAAACTGGTCGGAGTAGAAGCATCGCCAGCCAACTACTCATTTTTCACATCTAATATTGTTGTGCTCAGACATTTCCCTCTAAAGTACCAGACCAAGTCCACAGCGGGCGTCTAAGCTGGAGCAGGTCGCTGCCACAGAATGGCATTTTTTCCCACACTACTCAGTTCAGATATATAAACCCTCTGCTGACACGGGTCTACTTTTCATGTTTCCAGGGACCAAAAGACTGCAGAAAGCAAGGTTTCCCAGAGTTCTACTGAAATGTAATACAGAATGGCAAACTAGCAGTTTTCTATTTTAGAACACCAGCTTAAAATAAGGAATCTGCCCATACATACAGTGAAAAGTCTCCAAGGCCCCGTTCACATGGAGTCTTTTATATGTTGCAGATTCCACGCCAAAAAAAGCGCTGGCAGGCGCTCTGAAACGGCCTCTCGTTGCTTTCGATCAGAGGCTGCGCTGCACTTCATACGGCCGCGGTTTTATACCAGGGCTGTGCAGGAATGGACATCTCCATCCTTGGGGCAGTGTTTGCGGGGTGGGGGTCTGCTCTATTCAATGGGGCTAAAGCGCAAGAGGCTCCGCAACATTCAAATTGAGATTCTTATCATATTGTTTCTTTCTGTTTTTTTTTTTTCTGAATTAACATTTTTTTGTTCTATTTTCTGCACATTATTATGGACACAGCGATCTACTGTTAACAGGAGGAGGTGAGATTATCATGTATTATGAATGGTGGATCCTATATTATATATACAGGTGTTACCACTGATTGTAATCCTGTCTGTAATGATAATGGGATGACTGCTGATACAAGATTTCTACAGAAAAGGGAAAGGGGGAGGGGGGAATCAACAATTCCTAAAAAAATAAAATAAGTGAAAGTCCTTACACAACCATTTTCACCATCATGTATATAGGGCCTGTCAATGTCGACAACAGCATCTGAGTGGTTAGTGGTCCTCTGATCAGCACTCCGTCCCTAGGTCTACCATGTCCCAGTTGCTTGCCTGCCTGTCAGAAACACTATGCACTGTAATACAAAAGACCCTTAGGGGGATAAAAAATGTAAAAGAGAAACCGAATTAAAAATATATTGAATTTATATAAAAAAGAAAAGAAAAAACACCTTTCCCATAATACATACACCATAAAAATGAAACCCTAAAAACAGTGAATTGCCGTTTTTTTTTTTTTCACTCTGTAACCACCCAAAATTTGTTCAAGTACACAAACAAAGAAGTTATACAACCCAATCTGATATATTCCAAAATGGTGCCATTAAAATCGGCTGCCCGTAACCTGAGAGTGCTGACACACGTTCAAGCTTTTGATGCAGCTTTGGAAGCTAAAATCAGGAATGGATCATAGAAGGAAAAAAAGAAGAGCAGATATGACTTTTTTTTTATCCACTCCTGGTTTTGCCTTCAAAAAGTGCACCAGAAAAACTAAACATGTGGAAGCCCTTTAAAGAGGACCGTTCACTGCTCCTGACATGTCTGATTTAATTGCTTCATGCATTCCCCATGTAATAACAACTCTGGAGCCTTTATTCTTATGTCTGTATGTTGTGCCATTCCTTTATTATTTCTACTTATGTTATGAATAATTGCTAGCAGTCTGTAGTAAGGGTACAGAGGGTGGTAACAAGTTGGGTCTGTGTACCTGCACAGTCTGAAAATAGCAGCACTGATTGGATAGAGTGAGTCTGTGCAGGTACACCCCCCCAACTTGCTACCACCCCTCTGTACCCTTACTGCAGACTGCTAGCAATTCTTTCATAACTTCTAGCAGGAATAATAAAGGAATGGCACAACATACAGACATAAGAATAGATGCTCCAGAATCGTTATTAAATGGGAAATGCATGTAGCTATTAAAACAGACATGTCAGGAGAAATGAAAGGTCCTCTTTAAGGGTGCTGTCACATGTTCAGGTTTTTTTATGCAATTTTTGCAGGCAAAATTAGGAGTGGATCATAAAAGTAGAAAAAATATTAAGGTCAGATACGACTTGTCATTTTTTGTAATTCACTTCTGATTTCGACTTCAAAAGTTGCAATAAAAAAAAAAAAAAACTGACCGTGTGGCAGCACCCCAAGTTTCAGATTACACTTCATTGTACTTCATTGTTTGAAGTACTATTTGTTACCAACCAATCCATGGGCAACCATTAGGGTACGTTCACACGACGAAATGTTTCGCACGACTTAGGGCACAACTTTACTGCAACATTTGTCGTGCGACAATTTTAATAATGGGAGTCTATTGTGTCACATTCAAGATGGATTTTTCTGCAACTGTCGCGTCGCAGTCGCAGCACGTCACATGTCGCAATGTGACAGCATAGACTCCCATTATAAAAATTGTCAATGTTGCAGTGAAGTTGTGCTCTAAGTCGCGCGACAAATGTCGTCATGTGAACGTATCCTTAGGGAAAGCAGTAAAGGCTTATGTTTTGATTCTTATACCCAACTAATTATATTGGCCATATGCTTAAAAAAAAAACTCCAAACCAGATTTTCAATTTATAGCGTTTGGTGTGGGCAAAAATAATTACCGTATTAAAAAGTGTGTGAGTGTGTCACCACTGCAGCCATTGATTGGCTGAGCAATTCACTCCGTGTGTGTACCAGGCATCTATGGGGGGACCAGGAAGCATCAGAATCGGTGGTGAATATTTTTTATTCATAATTTTTATATCATTCTGGACCTATTCTAAATAACCCATTAAATCTACCTGATCCTTATATAAAGTAGATACAAAATAAAATAAATAGAAAGGGCGGTGTTTTTGCGAAAATTCTGGTGATTCAGCAGAAAGATATTTCAGAGAAAGCTTGTGGTTTATCGCCATGGTGACATAGTAAACATACTGAACAGATAGAGTTCAATGTCTCTTCCTCGCCAGCTAAATGAATACCTTTCAGAAGGCAATTTATCAGAGGGAACTGTAGGACAGTAACTTCTAGATAACCAGATATGGTTATATTTATACAAAAAATACATTCAACTGCTGTAAAAATCTCTTTACATAAACCGTTCATTCCCCATAACTGACCGCACATTAGAGGAGGTGAGAACAGCATTTACATGCAGCACTCACCTCCATTGTTTGGGGAAGAGCGACTGCTTAATTAAAGAGGACCTTTCATGTGAAAAAAAATTCTGAATTAAGTATCATGATATGGAGAGCGGCGCCCAGGGATCTCCCTGCACTTACTATTATCCCTGGGCGCCGCTCCGTTCTCCCGCTATGTCCTCCGGTATCTTCGGTGACTTGGTTCTACTGGGAGGTGTCTGCCCTTGTTCTCCTGGGCGTCTCCTTATCCCAGGCTGTGAGCTCTGCTCTGCGACTGGACAGTGCTACAGCCTGGGAGAGGAGACGCCCAGGAGAACAAGGCAGACACCTCCCAGTAGAACCAAGTCACCGAAGATACCGGAGGACATAGCGGAGAACGGAGCGCCCAGGGATAATAGTAAGTGCAGGGAGATCCCTGGGCGCCGCTCTCCATATCATGATACTTAATTCAGAATTTTTTTTCACATGAAAGGTCCTCTTTAAGGGTCCATTCACACGTCCGCAATTCTGTTCCGCATTTTGCGGAACGGAATTGCGGACCCATTAGTTTCAATGGGGACAGACGATGTCCCGGCCGGGTCCGCAATCGCGTTCCCGAAAAAAATAGAACATGTCCTATTCTTGTCCAAGAAAAGGCATTTTCTATGAGAGTGCCGGCGATGTGCGGTCCGCAAATTGCGGAACGCACATCGCCGATGTCCGTGTTTTGCGGATCCGCAAAACACACACGGACGTGTGAATGGACCCTAATAGTGAGACATCCATTGTTTCTGGGTAGCAGATCGATGTTTAGACAGCATGATTTGCTGGCAAGAAACAATAATTTAGGGGACCACATCAATTAAGTATTTGCTAGTTCATCTACAAAGCACAGGGGAGGGGGCGGCAGAGATTTATCAAGCCGGCACTTTCTATGCCTCTCTTTATATCCACTGCACTGCCAGACAATGTGCCCTTATATCAAGAGGCGCACGCCTCATCATATGTTAGGCAGAACCTCCAGCAGTCCGTATGTCTAAACAGTAATCTATGGTAGCTCGGAGTTGCCATACATTTCTGCGTGTAAAAAAATACATTTGTCTTGGCTGCTGGCCATGCCCCCTCCATGCCTACGGAGAAGTGGTGAGGGCACTGTCAAAACACCATGCATCACAATGGTGTCTAAAAATTTGCAAACACAAGGGTTGTGACCGTTTTATGCCAGAAATCAGGGGCAAGAGATGGAACTTGTAGTACTATATGCATATAGCAGTGTCCACGTACGAGTGACTGATGACATAAACCAGAGTGAGCAATGTGTATCTACAAATCAAGTTTTATCTAAGTTTCATATCAGTGTAACTCCTCAAATCATCCTCAAAGGGATAAGGAGAGATAGACAGGACTTAAAGCGAACAAGCACTACAAGTAGCAGCACACTGCCATGCTCAAAGATACATGCAAACACTGGAGACATGTGACTGCAAAGCAAGACACAGCCATTACCGGAGGATGATGTCAATGAGAGTATTCAGTTCCTCCCGGGATCACTTGTACTTTATCTGACCTTTCTAGGAGGTACTATATAAGGGTTCACGGAGTTCTGGTTTTAAGAGACCATCAAAATAATAATAATAATTAATAATATTTAAAAAAAAGCTTAACTTACTGAGCCCCCTACAATCCAGAGCTAGGGCTGCAGCAATGACATCCTATTTTGGGTACACATCCCTCATACCACTGCAGCCAATCACTGACGTCAGCCTCAGGCCTCATTCAGACGACCGTATGAACGGATCCGCATCCGATCCGCAATTTTGCGGATCCATTCATTTCTATGGGCTCCTCAAATATGCGGACAGTCCTCCGTGTGCTGTCCGCATCCGTCGTTCCGTTGTTTCTGTCCGCAAAACAAAACTCACTTGTCCTATACTTGTCTGCAGAAAACGGTCCGTGGCCTAATGCAAGTCTATGGATCCGCAAAAATGCGGATGCCAACGGATGCATTTCCGTATGTCATCCGCATTTTTGCGGATCTATGTCCGCATAATTTAACTCTGCCCCTAATTTCTGCCATCATAACTTTATAAAAAAAAAAAATTACACCTTCCGTTTTTTTGCGGATCCGCAAAAAAACGGAACATATTTTGCAGGATCCGTTCCGTTTTTTTGCGGATCCGCAAAAAACCGGACATGTGTCCGGAAGAACTTACTGAAGCCATACGGCCGTCTGAATGAGCCCTTAGTCTTGTGCCAGCAGTGGTATACAGGACGTCATCACTGCAGCCAAAAAATATTTTTCTAAAAAAAACAATTAAATTTACCGGTAATTTTTCTTATGCATTATATAGACAAACTTATTGGGACACCTACACATTACATCTACAGGAGCGATTGGGACATCCCATTCTGAATTAATAGGCATTAGTATGGAGTTGGTCTCCCGTTTGCAACTAGAACAGGACCCACCTTTCTGGGAAGGATTTCTACAAGATTTTGGAGTAGGTTGGGGAGATTTATCAAAACTAGTGGAAAGGAAAACTGGATTAGTTGCCCATAGCAACCAATCAGATTCCACCTTTCATTTTGGACAGCTCCTTTGGAAAATAAAAGGAGGAATCTGATTGGTTGCTATGGGCAACTAAGCCAGTTCTACTTTACACCAGTTTGATAACTGACCCAAGGTGTGTGGGAATTTTTTGCCCATTCATGCAGAATAGTATTTGTGAGGTCAGGCATTTATGTTGGACAAGGGGACCCTGCTTCAATCTCCATTCTAGTTCATCCCAAAGGTGTTCCATGGGGTCAAACAAGTTTGTCCACATCAAACCATGCCTTTATGGACCTTGCTTTGTGCACTGGGCACAGTCATGCTGGAACAGAAAAGGGCTTTTCCCAAACGGTTCACACAATGTTCAAGGCATACAAGGGTCTAAACTGTCTTGGTATGCTGAAGCATTGAGATAACCCTTCACTGGAAAGAAGGAACCTAGGCCAACCCCAGAAAAACATCCTCATAACATTATCCACCCTCCACCAAACTTTACAGTTCGCACAATACAGTCAGGCAGGTAATGTTCTCCTGGCTCTCACCAAACCCGGACTTGTTCATCAGCCAGATGGTGTCACTCAATAGAACACAATTCCACCGTTCCAGAGTCCAGTGGTAGTGTACGTTACACCATTGTATCCAACGATTGGCATTGTGTGTGGTGATGTACAACTTTCATGCAACTGCTCGGCCATGGGGACCCATACCATGAGGCTCTCATTGCCAGAGGAGGTCTGGAACTCTGCAGAGCACAGGTGACTTTAATGCACTATGCGTCAGTACTCTGAGAGCCCATGTGGTCTGCAATGTGATGGCCGAGTTGTTGTAGTTCCTAAATGCTTCTAATTTGTAATAATATCGCTCACAGTTGATGGTGGAATTTCAAGTATTCTGCAAGAGGGTGTGGACCTCGGAGGGGCATGACTAACTACCTGGTCTTCACTAGAGCCTTTGATGGTGAAGATAGGCTTAGGCCGTTAGGGCAGTTACCAGGTGCCACTCCAGAGCAGTGCCTGAGCCAGTGGCAGCTAACCAGGGGGTCAGAGATACCGGTACAAGCACTGAGGGGAAGAACGTGGTCAGGAAGTCTGGAGTCAGGGCAGGCAGCGATCAAGTAAAGTCCATAATCAAAGTCCAAGGTCAGAAGCAGGCGGCAAACAAGCAAAATCCAATAAATCAAGAATCCAAGTCCAGTACACAGAAAAGCTAAACTTCCAAAACACCTTCACAGTGGGAACTAGACAAGCTAGTGACCAAGATTGCTCAGGCACCTTCCTGGGGCAGGAAGCGCCTTCAAATACTTCTTGCAATCCAGCCACAGGCTGGGGAGATAGAGGGCGTGTATGTGCTGCCTCACAAGGGAGGAGAGACACACCCATGAAACCCCCAACAAACAGTACAGGACTCAAGCTGGAAGTAAGCACTGGCATGGAGCGCAGATGCAACAGTTAAGCTACCTGCTGCCCACGCTTGTCAGCACAGCGCATGGCAGGGGGAGGGAAAGAGGGAGCCTGGCGCCCGTGCCTGCGGGTAGGGGCAGCAGCGCCGGCACGGACCGCTGAGCTAACATCTAGGAAGGAAAAACTTTCATGAACGGACTTCTTACAATGGTAGCATCCATTCCATCCACGTTGGAATTCAGTGAGCACTTCAGAACGAGACATTATTTCACAAATGTATGTAAAGGCAGACCGCATGGCTAGGGGATGGATTTTATACACCTGTGCAATGGGACTGAATGAAACACCTGCATTCAATAATTAAGAGGTGTGTCCCAATTCTTCATATAGTGTATTCTATTTTCTGTATAGGATTAGGGGGGCAGCCATCTTGCAGAGCTGTTAACGCCGAGATTTGCTTTAGGAAACAAGGACCTGTAGATAAGTCATGGAGGGGGAGGAAGTGAGCTGTAACTATCACCTATTGTGAATAGTATCCTGTGTTATCTATATATAGAAATGTTATCTTTCACTGTAAACCTGCCTGTGATGACTACACTGAAAAGTGATCGTTGCAGAACAGGAATTGTCATCTTGGTCCACAAGGCTATACAGAAGCAAAATCTGCTGTACAAGTTCCTTAGAAAAACAATTACTGGTACACTATTAAGTGCTACTTCTTTCTGCAAGTCGCAGGATCAAAGCATTGCCATGCACAGAGCAAATTACTATCAGAAGGAAAAAAGTGGGAGGATGCTTCAAAGCTAGAATTCCATTGAGGACCCAGCTAAGTGTAAAGCCGAGCATGTGTTATTCTGGGAAGAGAAGATAAGTGGAGGCCAAATTCACATTGTTTCCCTACATCATTCACCAACTGATAGCTTAAAATAAACTTGCAATAACTAAGTTGCCAATTGCTAAATGCCTACTAACAAGTCCTTTAAATTCCATATGTTTTTGACCTTTGTAGCCATCTTCGTTAAGAAACTGAATAGAGGTGTTCAGGATTAGGAAGAAAAATTACATTTTAATTAGATAAAAACTTCTAGTTCGTTACCTCGGCTATAAAAATTTCTACACTGGGTGTTAAAGGAGTGATCCAGCCTTTTAAAATTGATGCCCTATCTTAAATACTAGACCAATGGTGGTCTGAATTTTGATACCTCTGCCAATTAGCTGTTTGAAGGGGCCACCAAAGGTTTACGAGTGCTGCAACCTCTACACTGTTTACATTGCTGCCAGTAGTCATCCTACTCCACATGCCTTGGTTAGTAGTACTTTCTTATAGCTTTGCCACATTCACCTGATGGCAGGGGCAGACTAGGAACTTATAGCAGCCCTGGAAGAAAGTGGTCTGTTAATGTAATCGACTCCATCTTGTCACAATTGTTAATGTAACTGACTCCATCTGGTATCTAAACAAACTTTTCCAAACTGCTTAAGGACATTCCAGTATAAGGTGTGGGAGGGGGGTAGTGGGCTACAAGACTTGTTTAGGTTGCCAAGGGCTAAGGCTAGGCAGACCCTGTCCACCCATTCCACCATAACCTGCTCTGTCCTGACATGAGGCCATCATGTAATCTGATTGGTCAGTGTCCTATACCATGAACATTGAGGAAGGGGAAACCTGTATTCTGTGTGTGCTTGATTTTCCCCAGGCCGGTGAATAACTTGAACCTCGACAACTTCATTTGTCCGCCCCAACAGAACCAAATACCACAGTGCAGCACAAAATACCGCCACAACAGAACCAAATATCACAGTGCAGCACAAAATACCGCCCCAACAGAACCAAATACCACAGTGCAGCACAAAATACCGCCCCAACAGAACCAAATACCACAGTGCAGCACAAAATACCGCCCCAACAGGACCAAATACCACAGTGCAGCACAAAATACCGCCCCAACAGAACCAAATATCACAGTGCAGCACAAAATACCGCCCCAATAGAACCAAATACCACAGTGCAGCACAAAATACCGCCCCAACAGGACCAAATACCACAGTGCAGCACAAAATACCGCCCCAACAGAACCAAATACCACAGTGCAGCACAAAATACCGCCCCAACAGAACCAAAAATACCACAGTGCAGCACAAAATACCGCCCCAACAGGACCAAATACCACAGTGCAGCACAAAATACCGCCCCAACAGAACCAAATACAACAGTGCAGCACAAAATACCGCCCCAACAGAACCAAATACGACAGTGCAGCACAAAATACCGTCCCAACAAAACCAAATACCACAGTATTCAACTGTATCTGATACAGCTGAATTCAGGGGGGCACCTACAGCCGGTGGCTAGGTTCATAAGTGCCTGATACTTCTACATTATTAATGCTGAGAGCATCAGATCATTATGTACCCAGCTGGCGGTCATAAAAAAGACTTGGGTAGCCCCCTGGGCATTATCCCACCAGAATATTTCTCTAAAGGGTTTATGACTAGCCAGCTCCTGCCTGATGGGATGAGAATAGCTGTATTTTTCTACTAAGACGGCATGTGCAGTACGAACAGCAGCTGGGAATGATGTAGACAAGTAATAGGCCGCAGTGCTCACACAAGCACCTTGGTCCTTTCAAACTGTTTATTGGCAGAGGTGCTGAGAGTAAGATCCCAGAGAGTCAGGATAAGGCCACGTTCATATCACCGTTTCATTTTTGGTTCTTCTGATCCGTCAGGAGAAAAAAAAAACGGATCCTGTGCATCAGTTATGTATATTTGGCATCCGTATGAGCAATTTCTGTCTGAGATATGATTTTAGACGAAAAAAAAAAAAAAAAAAAGTACTGCATGCAGCTAGAAAACCTCTAGAAAGGGAACCTGTCACTGTGAAAATGCAGTGTAACCTGCCAGCAGCATGTTACCCAATATCGGTGATGGCTACCTCCAGCACTCCAGCTGTGGTAAAACTACATTTCCCAAAATGTACAGTTGCTTGGCTGTTTTCAGAACTCTATAGAAATGAATGGAGCATGCTGGGAGTTGTAGTTTCACCACAGCGTGGGTACCAGAGGTTAGCCATCACTGCCTTTTATTAATCTGCTCAGCTCCTCCTGCTCTATAGCATGCTGCCTGCAGACTGCACTGCATTTCATGGTAACAAGTTCCCAAAATGAAACCTACCATTGCCAGGGCTCTGTTCACACTTATACTAAACGCTCTCTCTTTCTTGCTCTTTCACAATAGCAGAAAAACAACAATAATGGCGGTCCAACATATATCATTGACTTTTCCATCATTTCAGCAAGAAGAATGGAGTAACTTCCTGTGCTACGTGTCTTGTCAAATAGGACAAAATATCCAACAGAGGCTCCTAATAGAGCCTACAATGGAAATGTGAACAGAGCCCGATAAAGTAAAAAGGTAATGGAAATTATTTTCAACAAGCCACTTAAAAGTGAATAAAAGAAAGGAAGGATCTTTCATTCATATGAAGCGATCTGGACATGGAAAGATAGCGGCACCCCTTTAATTCCACTGAGTGTGTGGATCACCTTTACAAGACATGTCAGACCCCATGGCCACATTTTAACATATATTTTTTTGGAGCTGCACAAGATCCCTTTTTAACCCTGTGCCAACCACAAGATCCCTTTTTAACCCTGTGCTGAGGAAGTGGAGGGAACACGTTAAGTTACAGTGGAATGACACCTTTTGATAAACCTTATATGAATATTTTTTTTTTTTTATTAAACACAAGGCCCCACATGAATGAATAGAATTTGGCTAACATTCACCTAAATTAGGCACATGTCAATTAGCACAAAAGATCATAAATCATGAGACTGAGTTAAGATAAAAAAAAAATGAAAAACTGACCAACCGTGCTCCCAATTCATCATCCAGCCAGGGCCACTGTGCCTGACAGATTTTCTGACCAATCCATTGGTCAGACAGCCAATTACACACACAGATCTTTTGTTCTAACAACTATTGGTCTGATTGGACAGATAATCTGTCGGTGTAAGGGTACTTTCACATTTGCGGCATAGCTATCCGGCAGGCTGTTCTGGCGGGTGAACAGCCCGCCGTATCCGCCATGCCACAAGTACCTGTGCACTGTCGTGCTGCCGCTCCAACCCCATTTGCTATGGCAGTGCATGGCAGAGATGGCCGGACTAAAAAGTCGGACCTGCAGTACTTTTAGTCTGGCGATCTCCGGCTGTGCACTGCCGTAGCTCTGCCCTCCGCCCCATTATAGTCAATGGGGACGGAGCGGCAGCACGGCAGTGCACGGGTACTTGCGGCAAGGCGAATCAGGCACGCTGTTCACCTGCTGGATAGCTATGCCGCAAATGTGAAAGTACCCTAATGCAGGCCTCAATTTGCCCCCTTGCCTTTAAAAGCAGGAGCATTAAATTAAAAGGTTTGGAAATCTGCAAGGAATTCTAATTTCCCTCCAATAGAAGACTGTAAGCCGTCAGAAAAGTGACCTAGGCTGTATGTATAGTACAGAGCAGACTCTAGTGGATCTGGTTTAACACACCGTGTACCACATTTGCACCGTTTATCACCTTGTGCTCCAGCACTCCATGAATATCAACTGGCTAGATAAGGTTACTTCTGCAGGGCGCTGAAACATGCTAAACCACGTGGCTAAATAAAGAGCAGAACACATTGCTCAGATAAATGCCACACGCTGCCTACGTACCCAGCCTGGCTGCAAAAATAATGACCTAAAACTAAAGCAAGCTCTTAGATCACAGGTCATCAGGTCTGGAAAATACTGCTGTTTACCAATCCTACCTTCATAAATCAGCACAGTAATAAAATACCAACTGTGGCAGACCTCTCTGCCTTTGGATTACTTTATAAAACCTGATTTGTCAATTTGTTCCTCGGTTCCTGGTTGTTCGCCCAGATCAGAGCTATCCAGGGATGTATAGTTTATGGGGATATGTGGGGCTTTTGGGGTCTTCTGTGTTTTGGGAAAGGTGTGTGTTTTCTACCTGTGAGTGATTAAGTTAGCCCGTTGTATTTATTAATTGTGTCACGGGCAGAGGGGGGTTTGTGTACATTTGTTGGAAGGCCTGCATAAAAGGCTGAAATGTAGCCCATTAAACGTTGCCGACTTGACCCTCAATATAGAGCCTCATCTCATACTTGGGGTGGGGGGGGTGCTTAATTTGTATATGATTCCTGTTCAGCAGTTAGGTAAGTTCGGTAGCTGACTTCATATTCGGGAAAAAGAATAGCTTTGGCGGCGTTAACCCCTTTACCTACTCGGGGTGCCGTATCACCAACCTAGCTATATTTAAGCGAGTAAAGTATTTTCAAGGTTTGTATAGAAAGTTTAGGGACCCACAGTCCAACTTTAGCCAAGATTTTGTAATGTGTCTGCAACTAGAATGTCTAAAAAGTGGCGCTAATTGGCGCAATCAGGGTTTCTACACTTTTTTTCTTATATGCTTGAAAAAGAGACAGATACCACAGTTCTGTACTATGTAATAGCAGTTCTCAGGTATTGTAGTTCAGCCCCCATTCACTTAAACAGGCTCTCCCACAAAAAAAATATTCTACATTTTCCAAAACATTACCTGGATCGAAATAGTTTTGTAATTGCATGTAATTAAACTTGTATTATAGCTAGTGAGCTAATTAATTAAATCCACCTGTATAGCGCCACCTGCCGTTTGTTCTTTCTCATTTCTATGTCCACCATACTGAGGTGGACGCACATGCTCAATGACATCCCTCAGCTGAAACAACACGCCTCCTGAGCTGCCAGCTTAAATTAAAGGGGTTCTGCAGTTTGTTACCACTGAGGAACAGCCGATCAGCTGTTTGAGAAGGCCGCGGTGCTGCAGGAGCGCCGCAGCCTTCTCACTGTTTACTGCTGCTAGCGCCCCGCCCAATGACGTCACGACTTGTATCAAGTGGCGTGGGCGGGGCTAAGCTCCATTCAGTGAACAGAGCTTAGCCTTAGGCGCTAGCAGAGGTAAACAGTGAGAAGGCCGCGGCGCGACTGCAGCGCCGCGGCCTCTCAAACAGCTGATCGGCGGGGGTCCTGGGTGTCGGACCCCGGCCGATCACATGCTGATGATCTATCCTGAGGATAGATCATCAGTGGTAACAAACTGCAGAACCCCTTTAGGCCTAGGTGAGCAATTGGAGTAATGAATGGGGAGATCTCTGGATCCATGTGAGCTACAGGGCCGGTTCTAGCTTTATTAGAAATAGAGTGACATGTACTATATGAGGTCAGATTTTTATTTTTTTCCATTAATCAGGGGATAACCACGTTACATAGGGACAGCAGCTGTAGCACCTCAGAACAAAATCTACAGTGTTCTGGCCACACACAGCGTTTACTTCCAGAACCTGCAGCCGTCACTGTGCCCACTGCGTCTGTATGTCCGCATGGCCATTCGCCAAAAATACAAAACAGGTCTTATTATTGTCCACATTACGGACAAGGATAGGACTGTTCTATTCTGTTATGCAAAATGCGCAATGCACACGGCCGGTATCCATGTTTTATGCAATTTGCAGACCGCAACAACGGTCGTGTGCATGAGTCCTAAATGTCCATTAAAGTAAAGAACAGAATGAGTGCTAGGCTTCAGTGCCAAAATCTTACACAACATTAATGCGACACATTTTACAGACAGACGTGATACATGGGAGGTCCGGAATTAAAACACACACCACTCAAATAACAAGCTAAAGATCTCACCAAGTTTAGGTTTAAAACCTCAAGATCTAACTTCACACTCCTTACCTTAAGCAGACCTGTCACGGACCAGAGTGTCTCCTCCACTTTGCAAAATAAACTTCAGGAACGGGAAAATATTTCATTTCAGCACTGATTATACAATGCAAATCACATAGCATTTGGATGACATTATCCAATATAATCCAGTCCAATCAGGGCTCTGTATATGGAAGTAATCTCTGAACATTCATCTGTATAAATAGTCTTCATGGACGAAGTCAGAAAAAGGCCAAACATTTATATGTGGGAGAATTTTTTCCCTGCACTTATTATAATACCGCCACAATGAGTAAAAGCTCAGAAAACACCACTGACCGGTATCATCGCATTCCCACTAGTAGGCACACTGGTAGTCACATGGCAACACTTATTGATTGAGAAGTTCTTCCTGTGGCATATAGCAGTCAACACCACAGTCGTGATAAAGCCACACTGTGAACATAAAACAGGACTTAGTAGCTTTGGGAAGCAGGGCCACAAACCTTTTTATGGAATTTTCTAACAATTGTCTACTTTTATAGCATGTGTATTGCTGCCGGTCTGTGGGTAACAGTTCTCATCCACGAGTCTTGCTATGGCCTTGACTCAAAGCAGTGATAATTAAGAAGATAACAAAGAGGCACCATTTGGGAACATATAATGCACTGAAAAATCTGTATTTTTAGGTTTTATTTTTGTGGGGGATAGAGGAGTAATGGGAAAAAACAAAATGGGTATTCTTCAACTTTTACTTTTTTTATTTTGGTCTTCATAATTCAATACAAGGCTTCATGCACATTGTGCGGTCTACACACCACGGATCCACTAAATACTGGATACTATCCATGTGCCATCCACATTTTGTTCTGCGGGCCCACTGGCTTCAACAGGTCTGTGGACCGCATTTGCAGATCAAAATATGGCTATCCACAGCCGTATGTTTGTCCTGCACAATATAGGACATGTTCTATTCTGGTCCACTGACTCAATGAAGTCAGAGGGTCCGCTAAAAGGAAAGCGGGTGGCACATGGACAGTATTTGTATGTTCAGACGTGATACATGGGAGGTCCGGAATTAAAACACACACCACTCAAATAACAAGCTAAAGATCTCACCAAGTTTAGGTTTAAAACCTCAAGATCTAACTTCACACTCCTTACCTTAAGCCAGTGCTTCTCAATTATTTTCTGTCATGCCCCCTAGGAAGAAGAAAACATTTCGCGCCCCCGCACGACTGTAAATAGTTATAAGTACACCAATCTCCCCACAGGCGAGGGCCATTAACACCCCCATATCATGTGCAGGCTCCATTAACCCCCTCCCCAATCATGTGCAGGGTCCAGGCTTCCCCCCTCCCCCCAAATCATGTGCAGGCTCTCTCCCCCCTCCCCAAAATCATGTGCAGGCTCCATTAACCCCCCTCCCCAAAATCATGTGCAGGCTCCATTAACCCCCCTCCCCAAAATCATGTGCAGGCTCCATTAACCCCCTCCCCAAATCATGTGCAGGCTCCATTAACCCCTCCCCCAATCATGTGCAGGCTCCATTAACCCCCTCCCCCAATCATGTGCAGGCTCCATTAACCCCCCCATCATACTTACCTTCCTGGAAGTGCTGGATGCAGGCCTCTTCCAGCCTGTGTCCCGCTCTGCACTCTGCTCAGGCGGCGCGATGACGTCATCGCGCCGCCTGAACCGCTCTGATAGGCTGCCGGCACAAGGCCCGCAGCCTATCAGAGGAGCAGGGAGGAGACGCCTCTCCTCCACTGCCGCACAGCACAGCGATCTGTATCGCTGTCCAGAGGACGGCGATACAGATCACTATGGAGATGAACGCTTCCACAGTGGAAGCGTTCATCTCCTGTGACCTGGAGCCCCCCTTTACGGAGCCTCGCGCCCCCTGGGGCGCGCCCACTATTTGAGAAACACTGCCTTAAGCAGACCTGTCACGGACCAGAGTGTCTCCTCCACTTTGCAAAATAAACTTCAGGAACGGGAAAATATTTCATTTCAGCACTGATTATATAATGCAAATCACATAGCATTTGGATGACATTATCCAATATAATCCAGTCCAATCATGGCTCTGTATATGGAAGTAATCTCTGAACATTCATCTGTATAAATAGTCTTCATGGACGAAGTCAGAAAAAGGCCAAACATTTATATGTGGGAGAATTTTTTCCCTGCACTTATTATAATACCGCCACAATGAGTAAAAGCTCAGAAAACACCACTGACCGGTGTCATCGCATTCCCACTAGTAGGCACACTGGTAGTCACATGGCAACACTTATTGATTGAGAAGTTCTTCCTGTGGCATATAGCAGTCAACACCACAGTCGTGATAAAGCCACACTGTGAACATAAAACAGGACTTAGTAGCTTTGGGAAGCAGGGCCACAAACCTTTTTATGGAATTTTCTAACAATTGTCTACTTTTTATAGCATGTGTATTGCTGCCGGTCTGTGGGTAACAGTTCTCATCCACGAGTCTTGCTATGGCCTTGACTCAAAGCAGTGATAATTAAGAAGATAACAAAGAGGCACCATTTGGGGAACATATAATGCACTGAAAAATCTGTATTTTTAGGTTTTATTTTTGTGGGGGATAGAGGAGTAATGGGAAAAAAACAAAAATGGGTATTCTTCAACTTTTACTTTTTTTATTTTGGTCTTCATAATTCAATACAAGGCTTCATGCACATTGTGCGGTCTACACACCACGGATCCACTAAATACTGGATACTATCCATGTGCCATCCACATTTTGTTCTGCGGGCCCACTGGCTTCAACAGGTCTGTGGACCGCATTTGCAGATCAAAATATGGCTATCCACAGCCGTATGTTTGTCCTGCACAATATAGGACATGTTCTATTCTGGTCCACTGACTCAATGAAGTCAGAGGGTCCGCTAAAAAGGAAAGCGGGTGGCACATGGACAGTATTTGTATGTTCAGATTGCGCATTATTCTGTGGGTCAGGGCAAAGGCATTTTCCGGAGTTCCGGTGATGAATCGGGCTCTCCATAGGACTGCCAGGAAGCCTGGTGACATCACTGGCACTGAAGGGCGGGCTTTAGCGCTGCCCTAGCCTGTAAAACGGCTAGAGCAGTGCTAAAGCACACCAATCAGAGCCGGTGACGTCACCGAACACACTGCTAGGCAGAAGCCACCGCCTGGCAATGTGTTATTGTAAATAAAAGAGTCCTTGCCCTGCGGGATCTAGTGCAGGGCAAGGGAGCGCATCGGAGCATGAGATGCTCCGATGCCAACATCAGGGGTGCTGCCTGGGTGTCATTATGGGTATGTCCGGGTTCAGCTCTGAACCGGTACAACCCCTTTAAGTATAAACTTGCAATTATGGCATAACATTACATTTGCTTTTTTACAGAAACATAGAAACATAGAATGTGTCGGCAGATAAGAACCATTTGGCCCATCTAGTCTGCCCAATATGCTGAATACTATGGATAGCCCCAGGCCCTATCTTATATGAAGGATGGCCTTATGCCTATCCCATGCATGCTTAAACTCCTTCACTGTATTTGCAGCTACCACTTCTGCAGGAAGGCTATTCCATGCGTCCACTACTCTCTCAGTAAAGTAATTCTTCCTGATATTACTTTTAAACCTTTGCCCCTCTAATTTAAAACTATGTCCTCTTGTAGCAGTTTGTCTTCTTTTAAATATTCTCTCCTCTTTTACCGTGATGATTCCCTTTATGTATTTAAAAGTTTCTATCATATCCCCTCTGTCTCTTCTTACTTCCAAGCTATACATGTTAAGGTCCTTTAACCTTTCCTGGTAAGTTTTGTCCTGCAATCCATGTACTAGTTTAGTAGCTCTTCTCTGAACTCTCTCCAAAGTTTCAATATCCTTCTGCAGATATGGTCTCCAGTACTGCACACAATACTCCAAATGAGGTCTCACTAGTGCTCTGTAGAGCGGCACGAGCACCTCCCTCTTTCTACTGTTAATGCCTCTCCCTATACACCCAAGCATTCTGCTGGCATTACCTGCTGCTCTATGACATTGTCTGCCCACCTTTAGGTCGTCTGATATAATGACCCCTAAATCCCTTTCCTCAAAATACTGAGGTTAGTACTGTATCACTGATTTTATATTCTGCTCTTGGGTTTTACGCCCCAGGTGCATTATCTTGCACTTATCGACATTAAATTTTAGTTGCCAGATTTTTGACCATTCCTCTAGTTTTCCTAAATCCTTTTCCATTTGGTGTATCCCTCCAGGAACATCAACCCTGTTACAAATCTTTGTGTCATCAGCAAAAAGACACACCTTACCAATGAGGCCTTCTGCAATTTCGCTGATAAAGATATTAAACAATATGGGTCCCAGAACAGATCCCTGAGGTACCCCACTGGTAACAATACCATGGTCTGAATATACTCCATTGACTACAACCCTCTGTTTTCTGTCCTTCAGCCACTGCCTAATCCATTCAACAATATGTGAGCTCAAGCTCAAAGACTGCAGTTTATTGATAAGCCTTCTATGTGGGACAGTATCAAATGCCTTACTAAAGTCCAGATAAGCGATGTCTACTGCACCTCCGCCATCTATTATTTTAGTCACCCAATCAAAAAAGTCAATAAGATTAGTTTGACATGATCTCCTGAAGTAAACCCATGCTGTTTTTATCAATCAACCCATGGGTTTTTAGATGTTCCACAATCCTCTCCTTGAGTATGGTTTCCATTAATTTCCCCACTATTGATGTCAGGCTTACTGGCCTATAGTTGCCCGATTCCTCTCTACTACCTTTCTTGTGAATTGGCACAACGTTTGCTAATTTCCAATCTTCTGGGACGACACCTGTTACCAGTGATTGGCTAAATAAATCTGTTAATGGATTTGCTAGTACACCTCTAAGCTCTTTTAATAGCTTTGGGTGTATCCCATCAGGCCCCTGTGATTTATTTGTATTAATTTTGGACAGCTGACTTAGAACCTCTTCCTCTGTAAAGACACATGCATCAAAGGATTCATTAGTCTTCCTCCCTAACTGAGGTCCTTCTCCTTCATTTTCCTTTGTAAAAACTGAACAGAAGTATTCATTGAGGCAGTCAGCTAGTTCTTTATCCTCTTCCATATACCTTCCTTCTTTTGTTTTTAATTTGGTAATTCCTTGTTTTAATTTCCTTTTTTCATTTATGTATCTGAAGAATGTCTTTCACAGCACTGATCATGCAGGTCAAATAGGTTTACTTTACAATGTGTTTTTTAGGAACGCAGAGATACCAGTTATGACAGGACTTTTACATTTAAGGAAAATGAGATTTACACATGGCTATGCAGCCGCAGAGTGCAACTTCCGGCACCCCAGCAAGAAACTTGTTAGGATGTTCCTAGGACTCCCATAGAATTAAACAGAGCATGATAGGAGCTGTAACCTAATGATATACAGTAGGACATTTTGTAGTCAAATAACTGTTCAGAAAAACTATTATCTTTCCTGATTAACTCGCAAAAAAATGAATGTACGTGTGTTATTTCAACAGAAACAGAGATGGTGGCTTGTAGGTAGTATTGGATAAACAGATGCAGAAAGTGATTGCACAGTGTTATATCTCTAGTACAGCCGCTAAGGGCAACTTCACACTAGCGTCTCATGCGGGAATCCTACTTTGTGTGCGAGCGTGACTTCTTGTTATCGACCTGCTCCTTTCACAGGACCACTCGGCATTATAAGAATTTAGAATGCGGTGTTTGTCTGTCCGACCTTGCATCTACTGAATTATGCTGAATTATTGCATGCGCAGACCTTTAAAAATGTGAAAAATAATAAATACCGGATCCGTTTTTCCGGATGACACCGGAAAACCGGATCCAGTATTGCAATGCATTTGTCAGACTGATCAAGATCCTGATCAGTCTGCAAATGACATGCGTTTGCATACAGTTTTCCTGATCAGGCAGGCAGTTCAGGCAAGGGAACTGCCTGTCGGAATCAAACAACGCAAGTGTGAAAGTACCCTTATAGATAAATGGCCATGTGCAAAGTAGACATAACCCAAGCAAATAAAGGCATTGTGCTTGATTAGTAAGGAAGCATTTATTGCCTGAAACAGATTACCACAGTGAGAACAGTAGGCAGTGTGTCCGCCTGGATGGCCTCATACTCTATGCAGCAGGCATCCTTAAACCGGGGCCCTCCAGCCGTTGTAAAACTACAACTCCCACAATGCCTGCTGTAGGCGGATACCTGTAGGCTGTTCGGGCATGCTGGGAGTTGTAGTTTGCAACAGCTGGAGGGCCGCAGTTTGAGGGTGTCTGCTACACGGTATAGCGGAGATCAGAGGTCCACCACCTACAGTCTATGCAACAACAAGAGACACCAACAGCCGTGTACAGTGCAGCAGTGTCACTTACGTTCCAGGCAGTCTACCAATATAGCGTGAAACAAATCTAATGAGATCAGCTCTGAAGTGGAGAGAGAACAGGGAGGTAATAGAGACCAGATTGATCTGGCCCTGTCAATCAAGATGGAGAGGGAGAGGCTGGCAGAGGAAGCAGGAGGGGCACAGTGGCTTGGACCTACCCTCGGTGCACTTAACTGAGGATTAGACTACATTCACACGACCGTATAAATGGTTCCGCATCCGTTCCGCAATTTTGTGGAACGGGTGCGGACCCATTCATTTCAATGGGGCCGCAAAAGATGCGATCTGCGGCCCCGCAAAAAAGATAAAGCATGTCCTATACTTGTCCGCGATCGCGGACAAGTATAGGCATTTCTATCATGGGGCCGGCTACATTCACACGGCCGGCATCTGTGTTTTGCGGGTACCGCAAAACCCATGCGGTAGTGTGAATGTAGCCTAAAAAGTACTTTTTCCCCAGAATGAAGGGCTGCTCCATATGCTTAAAATGCGCCATAACTAAGCCAAATTATAGGTGACAGTCTAAAGATGCAACAGATTTATAACCCAGCATCATCGCCTGTGCCAAATCTGGTGCTGTGGAAGACTCTCTAGTCTACGGGCCCTATTAGACCACACATTTTCCGGGCCAATTATCTAGAAGACTTATCTTTTGCAGCGCAGAGGCACAGACCCAAAATCAGCCGGAAGTCAATGGGTCGTTTTTTTTGTTTTTTTCCTGATAGACTGTGGGTGATAATATTCATTATACAGTCTAAGAATGCATACAAGTAAGGCTATGTTTACATCTGCGTTGGAGGCTCCGTTCGGGCACTTCCATTATAACAGAGCGGAAAACAGAAATAAACCCTGAAATGCTTAATATAAAGTCTCATTATCTACTAGTCTGTGAATTAGTAGTATGTCTGTGTTAGACCAGGAGGGGAGTGGGGGTCACAAAGAAGGCAAGAAGGAATTAGGAGACAAGTATGTGCTTTGGAACCGTAGTGTCAAGAAGAAAAAGGCCCTTGGCACAATAATGAGCCAGTATGCAATGAGACTCTGTCCTATAAATAGACGCTGTGTAGGCCAGGACAAGATATTGGTTTCAGATCTTAGTAAGCCAGTTATAAAATCAGAGTTCTCTGGGTAAGACTATGCTGTTGCATGAAAAGAACATTATTTAAAGTAGACGTAGGATGATCAGACAGGACCAATGACACCTCTGGGAAACCCAACAGATCCTACAAGTCACTGGTGTCCATGGGGTATCCACAATGCAGATGTGAACAGAGCCTAAATTGCCGTGTTTTAAAGAGAAACAAAAGGTTAAACTTACTTTTGGAGGGTCAAATGCAGTGATCCAGCGCAAGCTTTAATCTTGTTTTGTGCCTCCAAGTGAGTCATTCCGTCGGTGCTCACACCATCAATGCTGAGGACCACGTCACCAATGCCAATGTTTGCTTTAGCAGCTTTCCCTCCGTCATTCAGCTAGTTAGGGAAAAATAACAATAATCAAGAAGGGTCCCAAAGAAAAGTCCTCTTCTCATTTCTACTACAGACAGGTTTGCCAAATATTCACAGGACAGGGAGTCATTTACTTAGAGAACGGATCCATTTGAGACACCGTGGCATGTGGGGGTTGATGGATTCTGACAGGAGAAATCTCTGCCATAGGACGTGAACGGGATTTTGAAGACAGTTCTTCAGTTCATCTATGGGCAAATTTATTTCCATGTATGATATGCTCAAGATGGTTACACGTGTGCTTAGAAGAGTAAAGCAGCTGTAGGTGTGAGATATTCTGGCAGATCCGATTACTTTAACATCTGCTATTAGTCTTATGTGTACGACTCGTGTTGAGGGAATCCAGGTTAATGAAGTAGAATTCGATCCGAATTTCAGGAAAAATTTGATTCACCACAAATCCAAATTTCCTGGTGCTTCGTGGTAACAAATCAACTTTTCCTAAAATGACGATAAAAAATAAAAATCCCACACTCACTTCATCCATTTGATCACAGAGAGGCCATCGCGGCCATCTTGACTGAAGAAAACACGCCAATTCTCACATGCGCTGATGTGCGATGTCATCACGCTGGCCGGGTGTGGTGACGTCATCACGTGATAATTAGTGCGTTTTCTTCAATCAAGGTGGCCATGAGGGTCTCTCCGCGATCAAATGGATGAGGTGAGTGTATATATATTTTTTGTTTTAACCCGCCATTAGCCCCCTGATAGGCTGAATGTGAATGTGACGCATCATAGACCGGAAACCGATTCGTTCAAATACTTACCGTTTCCGTACAGAATTAAAATGCATCGGCTCCGTGGAGCCAAAGTTCTTCTCGCCCGAACTTGTGCGAGACTTCGGGGGAATTCCTACTGTATGCATATCTGCGTATTATCTGAAGTGGAACCTCAGTACCAAAGCCCAGTTCGGATTGCTAGTAGGGATGTCCCGATACCATTTTTTTTTAAGACGGAGTACGAGTACCGATACTTTTATTTAAGTACTCGCCGATACCAATTACAGATACCTCGTATAAACAGCGCCGCAGTTACTGATAGCAATGAAAAAAATTAAAGCTGGAACTTTGTTGCTGTGGCTTTTCTTTTCCTTTGTACAAGTGTTAATAAATGAATAAATGGGAATATAATAGTGTTTTCCAACCAATGTGCATCCAGGGGGATCTGTTATGGGGGATCTGTGGATGACACTGTTATGGGGGAAATCTGTGGATGACACTGTTATGGGGGAATCTGTGGATGACACTGTTATGGGGGAAATCTGTGGATGACACTGTTATGGGGGAATCTGTGGATGACACTGTTATGGGGAAATCTGTGGGTGACACTGTTATGGGGGGGGGGGGAAATCTGTGGGTGACACTGTTATGGGGGAATCTCTGGGTGACACTGTTATGGGGAATCTCTGGGTGACACTGTTATGGGGGAATCTCTGGGTGACACTGTTATGGGGAATCTCTGGATGACACTGTTATGGGGGAATCTCTGGGTGACACTGTTATGGGGAATCTCTGGGTGACACTGTTATGGGGAATCTCTGGGTGACACTGTTATGGGGAATCTCTGGGTGACACTGTTATGGGGAATCTCTGGGTGACACTGTTATGGGGAATCTCTGGGTGACACTGTTATGGGGGAATCTCTGGGTGACACTGTTATGGGGGAATCTCTGGGTGACACTGTTATGGGGGAATCTCTGGGTGACACTGTTATGGGGGAATCTCTGGGTGACACTGTTATGGGGGAATCTCTGGGTGACACTGTTATGGGGGAATCTCTGGGTGACACTTATGGGGGAATCTCTGGGTGACACTTATGGGGGAATCTCTGGGTGACACTAATGGGGAATCTCTGGGTGACACTAATGGGGGCTCTCTGGGTGACACTAATGGGGGCTCTCTGGGTGACACTAATGGGGGCTCTCTGGGTGACACTAATGGGGGCTCTCTGGGTGACACTAATGGGGGCTCTCTGGATGACACTGATGGGGGCTCTCTGGATGACACTGATGGGGGCTCTCTGGATGACACTGATGGGGGCTCTCTGGATGACACTAATGGGGGCTCTCTGGATGACATGTCCTCATGTCCCGCCTGCCCGCTCCACCCACTTTTATGAATGAAGAAGGCAGGCGGGGCAGGAGGAGCATGGAGGGACTGAGCGCCTGACCTGAGGGAGACTGCGCATCAATAGTTAGCAATTCCAGCCACATTAATAGAGGTTAGGTTTACTTCAATAGTGTATAGGAGCTGCCGGACCGGAACTTCCGGTATCGGCAGCGGTATCAGCGGCATTTTCACGAGTACAAGTACTCGTGAAAATGCCGGTATCGGTCCCGATACCGATACTGGTATCGGGACATCCCTAATTGCTAGTTTACATTGTTTTTCAATGTGCAGATATGGATACAGTAGGAATTCACCGAAGTCTCACACAAGTTCGGGCGAGAAGAACTTTGGCTCCACGGAGCCAATATATTTTAATGCTGTACGGAAACAGCATTAAAATCTAAGCATTTGAATGAATCGACTTCAGATCTATGATACGAAGGTCGATTCGCTTAAGCCTACCTGCAAGCAATTCCGCCCCTCCCAACCCCTCCGATACACATGCACGCTTGGCTGAGAGTGCCTATGTTCTCAGCGGAGAGAGAGGAATCGGTCACTGCCAGACGCCCCTGGCAGTGGCAGCTTATCTTCCAAGATCAAAGGGATGAGGCAAATCCTTCTCTCTCCTGACATCTGGTCATTGGGGGAACATCGGGACAACCCCATACACTACATAATAAATAAAGATCGGCAGTTTGGCTGATGTGCATCTAATGTGTATGTCTAGCTTAATGCTTCCCCTGTCACCTATATGCCTGTGACTTATTTTTCGGACAGGCTCAGGATGACATTACTCCGGCCTTTATTTGCTCTTAGACACCTTCACACTTTCATGCACATATGCATACAACATAGAGAAAACAGGGAAATACAGCAGGTGTCACCATGTGTTTTTTTCATACTAGATCTATCATGTATTGTGGAGATGTAACATAATAAAGTGAAATATTATCTGTCATTCTACCGGATTTTAAGCAAAATATACTTTTCCTTTGTTCTTTTAATGCCCGATCATTTAATCTAAGGAAGAGCGAAGCGACTTTGGATGGAACATCCTAAGTCGATTCGCATAAAACTTTGTTTGGATACTGTATGGAGCAAGCGCTCTGTACAGTATTAGAATGTATTGGTTCCGAGTTATTACTTTGTGAAGTCTCACGAAACTTCAGGTAATAACTTTAGAAATTAATTTCTACATTAAAAAAACATTTCCCTAACTCGGGTACCACTTGGAACCGGACCAGAGTTCGAGGAAATGTTTTTTTACAGTACAAATTAATTTATGAAGTTATTACGCAAAGTCTCGCGAGACTTTGCAAAGCAATAACTTTGGCTCATCGGAGCCAATACATTCTAATACTGTACGGAGCCCCTGATCCGTACAGTATTAGAACAAAGTTTTATGCGAATCGACTTCGGATGTTTCATCCAAAGTTGATTCGCTCATCCCTGATTTGATTCAGTAGAAAAATTTGATGGACCCAAGACAAGTCAGCAAGATCCACTGCAATATGTCTCACTGGGGACCTTCAGATGGATCATGGTTCCTAAAAGATGGAACCCAGAATGTCAGTGTGAGCAAAGCATTGCTTTCCTTATTGGAATAAACCAGTATGGCACTTCACCACCATTACTTCCTTAGAATCAGGTGATCCCTGACATTAGTACCTCACTCAGCGTCATGACACTTCCAGGGACATGCAGAGCACCATCATACATGGCAGCCACAATGGCACCAACCAGTCCTGACACATCATGATAAAATGTAGTTGATTCGGGAAAAGATATTTATGACTTATCCTCGGTCAAGTGAATGGGACTGAGCTGCAATACCAAGCACAACCACTACACGATGTACGGCGCCGTCTTTGGGACCCTGCATCGCTCATCAGAGCTTGGGTGAGTGCAGCAGCTCCATGAAACAGCTGATCAGCGGGGGTGCGGGGACTTTAACCCTCACTGATGTGATAATGATGACCCATCCTGAGGATAAGGCATCATTGGCTTTTCCTGGGTAACCCCTTTAATTCATTAAATTATAAACTACATAAATTGTGTACCATTCTCTCTGTAGTCTGCTATATTACTAATTTTACATAGCAGCCCTACAGAAGATGACAAACTGGCAAAAGTATAAGTAAAATAGTAACAATGTAAAACCAATATTCACTAAGGCCCCTTTCACACTTGCGTTTTTTCTTTCCGTCCTAGAGTTCCGTCCTCGGGGCCCTAGGACGGAAAGATACTGATCAGGATAATCCTAATGCATTCTGAATGGAGAGAAATCTGTTCAGGATGTCTTCCGTTTAGTACGTGAACGTTTTTTGGCCGTAGCAAAATCTGCAGCATGCTGATCCATGCGCGTGGGGCGCTCTGACGTCATTGTGGAGCGCCCCGGGAGCCGCACGGACTGTAAGCATACTGCTCCCCGCTCCCCACTACTTACTATGGCAGCCAGGACTTTAGTAGCGTCCTGGCTGCCATAGTAACACTGAAAGCATTTTGAAGACTGATCAGTCTTCAAATGCTTTCAGTTGTCTTGCGTTGTGACGGATCCGGCGGGCATTTCCGTATCCACACAACGCAAAAGTGAAAGAGGCCTAAGAGATAATGACATCTTCAGTAAATGACAATAAGATTAGAGACGCAACAAGTACACGAAAGGTTTTATAGCCCTAGAT
Source organism: Bufotes viridis (assembly GCA_033119425.1). Lineage (NCBI taxonomy): Eukaryota > Metazoa > Chordata > Amphibia > Anura > Bufonidae > Bufotes > Bufotes viridis. The sequence goes on along the minus strand of CM065589.1, from coordinate 413,006,382 downwards.
ATGACAGCGATGTTTAGGTACATAGCAACTGGATCTGGCTAGGATGGTTCTCCGCTTTCATGCTGGCATTGCCCTGACTGCATATGTTGCTTCAGCTGCATGCCCCTTCTCCAGGAGTCAGGGGAGCTGTCCCTATTACAGAGCCATTACATACTGCCTGTAGGCATCAGCACTATGGCACTTACAGTATCAGGCAAATGTCACTTGGATCAGACCAGGAAATGTTATACAGAGGGCTTTACTTCTAAAATCGGATCCCAGAACCAGCTCTGTACAATGCTATCTACATTCACAAATCTCAGCGGAGTTCCTAACCATTAGAACAGCGTCCTCCTTTCCCACCAGCCCAGTCCGGACACAGCATTAAAAGTAATATATTTATATGTCCAAACCAGGTGAAAGGTACACGAAGCAAAAACATTCACATATAAAAAGACTTCCTCCCCTTAACATAATCATACATTTAAAGGGAGTCTGTCAGCAGGTTTGTACCTATGACACTGGCTGACCTGTTACGTGTGCGCTTAGCAGCTGAAGGCATCTGTGTTGGTCCCAGGTTCATAGGGTTGTCACGATACCAACATTTTGATTCGATTTCGATACCATAAAAAAGTATTGCGAGACTCGATACCATGCGAAAAAAATAAGCACCAAAAAGGCTGCGTGCATTTGGGGGGACAAAGGACTAAAAAATGGTGAAACGCACAGTTTTAATTACTTTTTTTTCTGTTACGCCGTTCACCGCATAGGAGATATTTTTTAATATTTTAATAGTTTGGACTTTTCGGACATGGTGATATGAAATATGTTTATTTATTTATTGTTTATGTATTTTATATGTAAAATTGGGAAAGGGGTTGATTTATACTTCATATTTTGGTGATTAAAAACATTTATTTTTATTTTTTTTAACTTTTTATTTAATAACTATTTGCTCCTTAGGGGCTAGAACCTGGGATATTTTGATCCCTTGACCTATTCTGCCTAATAGAGCTCTATTAGGGTGAATAGGACTTTACACTCTCTCTACTGCCGTGTACTTTGTGCACACAGCAGCAGGGAGCTTACCATGGCAGCCAGGGCTTCAGTAGCGTCCTGGCTGCCATGCTAACCAATCAGAGCCCCAGGATTACACTGCTGGGGCTCCGATCGGAACTGCCACTGCACCACCAATGAAGAGAGAGGAGGCCACTGCCACTAATTATAATACTGCGCCACCAATGATTTAATACTGGGGCGTTTGGAGGGGGGGGGTGCACTACGCTACCATTGATTTATACTGGGGGGTTGGGGGGGGGCGCACTGCGCCACTAATGTTTTTGAACCTGAGGCGTTAACTGCCACTGATCACAGGTCCCTGTCATAGAGGTCGGGTGCCAGCTATGTGATTCTGAAGCAGACACCCGCCTCCTGTTTTTGTATTAATGGTTTAGTTATCATCATTAGTGGTGATGTGCCACAGCCCCTCCCCTCCTCCTCCCATCTCTCCTGTCATTGGTGGCAGCAGTGGCACAGGGGGGAGGGAGAGACTGCTTCCTTCTCCTATGTGCTGCTGAGGGAACATGGCGCGCTGAGAGCAGCGCGCACCAGGTTCTGTGATACTAGGCTGTGCAGTAGCTCAGCCAAATATCGGTAAATGGCCAATCCTGGTATTGAATTGATACCAGTACAAAAGTATCGATTGGGTATCGATAATTCGATAACCGCTGCAACCCTAGTCTACATTGCTGAGAAAAATGTTTTAATATATGCAAATTAGGCTCTAGGAGCAATAGAGGAGTTGCCGTTACACCTAAAGGCTCCGCTCTCTGCAACTGCCGAACCCTGTGCACTTTAACAGGGCCAGTCAGAAAAAACATAATCTCACCCGCTCTTGGTGAGAACATTTTTTATTACTGTTGTGTGCTCTTTCTCAGATATACATATTTATTATCTCCATAGGCCAGAACACTGGAGTTAAAAAGTTGCAAATCCCAGGTTTGCAACTTTTTAGAAGCCGTGTAAGGGTACTTTCACATTAGCGTTAGTGTATCCGTCGTCGGAGCTGCCAGCCGGATCCGCTGATCAGTGTGACAACTGACAGCATTTGTAGACGGATTCGGGTGCGCATCCATCTACAAATGCATTGCAAAAACGAATCCATCTCTCAGCTTGTCATGCGGATGGACGGATCCATCTTCCAGGCTTTTCACAGTTTCCCGGTCTGCGCATGCACAGATCGGAAGGACGGATCCGTCCTTCAGTTGTTTTGCAATGCCGGATCCGGCACTAATGCAAGTCAATGGGAATTAATGCCGGATCCGGGATTCTGGCGACTGATGAGGCATTTTGTACGGACATAATACCGCAGCATACTGCGTCATTATGTCCGCCCAAAACGCCTATTTTCTTTTTATTTGATTATGCACATATTTACTTCATATACATATATCTTATATATTATCTGTATATTTTCTTTAGGCCCTGATAAAGGTCTATATGACCGAAACGTCGGCCAATAACTATGTACAATGAATGGTGGCATTAATATGCAATAAAAATAAGTGCATTTCAAAAATATTCGGAATTGAGTGCCGTGTTTATATGAATCTACATTGAAGAGGGGACGCCCTATTACACTGAGCACCACAACTACCTCATAAGAAGGTGTGCTGATCATATAGATAATTATTATCGCCCAAAACGCCTGACAGTGACTGAACGGAAGGCATACTGATGCAAACTGGACGGATTTCTAGCCATTCAGAATGCATTGGGATATGCCTGATCAGTTCTTTTCCGGCATAGAGCCCTTTTGATGGAACTCTATGCCGGAAAAGAATAACGCAAGTGTGAAAGTAGCCTAAGCAAAGATTTTTGTGCAAAACCCCAAATGGTGCAGAAAACGGTTCAATTGCCATGACTTGTGACTTTTTTAAGCTACAAAACTGACATAACTGATTTGATAAACGTCCCCCTAAGTGTATTAAAATGATAAAAATAAGGCACAAAATAATGTTGACAGCCCAAAAAACGTGTTAAATAAAGACGTACTAAAAACTACAAGCCCAAAGCCTGAACCAGTTAATGCTGCATTTTGGGCTCACAGTAATTATTACATTTCAACTTTATTATGTTGTGGCAGTCTTCATATAATGAATTATATATTACAATTGCATGCATATACCTTCTGGTTCGCCCCAATTCACTAAATGTGTTAGCCTAATACTTCTTTTACATGTTGGATTGAAACCGGCCATCTGTAATAGGTCACACACAAGGCAAGTCTGAGGGGGCCAATCTGGCATCTCCTCCAGTGCAAGAATCCGCAGTCTATTGATTATCTCCCACAGAGAACACTTTACACAGAAATTCCTCCCTAGATTTATCACACAGGAATGCTTGGCTTGCAGGGTCCAGACTAAATGGGAAAAAGATAGACATTTATTAGATGATCTGACTTGCAGTAAGACTTGGGAAGTGTACCAAAGTCTTGTCCTTATTAAATCGCTCCCATAAATAACGCGGGGCCTTGACACATGTTAGGGATATTGAAGTGTGCGCCACACACCAGCACAAGTGAATCTATTCTCCTACATTCCCGCGTAAACTGCGCACCAGCACGAGACAAACATGGGGCATTTCCTGAGCTAAACAGAAAGTCTTCGGACGGAACAGATCCCAAGAAATGCAATTAGCCAATTTTCCCCCTCTAAATTACCAGCTACTTCGGTGGCTACAGTCCTGTCTTCACATAAAGAGGTTTTCTGGCATTTTATAATTGATGACCTATCCTCAGGATAGGTCATCAATATCAGATCTGTGGGCGTTCGACACCTGACACCCCCGCCGATCACCTGGTTGAAGAGAAGGCCGCGCTACATGCATTGTTTACCTGCTCGCCATCGACATCGCAGTGGTGAGCAGGTGTAATTACCAACCGCCCCATTCTCTTCTATGGGACAGCTCCTTCCTATACACTTGAATACTACAGAGCCATCCGATAGAAGTGAATGGGACGGCTTGTAATTCCACCTGCTCACCACTAGGATGTTGATGGCTAGCAGGTAAACAGTGAAGGAAAAGCTGTGCTCGCGTGGAGCGCGGCCTTCTCCTCAACCAGCTGATCGTGGGGTCCCTGGAGTCAGACCCCTGCCGATCTGATATTGATTACCGATTGGGAGGACAGGTCATCAATGTTAAAATCCCACAAAACCCCTTTAATGGTTTCCAGTTACATCGCCGGCCATAGCATTATATACGGTGTGTCATCGCTATGGCGGTATAACCTTAAAAGGCTTGTCCAGGATTAGAAAAATCTTGCTACTTCCTTCCAACTACAGCACCACATCTGTCCTTAGGTTTTGTGAAGGGTTAAGGTGGAACTCAAACTATTTAAGAAGGACTTTTAATGAACGCCACTTTCAGGATTGGTTGCTGATATTACTCAAACGTGGACATTGTGGGATTTATCTTTTACATTATCATGCATTTTATATGGACGTAGAGCATCTGTGACAATCCCCTACTGTGAATGGTAGAGCCTGTGTTAGCTACACAGTGCGGTCATCCACCATTTTAGGGGATGTGTCTGATCAGGGGGGGCTGCCAGTCACAAGAACAGGGCCCTGTGTTCATTCGCTTGGAGCAGCAGACACATGCATTTATCCACCGGTCATCTTAAATCTATGGGACTGCCTGAGATAGTGAAGGACTTGTACTCGGCTGTCTCTGGCAGTCCCTTATAGCTAAACGTTGCAATGGACACACGTGAAATGGGGAAACAGGGAGCCCCATTGTCGGGATTAGTGGGGATCCCAGCGGTCAGAGGCCAGACAGACATTTATCCCCTAATCTGTGGATGGGGATAAGTTCTTGTAATGGGACATATGACCGTGCCCATATTGATTTGGCAAACCGCATCCGTTCGAACGCGCTTCGAACGCGCTGTAAAACGCATAACCGATGCAAACCAATGCTTCCCTATGAGACTGGTTCACATTTTCGCGTTTTACAGCGTGTTCGAACGCGCTGAAAAACGCCCGACGCATAAACAAGTACTTGAGCTTTTTTTGGGGCGTTTGTCGCGCGTTTTGGCCCCTAGACTTCAATGGGAACGCGCAACGCTTGTATTTTGCGCGTTTTTGACACTGAAAACGCGCGTTCGAACAGTGCGTTTATGAATTTGCAACATGCTGGAAAGGCCAAACTTCATATAGACAGGGATATTTGGTCATTGGACAACACTGCAGTCAATCACACAAACGCGCGTTTACTATTGCCAAAAAAGCGCACAAAAACGCGCTTAAAACACACGTCTCAGAAACGCTCAGGTCTGAATCCAGCGTTAAAGAACAAGACTGACCGGCGGACAATCCCTTTAATTTCAGGACGACCCTCTACATAGCAAAAATGTTAAAAATCTACAAATAGCACTGGTTGCTTAAAAAAAAAAAAAAAAAAAAAAGGAGTGTGGGGATTTTGCTTCACTAGTAGAGAATTCTACGTCTATGTAAATTTGAGCTATTTAATGCAAAAATAAACCCAATAGTGAATAAAGCGCTGCTCATGGAGTCTCTTATCCTAGCTCACAAAGCCAAGCTTTACAGGCCTTGTAGGAAAATGTCAAGGCAAATATTTGAGGTCCAATGAAAGGGGGGGGGGGAACCCTCTCACGTGCCAAACCACATGAGAAAATAAACATCTCAGCACTTGGGATTAATGGTCGACGTTTTCCACTCTATTTAGGCCATGAGTGTTTTATGGACACTGGCTGCATTGTATATTCCTGTTACATTACAGTTTAAGAGGTAGCCCGTCGCAAAGCTTCATCAGTGGTGCATGAAAGTTTGTAAACCTAACACTGTGCCTGTGTGAGTGTCCATAGATCTTTCTCTGCTACTGCTATACTGTGAGCGGCTGCGCAGTCACGAGGTGTGTGTATGGAACCTCGCTGCTGCAGCCAGGAAGATGTCAGCGCTGTAGGACAGAAATGTTTTACAGATGGCACGTACGGCTACTGTACTTTTACCTTGTATTGGACAATACTGTACTTCTCTGCTGCCTTTCCACATTACATCCACAGTCCTGCGCTTTCTGAACCGTTAGAAGTCAGCGCCGACGATATGTCAAGGAGCAAGTACCCATTGTATTTCGGATGGACGTCACAACCTTTTGGGAGCACATTGTAACAGACACTACTGGAGGGGTAGGAGCTAGCTTTTAAGGACACACTGGCAGGGACTGAAGGGGCACTGAAGGGTTCTCTGGTGACACATTGTAGCTGGGGATGTTCTATACATCCTCCCCAGCATGGCCAGACCTGCACTGGTCATCATCCTTATCCGATCCCTCCCAGCCCCATCGCTGCCCAACCGGCTCAGAGCATGCACGGTACACCACCCACTGTGGGCAGTGGCATCTTTGAACACAGTGCACTTGTGCCACTTACTTGCTTGAAATAAGAGAACCGACAGCGGCGATATGCGCAGGCACAGGATTTGAGATGCTGAAGAGAGGGACATCATGAGGTTACAGGGCTGGTTGAACGCTAAACAAGGGAGGAGATGTCCACGAGTAAAGCCGGGGGCCGGGGCACTTTCAGCATAGACACCACCCATGGCACTTAAAATTAGGGGTAGGCGATATGGCCTAAATCTATATTGCGATATGATTTTAAGCATGTGCGATATGCAATATATATTGCGATATATTGTTTTCGATATTTGGAGGGGGGGGGGGTTTAAACTTTTTTTTTTTTATTACTTTTTATTTAATAACTATTAGCCTCCTTAAGGGCTAGAACCCTTGTCATATTCACCCTAATAGAAATCTATTAGGGTGAATAGGACGTTACACTCTCCCTGCTGCCCTGTATATAGTACACACAGCAGCAGGGAGCAGCCAGCCTCTGATCAGCCCCCAAGCCTCTCATGTGCCCCCCAGCCTCTTATCAGCCCCCCTAGCCTCTCATCAGCCCCCCCCCCCCAGCCTCTCATGTGCCTCCCAGCCTCTCATGTGCCTCCCAGCCTCTCCCTCTTATCAGCCCCCTCTGGTAACTCAAACACTCCCTCCCTCCCCAGTATTAATCATTGGTGGCAGTGGCCACAGGGTCTCCCTCCCTCCTCCCCCCCCATCATTGGTGGCAGTGCGCCCCCCTCCCTCCCCAGTATTAATCATTTGTGGCAGGAGCCCCCTTCCCCCCCACATCATTGGTGGCAGCAGCAGTTCCGATCGGAGTCCCAGCAGTGTAATGATGGGGCTCCGATGGGTTACCATGGCAGCCAGGACGCTACTGAAGTCCTGGCTGCCATGGTACGTAAGTCAGCAGCGTTATACTCCCGTGCGCTCCTTCTTCCGTCTGTGCGGCGCATTGCTAATGCTTCTAGCATTGTTAATGCTTATAGCATTAGCAATGCGCCGCACAGATCTATGAGAAGAAGGAGCGCCCGCCGGCCACCGTCTCCTTCTTCTGTCTGTGCGGCGCATTGTTAATGCTTATAGCATTAGCAATGCGCCGCACAGATCTATGAGAAGAAGGAGCGCCCGCCGGCCACCGGCTCCTTCTTCTGTCTGTGCGGCGCATTGTTAATGCTTATAGCATTAGCAATGCGCTGCACAGATCTATGAGAAGGAGCGCCCGGCGGCCACCGCGCACGTGAGTACACTGCTGCTCACTTACATACCATGGCAGCCAGGACTTCAGTAGCGTCCTGGCTGCCATGGTAACCGATCGGAGCCCCAGCATTACACTGCTGAAACTCCGATCAGTACTGCCGCTCAAGGTCATATCGCGGTCCAGCGATATGCACAAAATCCATATCGTGGCACAAATTTATATCGCCTATACCTGGGGTAGGCAACCTTTGGCTCCCAGCTGTTGTGAAACTACAACTCCCAGCATGCATAGTTGCTCTGCTCTTCTAAGAACTTACATAGAAATGAATGGAGCATGCTGGGAATTGTAGTTTCACAACAGCTGGGAGCCGAAGGTTGCTGATGCCTGGCCTATACCATCCACCCCTACTTACAATGCTCATTTACATATACATGTCGGAGCTTTACAGAGGCAGAAAAGCCAAGGAAAGGTACATTTTTCTGTATAGGTGTCCCACATGGCGGTGTGAGCAGTTCAGACTATGACAGACTCCCTAGAACTGATTAGTAACTGGTGGCTCAGCTCTCCTGACAAGTATATACATAGATTTATCACAAGCACAATTCTTGATTGTGTAATGAGCATCTGAACCAAGGAATACAGGAGGAGAAGGAGAAGTGCTCGGAAACCAGATCCTGTGGAGAACATGCTCATCTAGGAGTGGTAACACCCAAGCCTGGAGGTATAGTTATTCACAAAAGACTCCTTCCAAAAACACACAAGTACAGAAATATTCTGACATGCAAAAACTGCTCGGAAATACCTGCCAATGCTTGGGTGATGAGTAACTAAAATGTACTGATCGGAAATTGCAGCCTTAGGCCTCATTCACACGTCAGTGTTTGGTCAGTGATTGTGAGCCCCCACAGAGATGGTGTTCTGGAGCTTCTGACTCGCCTCATACTGTATGTCAATGGTGTTGCAATGCAACATGTCAGATTTTCGTCTTGCAATTGCAGCATGCCGCAATGGACAGCACAGAAATACCGTACATTATATAAAATGCCGCCATGTAGCCATAACTTTTTGTGTCGCACAGCTTTTCTGCAGTGTGGCCATACCCTTAGGCCTCGTTCACATTTGCGTGTACGTTTAATGCCCGTGGAAAAATCTGTCTGTGTTTTATCCTATGCAATCTGTGTGCCCGTTTTTTGCCCTCTATGTGACATCTGTATTCTATGGACAGTGCTGCCCTAGGCTAAAAGAGCCCATTTGTGCTGGTGACGTCACCAGGCTCATTGCTAGGGGGAAGCCTCCACCTAGCATAGTGTTGGGCAATACAGCGAAGCCAAGGGGAGCATCAGAGAAAGAAAATGCTCCTCTCTTACATAGTAAAGGAATACAGAAGAGGTGATATCCAGGTTCAGCCCTGAACAACCCCTTTAAGTCTGTCATGTTTCTCAAACCATTCCTCATTATCTTGCTATTAGGAAATATTGTGGCCATGAATGCGTGTGGTAGGTCGGCAACATTGTTAGATAGGTGGTATGTGTCATAGTAACATTCACATAAATGTCAGGACCCAAGATATTGAAGCAGAACATTGTCTAGGATCACACTGCCTCCGCCAGGCTTGCCGTCTTCCTATAACACATCCATGGGCCATCTCCTTCCCAGGTAAAAGCCAAATGCCTAACTGTTGGCATGATATAAAAGAAACTGTGGTTTAACAGACCAGGTCACCATCTTCCATTTCTACAAGCTCAGCAAGGGCACTATGACTGTTCTGCAGGTACACAGTCCTCTATGCAGCAAGCTGCACTACGTGCGCCAGCTCCTTTGGGCCATACCTTTTTCGGCAGTTTGCACTGGCAGTTTCTAGTTGTGTAACTGCACCATAAAGGCGAGCCTTTGCTCCCCATTCGCATCGCTGAAATATCTGCACCCTAGATTCTGTTGTCCTTTCTGTGGACCACTTTTGTAGAGTTACCAACCACTGCATACTGGTAACAACCCACAAGATCTGCCAGATGTTCTGACCCAGTCTTCTTGCAATCAAAATTTAGCCATTGTTAAAGTTGCTCTGATCCTTAAAGGGGTTATACAATATCATAAACAGCACCCCAATGTGCCGGGCCCTCACAAGGAATATACTTACCCCGCTACTCGTGCCGCTCCTGGTTCTCCGCTGCTTCTTCCCCCTGTACACAGATGAAAACATAAACAGCACCTCCTAGTTACCGCTTCTGGCGGGAACCAGGAGCGGCACGGGTAGCGGGGTAAGTATATTCCCTGTGAGGGGCCCGGCACATTGGGGTGCTGTTTATGATATTGTATAACCCCTTTAAAGGGCGTCTGTCAGAAGATTTGTACCTATGACACTGGCTGTCCTGTTACATGTGCGCTTGGCAGCTGAAGGTGTCTGTGTTGGTCCCATGTTCATATGTGTCCACATTGCTGAGAAAGACGATGTTTTATTATATCCTACTGAGTCTCTAGGAGCAGTGGGCTCATATCTCTGTAATGGCAACGCCCCCGTTACTCCTAGAGGCTCATTTGCATATATTAAAACTTCATTTTTCTCAGCCATGCAGGCACTTTTGAACATGATGGGACCAACACAGATGCCTTCAGCTGCCAAGGTCACATGTAAGGCCCCAGTCACACATCCGTAGTGTGTTGTGGATCTGCAACACACCTTGCCGCCAGCCCCATAGAGATGCCTATACTTGTCCGCAATTGCGGTAAGAATAGGACATGCTCTATATTATTTGCGGAGCCGCCGGCCGGAAGATCGGCGGCGCGCTTCGCAAATGCGGATGCGGAGAGCACAGTGTGTGCTCTCCGCATCCATCACGTCCCCATTCAAAATGAATGGGTCCGCACCCGTTCCGCAAAAAAATTGCGGAACGTGTGAATGAGGCCTAACAGGTCAGCCAGTGTCATATGTACAAACCTGCTGACAGGTACCCCTATACCTACATTATATATGTATATTACCCACACACAGCATAATAACCTTTAGAACGGATCCAAAACTTTGTTCTGCTCATCACTGGTTATGAGAAAGTTAGGAGATTTTTCCTCTGCTGTTCCCATGTACGTCAGAACGATTGAGAAAATGTCTGGTGGCTATATATGATTCACATATGAAGCCCGGGGCAACAGAAGTCTGTCTCCTTGCTAATGCCATATGTTTTACACATAGTTGTGTCACAAAGGATTTTCTGATAAAATCTCACCCAAATGAGAAGAGGCAAACACAAAAAACACAGGATGGGTGCAATGAACAATATCACAGCACACATTCTATAACCCATAGGTGTCTGACGTTTCGTTTTAATTATTCCATCGAAGTAAGGGCTTTATTTTGACAGCAATTTCAATTGGTGCATTTTTGAGGCATAAGATACTGAATACATTTAGTAATAGAATGGTAAAAAAAATAAAAAAAAAATAAAAACTCACAATGGAAACTTTGGTATATGGGTTGTTACAATTACAGCAATACCAGCGTTTTTTCCTATTCCAAATGTTTTGTGTGTTGCCACGTTCCGAGTACAATAACTTTTGTATTTTTCAATTGATATAGCTGTATGATAGCTTGTGTCTAAATTTTGGGAAACTGTTATTTTTTAGTTCTTTTTCACTTAGGATTATATATAATTGTTCTATTTGTAACTATTCTTTATCTATGTTTTATAGTTTGGGATTTTTATGTTGGCCCCTGGGTGCTATGTCACCCAAGCCACATCACAGGGATGCCAATGGTGTTACATAGGGAGCCCTCTCCCACTGTAAAACCATGTAGTCCGGGCAGGGCGGTGCAAGGATTTTTGCCGCCCTAGGCAAAAGAAAAGTTTGCCGCCCCCCCCCCCATGTGACATCACAATGCCCCACCCATATGATCTGCCAAATTAAAGGGGTTCTGCAGTTTATTTAAACTGATCGACAGGGTCCGATACCCGGGACCCCCGCCAATTAGCTGTTTGAGAAGGCAGCTGCGCTGGCAGTAGCGCCTCAGCCATCTCGCAGTGATGTCACGATTAGTATCATTGGCCTGGGTGGGGCTAAGCTTCATTAAAGTGAACAGAGCTTAACCCCGCCAAGGCCAGTGATAATAGTCGTGACATCACTGCGCCTGCAGTAAACAGCGAGAAGGCCGAGGCGCTACTGCCAGTGTCGGACCCCACCGATCAGTTTAAATAAACTGCAGAACCCCTTTAACTAACGCCAGTTTTCTCTCCCCCCCCCATGTCATTCTCTTCCCCTCCCCCATGTGATTCTCTCTCCTTTTCTTGTCATTCTCCCCCCCCCCCATGTCATTTTATTCCCCCCCCATGTAATTCTCTCTCCTTCTCTTGTCATTCTCAACCCCCCCCCTCCCTTTGTCATCCTCTTTCTCAATCAACCCCCCCCCCTTGTCATCCTCTTTCTCAATCACCCCCCCATGTCATCCTCTTTCTCACCCCCTTGTCATCCTCTTTCTCAATCTCCCCCTCCCCTTGTCATCCTCTTTCTCAATCTCCCCCTTACTTCTGGTGTAGCGTGGCCAGCGCTGTATGCTCCATGGGTACAGGAGCTTCAGTCTCCTGTACCCGGGCGGACTGATAGGAAGCGCACACTGTGTGCACACCTCCTGTCAGTCCGGCCGGGTACAGGAGACAGATGCTCCTGTACCGCGGACTATACAGGGCTCGGCCACGCTACAATGAGGAACTGACTGGAGGGAGTGCTTCCCTCCTGTCAGTCCCTCTCTTCATGCTGCGCCTGGGCGGTGCACCCTCATGGACGCACCAGCCCGGGCAGTGCTGCAGCCGCCTGAGGCTCTTTATAGAGCGCTCGGGCGGCTGCAGCATGAAGGGGGCCGGCGCTCCTAGCAGCGCCCCTTCCCAAGGGGCGCTCTACGCGGCTGCCTAGTCAGCCTATAGGACGCGCCGGCCCTGAGTCCGGGGTTAAATAGCCTGGGTCATTTACAATCCCAGCCACACAAGCAGGGGGTTAGTTGTAATACGGTCCCAACAGGACAACAAAATCATTAATTGGCCACACAAAGCCAAAAATGTATATAAATTAGACTGTAGATATACCAAAACTTGCATGTAAACCAAGTCCATCGCATTTCTGCTAGGAAAAAACATATTGTATAACTATATTTACTTAACAAAAAGGACCTAACCTAGGCAAGGTATATTTCATAATGTATACTCCAATGCCTAAGAAAAAGGCTTTAACCTATCTTGACCCAGGTCCAAAACGAATATTATTTAAAACGTCATTAAACGTAAAATGGCCGTGAGCCTACAGACGCTTAAAAAAAAGGAGTTCAGATGACATCGCAACATGTGAAACCGACAGGACCTGCAGAAGCCACCTCCCCCCTAGGCCATCATCCAATGGCTTAAGGGCTTGGGAGGAGTTCAGATGACATCATGACATGTGGCTTCTGCAGGTCCTGTCGGTTTCACATGTCACAATGTCATCTGAACTCCTCCCAAGCCCTAAGCCATTGGATGACGGCCTACGGGGGAGGTGGCTTCTGCAGGTCCTGTCGGTTTCACATGTCACAATGTCATCTGAACACCTCCCAAGCCCTTAAGCCATTGGATGACGGCCTACGGGGGAGGTGGCTTCTGCAGGTCCTGTCGGTTTCACATGTCACAATGTCATCTGAACTCCTCCCAAGCCCTAAGCCATTGGATGACGGCCTACGGGGGAGGTGGCTTCTGCAGGTTTCACATGTCACAATGTCATCTGAACACCTCCCAAGCCCTTAAGCCATTGGATGACGGCCTACGGGGGAGGTGGCTTCTGCAGGTCCTGTCGGTTTCACATTTGTTGGTAAGAGTACTTCAATCATGCAGGGATTGGCTAATTAGCCTGTCTCTCAATAAATCACACTATGTATACCTCTGTATAGGCTGGTTTCCTCATTGCTGCCCAAATACCCATGTAGAAGCCAGGTCACTGGTAAAACATGTCGGGGGGCAGTTGTAGATTTTAATAACAGTTGATCACTCTGTTGGAGCTTAGTAATACTGGCTTTCAACCGAGGTGGATATTTTTCAGTAAAGTAGGATAAGAGAGAGTGCACATTTCTGGTTCCTAAAAACCTTAGCAAAAATATCCCATAGCTCTCAGAGGGACGACTTTAATTTTAAGCGTCTGTTAGGCTCACGGCCATTTTACGTTTATTTACAATTAAAAGTGGCGTTTTAAATAATATTCGTTTTGGACCTGGGTCAAGGTTAAAGCCTTTTTTTTTAGGCATTGGAGTATACAGTATAACTAGATTGACCCAAAAATAGAAAAGCTATGCATCCCTGATATGATGGTTATGACTTGATCCATCAATTGAAATGTCATATGGTTCCCTACAGTGGCACAGTTGGCTTGTAGTCCCCCAAACAGGACTCGTACATATTATTCTGCTCTGTTTAAGACACCTTAAATAATATGGATGTCTATAATATATATGTGTGTACGTATAATGTGCGGGATCCGCTCGTCCCAGTGGCAGCCTGCCAAATCTCCCCCCCCCCCCTCCACCAGATGTTTTGATCCACGCAACGGGGAGATGCAGCGGCAGCCATGTGGGGTAAGTATAATGACCTGGCAAACTAATTACCACAGGTGTTTGGGGTTGGGCTGTCAGTGATCCAGACAGACAGAATACCATCAGTTTAATTGGAAAACAAAAAAATTACATCTTTAGGACACTTAAATCCAATTTGTATAATACTTTGGAATGCGGTATATATATATATACATATATATTAGATTGTGATTTTTTTTTAAGTTAAGGTGTATTAGGCTACTTTCACACTCGCGTTTTGGCTTCCTGTTTGTGAGATCCGTCCAGGGCTCTCAGAAGCGGTCCAAAACGGATCAGTTTTGCCCTAATGCATTCTGAATGGATAAGGATCCGTTCAGAATGCATCAGTTTGCCGCCGTTCAGTCACCATTCCGCTCTGGAGGCGGACACCAAAACGCTGCATCCGTCCCCCATTGACTTTCAATGGTGTTCAAGACGGATCCGTCTTCGCGATAGAAGATATAATACAACCGGATCCGGTCATGACGATGCATGCGATTGTATTATTGTAACAGAAACGTTTTTGCAGATCCATGACGGATCCACAAAAACCGCTAATGTGAAAAGTAGCCTAAATCACGTGTGAGGGAATATTTATGCATTTGTGTGAACTGATTAACTGAACACTAGTGTGACGTCATCCCACAATGCTATGTGGGTTTTTCATGTTTGCTACCGATCTTTTTGATTGCATTAAGTAGCTAAAATCCCATAATATATGCCTATTGCCTAATTAGCTCACTTTCTGGATAAAAGCTACCTATCTACAAAACAGTCGCTGTGAACGAGAACATAGAGGGCAGGTGGGCAGCAGCTATAGCGATCAGCTTGTGGCTGTGACTCATGGGAAGAGTCAGCGACGACAGAGAGCGTTACATTTCATAACTTGTCAAACTAGATTTCTTAGCTTCAATGTGCAAGATTCAACAAAGAGCCGTCTTGATTAAGAGAGGATGTGATATATTTCAAGTATTCCCTATTAAATGCTCAATTGTAAGGTATTAAAGGGACTAAACTGCATTGACCAAAGAAGCATTACTGAAACTCCTTTTTAATTAACACAATTCAGCCTCCGCCCAGAAACTTTTTTGGGGGATTAGACCACAATGATTACAACCTGCAGTGCCATTAAAAATAAAACATAGGAAAAAAGCAACAAAAACATTTAGAATGTATTTTTGTGGTTTAACACATTTGTTAATTACTGCCCAGGGATATGTATTTTGTACTAACAAACAGTAAAGATCCACAACATAACAGCATAAAAAGGACAACATTGGTCAGCTAGTGAGTATAATGGACCACCTACATGGCCTGCAGGGAACGCCAAGTGGAGCAACAGTGAGGTGCTTTCCAAGCGCCACTTCATTCTAGCACCTAGCCTAGCGGGATTCACATTGGCCCTCCACCAAACAGAGATTGAGGACATATCCTAGCACTAGGCCGTCTACTTTTACCCCATGATATATTTTATAACAAATCCAAAGCTTCTATAATAAACAATGCAAATAGTCTTTATTAAATTTATATATATACTACCATTTTGTGTCTACAGTTCATTTGCAGTACTCTCCATGGCAACAGACTACAAACAAGAAATACATGTAGTCTGATCATGCAGTTATATGTGAAAGAAAAAGAAAAATAAAAATAGGGAGAGGTTGTATGTATTTGTGCTCCTGATAAAGGGGATCTGTATACTCCCCGAATCGCGTTGAACTTTTCTAAATAAACAGCATCTGTGTAACGTTCTGGACGATGTCTGTGCCTAACATCTATAAGGGTACCTTCACACTAGTGTTATTCTTTTCCGGCATAGAGTTCCGTCGTCGGGGCTCTATGCCGGAAAAAAAAAACTCTTGTCACATCCCCATGCATTCTGAATGGAAAGAAATCCATTCAGGATGTCATCAGTTCAGTCTTTTGACATTTCAGGACGGAGATAATACCACTCTCTGTCCAAAATTCCGGAACACATGCCGAAATGTCGGATGACTGGTAATAATGTGAAAAAAATATATATAATGGATCTGTCTCTCCGCATGACAAGCGGAGAGACGGATCCGTTCTTGTAATGCATTTGTAAGACAGATCAGTAGCCGGATCCGTCAATCGGCATGCAAACTGAAAGCATTTGAAGACAGATCCGGCAGGCAGTTCCGGCGACGGAACTGCTTGCCGGATCACTCTGCCGCAAGTGTGAAAGTACCCTACGCAACCTCAGCAGGGGAGGAGCAGGTTTGCGGGCGTCTTACCTTTATCTTGAAAACCCCCTACCTGGTAGAGTAAGTACTATTGCTATATGCAACTTGATATTCTCCTGCACCAAATACAGATTTAGTATGGATTGAGCTGGCGCTTCACCAAACTTCATATTATCCCCATGCAGTTATACGCCCTTCCCTCTGTCCCATACTAAAATGCATTTAGTAGGTTTGCAAAAATGAGGAGACAATGACTATGAAGACAAAAAGGTCTGGAAAGCAGCTGTACACACATGATGGTAAGATATAGTCATTCACTCAACACTATTTGTAAACGTGTTAGAATTGTTATACGCATTTCAAGATCCAGGGTCTGAGCAGCAGATCTTTTCATTAGGTACTGTCAGCACATCCTGCCATAGAAGCCATACACATAGTATTCTACCTATCCTATTCAACCAGCAAAATTGTAAATGCAGCTCTACAGTATGAAAGTAAAGCCAAAAGGTGCAGCAGGGCAGCAATATTGTGCAGCTTATGGCCGCCATGGGCGAGTAACGCCTGCCATGTACAGCCAGTCACAACGTTTGTTATCCCCCTCACAATAGCTGTGAATTAGTGCTAAATAATTTATTCACAAAATTATTTATGCAGATAACATAAGGTAGTTATTGTAAAGTGGTTTTCAGATGGTGTAGCACTGCATTGTCCAAGGCAAATGACATTAGTCCATCAGCTAAATTAACATGTAAATGGTTTACATATGGTATTAGTCACTTACTTACTCGCAGTCACATGCCTCTGATGTTTGTGTCCTGCTTACATGACATCCCATATTGTAAACTAATGTAAGGCATGTCAGACATCAGGTGCCCTGTTATCGCCACTGATCCCTGGTTCTCTCCCTCACGGCCTCAGGAGCAAATGGTTTCACATACAGGGCAGTAAATAATGCATAATTAGTGGACACTGCAAAAGGGACAGGAATCATAGGAACTGAACTGCAGACCTTTATATTGGTAACCTCACCAACAGCATGCTCTAGCAGCATCAAAACAAAGGTGCATCACAGATATGGTCAAGACATTGAAAAATAATTGCTTCTGAGCTATCTCATTCTTATCTATCTACTTCTGATGTCATCGACTGGTCAGCATTCCGACATCATCAGGCCAGGTCAATAAAAATGAGGGAGGGGCTGACAAAGAAAGTGGGAGAAGCAAGGGTGCACAGAGTGGCTTGGACCCACCCCCAGTGTAATTTCCCTAAAATGAAGCAGGGGATCGGTTTTATTTATTTTGGAGGGAGCAAGGTGATCAAAAACAAATATCACTTTACAGCACTCACCGCACAGTATAAATACATTTTATATTTTAATAGTTCAGACAGACAGTCTCGGACGCCGAGAGGCTAATTATGTTTATTTTATTATAAAATATTTATGTGTATACGTAAAAATGGGAAAGGGCGTGGTATGATTTTTTAATATATATATTTTTAAAACTTCTGGGGAACTTAAAATCCTGTCACCCTTGGTCCAAAAGCCAATAATCATCCCTTTCTGCAACTCTGATAAATCTCTTTTATCTATAACAGGAACGAGGGATATGTGTGCAGACAGCCTACAGCACACCTTATATACTCAAGACACGTGACTTCCTTCATGAGCCATGCGCTGCTGATGTTGAAAATAGGAGCGGTCATAATAATGTGACTCGACTGTTACCTATTACTAATGCAAGTCCATCTAAAGCAGGGGTGCACAACCTTTTCTGGTTGGGGGCCACATTGTCAGCCTGAACCAATTCCAAGGGCCGAAAATAAAACTTAAAGGGTTATTACTAGAGATGAGCGAACTTCAAAAATTAGTTCGGCGTTCAGGTTGGGGTAATCGCCGCATCCCGTTATGGATTCCACTACCGCGGACTATCCCGGCATATTGAATGCATAAGGGGCGGCTTCCACAAACTCGAACTTTGGAAAAGCCGAAGGACCTGGGGGGACGTCACCGTCATGTGATCAG
The DNA here is from genome assembly GCA_033119425.1 of Bufotes viridis. NCBI lineage: Eukaryota > Metazoa > Chordata > Amphibia > Anura > Bufonidae > Bufotes > Bufotes viridis. The sequence continues at coordinate 412,987,984 of CM065589.1, read as the reverse complement.
TTCAGGGGGCGTGGCTCAGCACTGCGTGTCTGCCATTGCTGCCTCAGTGCTGTGCTGGTGGGGCGGTGGGACCCAGAGCCAAGGAGGCTTTGCTGCACAGTGGGGTTGCTGTGTGGCTCCTGGGTCCCGCCATCTGCTGCTGGTGCGGTGCTGGGTCGCCGCGCACGGCTGCGCCATTTATAGGTTAGAGTAGTTTCCCACTTGTAGAGGCAACCTTGTCGCGGTAAGTGGGCCTATGCTCTTTGATCAAACTGTATACTAATGCCTCATTTATGCACAACATACAATGTATTACAAATTGGGCGGATATGCCACTTAATTATGCTGAGACAGTCGTTATATCAAAAGCATAGTGTTGAGGATGTGCGATCCAGATTCACTCTCCAGTATATATTGTAATTATCTATTTTCTTTTTCCTCCTCTGGTATCAGCACTCCTCCCCATTTGGACTAGGTGTTTTTGATTAGCCTTAGCTGCAAGAGGTTTATAAACTCCTACTATCTCTCAGATGCACTTCCTGAGGGTTGTGACTGGGTGAGCTCTTTGCACTCGTTCACATGGTGCAGTACTGCGTGTCTGCCATTGCTGCCTCAGTGCTGTGCTGGTGGGGCGGTGGGGCCCAGGGCCAAGGAGGCTTTGCTGCACAGTGGGGTTGCTGTGTGGCTCCTGGGTCCCGCCATCTGCTGCTGGTGCGGTGCTAGGGCGCCGGTAGTCGCGCGACGGCTGCGCCATTTATAGGTTAGAGTAGTTTCCCACTTGTAGAGGCTACCTTGTCGCGGTAAGTGGGCCTATGCTCTTTGATCAAACTGTATACTAATGCCTCTTTATGCACAGCATACTATGTATTACAAATTGGGCGGATATGCCACGTAATTATGCTGAGACAGTCGTTATATCAAAAGCATAGTGTTGAGGATGTGCGATCCAGATTCACTCTCCAGTATATATTGTAATTATCTATTTTCTTTTTCCTCCTCTGGTATCAGCACTCCTCCCCATTTGGACTAGGTGTTTTTGATTAGCCTTAGCTGCAAGAGGTTTATAAACTCCTACTATCTCTCAGATGCACTTCCTGAGGGTTGTGACTGGGTGAGCTCTTTGCACTCGTTCACATGGTGCAGTACTGCGTGTCTGCCATTGCTGCCTCAGTGCTGTGCTGGTGGGGCGGTGGGGCCCAGGGCCAAGGAGGCTTTGCTGCACAGTGGGGTTGCTGTGTGGCTCCTGGGTCCCGCCATCTGCTGCCGGAGCGGTGCTAGGGCGCCGGTAGTCGCCGCGCACGGCTGCGCCATTTATAGGTTAGAGTAGTTTCCCACTTGTAGAGGCTTCCTTGTCGCGGTAAGTGGGCCTATGCTCTTTGATCAAACTGTATACTAATGCCTCTTATGCACAGCATACTATGTATTACAAATTGGGCGGATATGCCACGTAATTATCCTGAGACAGTCGTTATATCAAAAGCATAGTGTTGAGGATGTGCGATCCAGATTCACTCTCCAGTATATAACATTTACCTACATGTTCTTTACCAGATGTTTGGGGGCCGCACAGAATGGTACTGAGGGCCGCATGTGCCCCCGGGCTGCAGGTTGTGCACCCCTGATCTAAAGGAAATGGTGCCAAGAAGTGGCGTAATTTGGTGCATTTAGGTTTAAAAACATTTCTGCACCTAGTATCACTAAATGATGGAAAAGAGGCGTGGTCTAAGAAGTAACAAAATTGGTGAAAAATCAACTCAAAGTAAGCAAACGAATAGTGGGTATAGTTAGACAAAAGGGTCTACCCCTGAACCAGACTGATTCTCCAGCCTGAGCCAGTAGGATAAATCTGGTGCAGATGTAGACAGACTGTCCTAGTTTACCTGTAAATCTGTGCCAAAAAGTTTTATAGAAGCAAAATACATTTTGCATCAAGTAATACAATATATTATATTCTTGAAAGATTTCATGGCTATAAACCGCCACATAAATCTCATGTCGTCAAATCACGCATTCCTCTTTACAAACATTTGCAAAGCAGCTGTTAGAAGTAATGCCCACAAGCAGCTTGCAATTGGTTAAAAGACTACTGGGACAGGATCCCAAATAATAAAAGGAAAAAGGAAATTAATGATCAGAAATGCCCTTCCTCTGCTGCATACAAAGATACTCAAGAATTCTAGGAAAGCCACTGTTAATCGTTTCCTGCCAACAACGTGAACTCTTGAGTACTTCCCAAGACTTCAAAGATATGCAGACCATTTATAATTACTCAACAAGAATAATCGCACTACTAATACACATTTCCCTGCCAGGAGTTCATGATAATTCATTAAAAGGGAACAGCGAAAAGACTGTCTGCTAACGGAGAACTGGTCTGCAAGATGTGCGCCGATACACGACAAAGCTGCTGCAGAGCTTGCTGAGAATCTGCAATCAACCAATCAGTTACATGATGATTGTGGATATGGCTATGAATTTACCACTGACAGGACTAGGCAAGATGACTACACAGTAACCTGACCGTGTCAATCAATAAGGAGAGGGAGGAGCTAGCACAGGAAGCAAAAGGAGACAGGGTGCACAAAGTGGCCGGGCCCCACCCTTGGTGCACTTAGGGTCCTTTCACACTTGCGTTCTGAGGATCCGGCAGGCACTTCCGTCCTGCCGGATCCGTCAGAACGCAAGTCACCTGAAGCATTAGAAGACTGATCAGGATCCTGATCAGTCTTCGAATTGCTTTCAGGTTACTATGGCAGCCAGGACGCTACTAGCGTCCTGGTTGCCATAGTAGGAGCGGGGAGCGGGGGAGCGGCATACTTACATTCCGTGCGGCTCCCGGGGCGCTCCTGAATGACGCCAGAGCGCCTCATGCGCATGGATCACGTGATCCATGCGATCACGTGATCCATGCACTGGGGCGCCCTGACGTCATCCTGGAGCGTCCCGGGAGCCGCACGGAATGTAAGTATGCCGCTCCCGCTCCCTGCTACATTTTACCATGGTAACCAGGACTTTAGCGCCCTGGCTGCCATGGTAACCAGTCAGAAAAAGCTAAATGTCGGATCCGGCAATGCGCCGAAACGACGTTTAGCTTAAGGTCGGATCCGGATTAATGCCTTTCAATGGGCATTAATTCCGGATCCGGCCTTGCGGCAAGTGTTCCGGATTTTTGGACAGAACAAAAAGCGCAGCATGCTGCGGTATTTGCTGCGTCCAAAAAACGTTCCGGTCCTGAACTGAAGTCATCCTGATGCATCCTGAACGGATTTCTCTCCATTCAGAATGCATGGGGATGATCCTGATCAGGATTTTTCCGGCATAGAGACCCGACGACGGATCTCTATGCCGGAAAAGAAGAACGCAGGTGTGAAAGGGGCCTAAACTGCTCATCTCCAGAATGAAGCAACGTATCCCTGAGGGCTCATTCAGACAACCATATTTATGTGTCTGCATCTGTTCTGGAGTTTTGCGGAATGGATGAGGATCCATTCATTTCAATGGGGTTGCAAAAAAAAAAAAAAAACATGTGCTGTCCGCATCTGTACTTCTATTCCGTGGCCCCGCAAAACGATAGTGCATGTCCTATTCTTGTCCACAACTGTTCAATTTTCAATTTGTACCGTTACCGCAAGAGAGTTAATCAGCAAACCACTGGTTTAAACATATGGTATATTTCACCCCCTCCCAAAAAAAAAAAAAAAAAAACACAAAAAAAAACAAAACAGGAGCACCAAAAGACATCAGGTATATTGGCCAGCAGAATTGTAAAGTATTCAGTCATTGTGGCCCCATAATTTGCTCCTGCACTGGTCCACTCCTCTAGTAACATTTAACCAGCCTGTCAATGGACACTCCATGTCCTCCACCAATATCTGAGACTGGAAGAACAGAAGGTTGACGGCACCTAACAATAGCTGTGTGGAGGTCAATTCTAGAATATCAAATAAATGAAGATTACAATAAAAAAAAGAGTGAAATAGGTGGTAGTTTTTATCAGCCATACTGTACATCTTCTGCAGGGATGTCTCAAAAAGAATAGGGTTTGATCTGCGTCTGGGATCAGCTAAACAATTGGGAGCAAACCGCAAAGCCCTAATCAAAATAGCAGACCTAAAAGGAAAAAAGACTAAAAGAAGATTCTGCTGAGATTTATCTGCTAGCGTCAGTGAGGGGCGTCTACAGCTGTTACACAAATAGTATCTTTTCATTTGAGACTCTCAGATGTTTAAGCCAAGCACTATGAGCGTCTGCACAAAGGAAGCACTGTGTCCGCATACAAATGTAGTCTACACAATTAAAGTTTTTTTTGCGTTTAAGAAGTTCTCTACAGTTAAATAAAAATAAAAAAAATTACTATATACTCCCTCTTTCTACTGTGTTGTGGTCCAGTCCTCCTCCAGCAGTTTGTTTACAGGCAGCAGCAGGGACATGCAGGTTTACAGCCCATGACCACTGCAGCCAATCACTGTCCTCAGCAGAGCCATATATCACTGAGGACAGTGATTGGCTGCAGCGGTCACGTAGCATATACCTGCATATCACTGCTGCAGTGGTATGACGTCTGGAAGAGAGACTTCAGGAGAAAGAGGGGAGTACATATTTTTTATTTTACAGCGTTAGGTGGCATAAGTCAAACTTATAATAAACATGGACAACCCTTTTAACAATTGTCTTCATGCTCTGCGGGTTCATCAGAGGCCCCAAGTCCCTCTGTATAAATCAGGTATTGTATGTACTGCACATTACTGTCTACAGCAGGGGTCCTCAAACTACGGCCCGTGGGCCACATGCGGCCCGCCGAGGAAACTGATCCGGCCCGCCGGGTGTTTCTCGCGGCTCGGCAGGGTGCTGCCAACCCCTCCCAGCAGAGACGCGAGGGGGCTGCGGCGGACGAAGAGCTCTGTCTGGTCCGCGGTACAGGAACTTTTGTTTCCTGTATCCTGTAACCGGCCGGACTGACAGGAAGTGCTCACTTACTGTGCGCTTTCTATCAGTCGGCCAGGTACAGGAAACAAATGCTCCTGTACCGCGGACCTCACAGAGCTCGGCCACGCTACACTAGGGAAAGGGGGTGAGTAATTTATGAGCTGTGTGACAAGGTGATGAGGGAGGGGCGCTAAGTAAAAGAGTGACAAGAAGGGGGGGAGTGACAATGGAGGGGGGCTGAGAAAGAGTGACAATGAAGGGAGCGGCCTGAAAAATGAAAGTGACAAGGGAGGGGGGCTGAGAAATGACAGTGACAAGGGAGGGGTCTGAGAAATGACAGTGACAAGGGAGGGAGGGGGCCTGAGAAATGAGAGTGACAAGGGAGAGGGGCTGAGAAATATGAGTGACAAAGAAGGGGTCTGAAAAATGAGAGTGACAAAGGAGGGGGCCTGAGAGATGAGAGTGACAAGGCAGGGAGGCTGAGAAATGAGAGTGACAAGGCAGGGAGGCTGAGAAATGAGAGTGACAAGGGAGGGAGGGGTCTAAGAAATGAGAGCGACAAAGGAGGGATCTGAGAAATGAGAGTGACAAGGGAGGGGGGCTGAGAAATGAGAGTGACAAGGGAGGGGGGAATGAGAGTGACAAGGGAGGGAGGGGTCTGAGAAATGAGAGTGACAAAGGAGAGGTCTGAGAAATGAGAGTGACAAGGGAGGGGGCTGAGAAATGAGAGTGACAAGGGAGGGGGCTGAGAAATGAGAGTGACAAGGGAGGGGGGGAATGATTCCCATTGAAATACTGCTAAATATATACAATTACTTATAGTTAAACTATAGTCTGGCCCTCCAACGGTCTGAGGGACCGTGAACTGGCCCCCTGTTTAAAAAGTTTGAGGACCCCTGGTCTACAGTATCGGTGAGGGTGCAAGTGGTCGGACCCCACACATCTGGTGGATAGAAGATATGTTGCTTTTGTGGCACAACCCTTTTAAAATCCCAGAAAATCCATTTAAGTTAACATATGGTGCCTTTGTATGGTCATGTATGCTATATGCTACATTACGTTTTTTTTCCCCCTTTTATTGAAGGGGAGGCAAATTATGAACGTCGCCTAATAAAGAATGTTTAGCTACCCAACTATGACCACGTATGATATCTCAGCAGACTTTAGGGCAATGTATTTTTGAAGCCCAAGTTCCTGCTTCCTAGTCACAGGTCACTTGTGAAGGATAAGTTTTCAATGTAGCTGAAAGTTAAGTCACAAACTTCTGACAGGACAAATCAGAATTTCTTCAAAAGGGAATTGCCCTCCGGTGAAAACAGGATACACTGAAGGCTGTCTGGACGGGAACTGAACACTAGATTAGGCCAACACCCTACTGTGTTCTATTCAAATAATGTCTGCAACCATGTCTTCACTATACACAGTAGTAGGGAGACATGAATGTGCGAGGATTCCAGTAAGGATTTTTTTTGTATATTACCTCGATGTCTGCAATTTTTTACAAAAATGGCTTTAACTTGTTGATCTTGGAAACAACAATACTGTAGCCTAGAACACCAATATGTTAGTAAAACTTAACATATGAGCCAAAGTCTCTCTTCGGCTTGTAGCCATGAGGAGCAAGTCCACGTATTGTTTTAATGATAAGCAGCGTGAATGATCTATTACAGTGAAACCAGCTAATCTAAAATCTGACCATACGTGGCTGCCAACTGACGGGTGCTTTCACACATAGGGGTCATTTATTAAAGACTGGCATTTAGATGTCGGGCTTAATAGGCTCCTGCGCTTGCAGTGGATCCATCGAAGTTATGTGGAGGCGCTGGCCTCTGCATAACACAGGCGGATCCACCCCCGCTTCTAAATCTATGCTAGCTCCCTTGCCAGCTTCTCAATGTAAGAAACATGCAGTAAAATCTAGAGAAAAATCTGCATATAATATTGTGGCTTTTCAGCAGATCCACTGCAAAATTTGCCACCGAAATCCTGGCAGAAAAACCCACCCTGTGTGGCTGTACCTGCCCCCTTAAAACGTAACATTCTGGATGCCTCTAGAGGGAGCTTACTGCATACTGTGCCATCACTGAGATCAATCTACAGTTTATAGTAGCCCCTCAGACTCACTTCATGGAAAACTGTTAACTGGTTCCATAGCCACAAAATTAAATAAAATGAGGATTAAAGAATAAGCACATAACCAAGAGATAAAGCAGGTCCTAAGAGAAATAACTGCTGGAAACTGCACATCACCTATTGTGTACAGCACAGACGCTTCTTCACGGTCCTGCCCCTACCTGGTGCCTAAAGGATCAGCTCATCCTGGTACGGGTACAGCGTAGTACTGCATTGTATTATAAAGAGAAGCTACTAAACAGCCAATGCAGGTATTTTACCAGTGACATACACATTCCACGTGCTTGGATCCTCCAGTTGATCATACATGCAGTAAACCTGGAGGTTTTAAGTGACAAAAGCCCATGATATACATTTGTATGTTGAAAACATAGCAACCTGAGGAACCAGTGTACAGCAAGCTCCCTCTGGTGGCGGCTGCAGAAAGCCAGAACAGAGCATGTTACTTTCTGTAAACCATTCAGTCAGTCCACAGTCTACTAAAAGATTGTGTCACGTTCGGGTGTGGGAGGGAAATACCACACCGAACATAGCAAGGAAAGGGGTCAGGGAATAAAGCCTGGAAACTAGGGAAAGGAGACAGACACCTCCTATAAAACCCAAATCAAAGTCCTGACTAACAAACAGTATGAACAGACCCCAGAGGTAAGTGAGTTCATACACAGGAATACCTAACTTACCCTATAGGACCCTGGTACTAATGTCAGGGCTGAGACAACCTGTTCCTCCAAAAGGAAGGACAAACAAGAGTCTCCCTCAGGCCTTAATACAAATGACAGGGAAAGCAACACACAGAACTCAAACAAAATACAAAGAAGGAAAGGAAAGGCTTAACTTCAAAGGAGCAATGGAAGCCCTAGGAGCTCCGCCGAGATCCACACAACAGCAATCCACAACTGAAACTATAAACTGCTCAGCATAGTGGGAGAAACAACTATAAATAAGGAAGGTTAAATGACCACATAAGCAACACCTGAGGCAAGGGGTGTGGCCATTACCAGAAACAACACAGATGCCTATTGATCCACAAGGAAACCCGTCAGATCAAACCAAGTGTTGCAAGTCTCGACGATCTGCCAACTGTTGCGGGAATGTCTGTGACAGATTGTCATCAGTCAATTTGAAGTAAAGTTCTACAAGTGAAGGTGCTTTCTTTATTTTACATGTTACAACGTGGACTAAGTCTAAGGGCTCATTCAGATGACCGTATTAATGTGTCCGCAATTTTGCGGAACGGATGCAGACCCATTAATTTCAATGGGGCCGCAAAAGATGTGGATAGCCCCCCAAAAAAGATATAGCATGTCTTATTCTTGTGCGCAACTGCAGAAAATAGGCATTTCTACGCACACGTCCGGTATCTGTGATTTGCAGATCCGCAATTTGCGGACCGCAGATACATAGTCATCTGAATAAGACCTAAAGGTGCATTTAGATGGGGTAGTGTGAAGCATTTACATGCAGCGATCACCTGCACAGTATGAGGACGAGCAATCGCAATAGCGATCCCTTGTTTTCATACTGTGGAGGTGATCGCTGCATGTAAATGCTTCCTTCCCGACAATCAGCTTCCCATTGCCCCGTCTAAATGCACCTTTAGACTTAGATCACTAAAGCGCCCAAGTTATATCTTGGGCCATGAGCCCTGTAGATGGAAAAAATGCTGATTGTGAAATTAGCCAGCACTTTCCATGCTTCTTCTGATTGCAGACTTACTGCTTGGTGTTCTCATCCTTCCTGTTACTACACAGGGCTCCCACTAATTTCCTCTCCTTCCTACGCTTTCTGTGTCTGCATCTGGAAACGAAACCCTCTTGGGAGCCAGATAATGACAAGCCAAACAAAACCTATGCCACTTATTAGTGAAAGCTGGATACAGAAAACTCTTTCTCCCAGATACAGTTGTATTAGGTGGTCTACAGAAAGACATTTTACACATTTCTTCCATGGAATTGGCTTCATTCCGTTCCCAGTATTACTAATTATTAGGGCAATTTGTATCATTATTTCAATGATCTAATAGTCCACTGCAGGGGGGGGGGGGACTTGGCTTGACACTTTAGGCTACTTTCACACTAGCGTTTTGGATTCCGTTTGTGAGATCCGTTTCAGGGCTCTCACAAACGGTCCAAAACGGATCAGTTCAGCACTAATGCATTCTGAATGGATAAGGATCCGTTCAGAATGCATCAGTTCGGCTCCGTTCCGCTTCTATTCCGTTTTGGAGGCGGACACCAAAACGCAGCATGCAGCATTTTGGTGTCCGTCTGAAGAGGCGGAGCCTAACGAATCCGTTTTTTTTTTACAATGTAAGTCAATGGGGACGGATCCGTTGTCAGTGACACAATATGGTGCATTTGAAAACTGATCCGTTCCCCATTGACTTTCAATGTAATTCAAAACGGATCCGTTTTGGACTTTGTCATTTTTCTTTAAAGCTAATGCAAACGGATCCGTTCTGAACGGATACAAACGTTTGCATTAGAGGTGCGGATCCGTCTGTGCAAATAAACAGACGGATCCGCACCAACGCTAGTGTGAAAGTACCCTTATATTGGCTACTGTGTCTAATCAACAACGTCAGATTAGAAGACCAGAAATTGTTTAACTTTTTAAAGTCGTTGTCCGAGATAAAAAGCCCCTTTTTTTCTAAAGAAACAGAACAGCCCCAGTTCATGGTTTGTGTCTGGTACTGCACAGCATTCAGTTGAATGGAGCCGAGCTATAATACTCAGCAAAGCCCATTGACAAGAGTGGTTCTGCCTAATAAAAGGTAGGCCTACGGCCTTATTTCACATTTCCGTCAGGCTGTTCAGGCATACAGTGGCGGGAATCGGCTGAAACAAAAAAATAATGTTGCATGCAGTGTTTTTTTCCAGCCAAATCCCGGCATATTTGCTAGGCAGCTGCCGGATCTCTGCCGAACCCCATTATAGTGCAGGGAGAGTAGAAAGCTCTCCTTCTCCCTGGCTGTGACGCTCTCCATTGTGATTAGAGACGCCCATTGAGAAACCCTGACGTCTCCTCCTCCCTGTACCGATGCTCAGTATTAACATAATGGGTGGGAAAACTGCAGGGGCGTAGGAGCGATATTTGAACATATAGATATGGTTTCCCAGCTCCATGAATTTTGTCAGGATAAGGTCATCAGTAAGAACATCTCGAAAAACCCCTTTGAGGCCCATTTGCACAGGCAATAATCGAACAAATATTTGTTCACAATCATCGTCCAGCAATCGAACAATGAATGGTTCACTTGTTTGTCCTTGATCGCACCTTTTACGCTGACCTCCATGATCAACAGTAAATCCATATCTACCTGTCATTTGTAATAATTGTAGGAGTGGAGGGGAAACAAAAGATCAAATATACAAAAAAAATGTAAAAAAAAAAAAAAATTGGGACATTAAAAGGGACCAAATCTTTAAAACCACACAATTGGATAAATGTTGGACATGCAACTCTCTCAAAGGATACATGACCAACATGTGGTGGGACTGCCCAAACACCCAACCCTACCATCAATATGAATATAACAAAAAAAGTCTCCCGTTATTCTCCATTTGGCAGCTTAAAGTGTAACAATGGTTTCAGGTGACATTTTAGCTGCTATGATGTCTCTCATACACAGCACACAGAAACTAGAGGAGATTATGCTCCTGTATATCTATGCACTAGCAGCAAGGAAAACATTATAAAAAAGTACTAAGTGTCAATTTGAAACTAGTAGCTGTGAGACAGTAAGCACTTACTATTAGCTGCTGCAGTACATCTTTGTGGGCCTCGCTGCTTTTCTCTTACACAACCTTTCCTCCCCAACCCCTCTCTAGACTTCTATGGTCAGCTGGCTCTCCGTCCCACCACCTATGTGGGATTGAGTAGTGAATTCTGACTGAGTGAATAGTTTGGGCCCTAGGAGGGTGAGGTGTCTGATAAGTGGAGAAAGAGGTATTTTTCTCTGATAAGATATATTATAAAGTTTATATGCAAATCTTGTTCAAAGTACAGTGACCATTTAACCATCCACAGCAAAATTACTATTAACTCTACATTGGAGAGCCCACTGGCCATCCAGACATGGATCAATAAAATGGACCCAATCTGCAAGATGGACAGACTTCTTAGCTGGGAGCTCAGATGCCATGAATGACTTTAAACACCCGGCATCCCTGGCTTAGTTTCCATACTTTGGGGGATACCAAACCCCTCCTCACCAGATCCTAAACAGTAAACTGCCAGTAACTTCCCTTTACTAAAGCTAACAGCCCTGGATTTCCATGCTTCCTCTCACATGCCTCAAGGTAATGTTAATAATAACTGGAGACAAACTGTGCAACCTGCATGTCTAATCACTGGCGATTCGTCACGCCATTTGTGGCATCACCAAGACAACTCTGTTATTTTGACAACCAATTACTTTTAGTTCTCCACGCCTGTCCTTATACACTACTCCAGGCAAGAGGAAATGTAGATATGCATGATCAGTTTTCTAATTGCAATAAAAAAATAATAATTTGGAAACTTGTCATGCCACTTTTTAAGCATCATTTAGCCTCTCTGATACTACAGACTAATTAAGTTCCTTCACACAAACATTTTTTTTTGTTACATTTTTTATGTTTTTCTGATGTCTTTGTAATCCGCCTATGGGAAAAGTTCCAGAAAAAATGCCATCCCACAAACAAATGTGCTATGTACAGTACTTTTCAAAAAAACCTGACCTGGCTTTAGTATATTTTGCCTAAAAGAACTGCTTAAAACAACAAGGAAAACACCGCAAAAATGCTGTAAAGTCTGTGTGTAAATTCAGGTTTATAGAGACTTAAACATAGAAGAACTTTCCTGAAACCATCAGAAAATATGACTCCCTGAAATGTCCTAGATCAGGGATCAGCAACATCCGGCTGTTCTGAAACTCCCAGAATCCTCCTTTTACTTCTGGGGGAGTTACCAGAACAGCCGAGTAAGTTTGCATGCTGGGAGTTGTAGTTTCACAGCAGCTGGAGTGCCAAAGGTTGCTGATCCCTGCTCTAGATAATACCTTGTTTATCAAATGTGACAACCATGTAGAGCTCATGGTAGACTGAAGAGTATATACATCTATATACAGTATTGTACTTCTACTGCTCTGCCACTCTACAGGCTGCCATTCACATTAGTGTACTTTCAGCCAAACTCACCAAGAACGGTGGGTTGAGCTGACAGTCTTAGGGTCCTTTTACACTTGCGTTCTGAGGATCCGGTAGGCACTTCCGTCCCGCCGGATCCGTCAGAACGCAAGTCGCCTGAGGCATTAGAAGACTGATCAGGATCCTGATCAGTCTTCGAAATGCTTTCAGGTTACTATGGCAGCCAGGACGCTATTAAAGTCCTAGTTGCCATAGCAGGAGCGGGGAGCAGTATACTTACCATCCGTGCGGCTCCCGGGGCGCTCCTGAATGACGTCAGAGCGCCCCATGCCCATGGATCGCGTGATCCATGCGATCTTGTGATCCATGCGTGTAGGGCGCCCTGACGTCACTCTGGAGCCGCACGGATGGTAAGTATACTGCTCCCCCGCTCATTTTACCATGGCAACCAGGACTTTAGCGTCCTGGCTGCCATGGTAACAATTGAGAAAAAGCTAAACGTCGGATCCGGCGATGCGCCGAAGCGACGTTTAGCTTAAGGCCGGATCCGGATTAACGCCTTTCAATGGGCATTAATTCTGGATCCGGCCCTGCGGCAAGTGTTCCGACTTTTTGGACAGAACAAAAAGCGCAGCATGCTGCGGTATTTGCTGCGTCCAAAAAACGTTCCGGTCCTGAACTGAAGACATCCTGATGCATCCTGAACGGATTTCTCTCCATTCAGAATGCATGGGGATGATCCTGATCAGGATTTTTCCGGCATAGAGCGCCGAGGACGGAACTCTATGCCGGAAAACAAAAACGCCAGTGTGAAAGGGCCCTTATGTGTGTGGGGAGAGATGGACAGATAATGTTGGGAGAAAAAGACTAGGCAAAGTGAATATTTTCACCCGATCCTTTTGTTCTCCCAGGAGATAAGCCGCCTCCAGAAGTGTCTGTCAGCCATATTCTCCATGTATGTGCGAGCTGAGAGGGTGTCTGGCGAGACAGCTGTCGGCTGGATGATCGTTCGGCCAACAGCTACTGAATGTCTATGGCCGCCTTATCACAATTTTTCTGCCAGGCCGTAGTTCTGGCATTTATTCATGAGACAGAAAGATTAGTTGCAGGACATCCATTGCAGATTCTGTGACATTTATCCGAAAAAATGTAACAGCATGCAGTGCTTTTGTTCCCATCAAAATGATGGCTAGCAAGACAGAAACCGACAGACCCCATTAGAAGTCAGTGGGGCCATCGGCACTGCTGGTGTCAGTGGTGAATGATGGATCCAGCACTGCATCGTCGTTTTTGCTTTGTAAAGGAAATGTCAACCTTTTAGGTAGAGGTCTGTCACTATTCATGTAACTTTTAGAAAAACAAATGTATAAATACAGTCTTGTATATGGCCATATTTATATCAGCGTGTAAAACATGTATTATTATTATTATTATCATAGTCACATATACCACAACATTATCACTCACTCTCCCCCGATTCAGCTCAGAATCCGCATTCCCTATCAGTCTGTCTTTGGAGTGTGGGAGGAAACCCACGCAAACACAGGGAGAACATATAGACTCCATGCAGATGTTGTCCTTGGTTGGATTTGAACCCAGGACCCCAGCGCTGCAGTGCTAACCACTGAGCCACCGTGTGACTGTAAGGCTAGCTGTAAGTTTGGCGATTCATGATGCACACAGCAATTACATATGCTTACCCTGGAGATGGTCAGCGGCATGTTGAAGTCTTTGCCACCTTGAAGCCTGAATCCCCATGGAGCTGGGCCTACCAATGACACACTGTAGTTGCTCATTGTGTTTTAAGCTTAGAAGTGGAAGTTCCAAAGGCCGAAAATGGTCAGCAAACTGCAAAATAAAGAGATTTTTTTTAATTTTTTTTTATGTAAAATTGGCATTGAGCAATGAGAACTGATATAGTAAAGAAACATGGGACATAGCAAGTTTACCATACACTGCAATATTATTGATTAAATACTATGGTATAAGTCAGGCATGCTCAACCTGCAGCCCTGCAGCTGTTGCAAAACTACAACTCCCATCATTCCCCGACAGCCTACAGCAGGGCATCGTGGGAGTTGTAGTTTTACAACAGCTGGAGAGCTGCAGATTGAGCATCCCTGGTATAAGTGATCTAGCAATAGCATGTTCAAGACTTCTAGGGTGATTAAAAACAAAGTAAAAAAATAATAATAATAAATTATATATATACAAAAAATGAAAGAATGCAAATCTGAAATCATTTTATAAATAAAAAAATCATTGCCATCACCATTTACAAAAACGCCTGAATTACCGTATTTTTCGCTTTCTAAGATGCACTTTTTACCCCAAAGTGCGTCTTATAAAACGAATGCTGCCATTTTTACTTTGCTAACATTGATACATCGCCGGCCGCGATGCTGCACAGCCTGCAATGTATCAGCGGGGAGGGAGGCGGGGCTGGAGGCCGGCAGCTGCTGTTGGAATCGCGGCAGGGCTTGGAGCAGTCACTGTACTCTATTACACCGGGCCCCGCGCACAGCAGTCTTTATATGTGTAGTAATGGTAGCTTTGTTAAAGTATGGCAAACTGCAGTAGACAAATCCTCTGTAGTACTCACTATCAAACCTCCGTAGCAGGCGCGTGCCTGCTCCGCCTGCTTCATTCATAAAGTGGGAAGAGCATGCACGTGATTAAGTGAGTGACCGGCCGCCCTGCCTGCTACGCCGTGATTCCAACAGCAGTTGCCGGCCTCCACCCCCTGTATTGGGAGTCACTATTTACACAGTGACACCGTTATGGGGAAGGGGGGGGGAATCTGTGGATGACACATATATAGCATAAGATGCTATATATGTATGTGTCATCCACTGATCTCCCCCATAACAGTGTCATCCACAGATCCCCCCCACATAACAGTGTCATCCACAGATCCCCCCCACATAACAGTGTCATCCACAGATTCCCCCCCCCATAACAGTGTCATCCACAGATGCACCCATAACAGTGCGTCATCCACAGATCCCCGTAAAGTACAACTTGTCCTGCGAAAACAAGCTCTCATACAGCTATATGAATAGAAAGGTGAACGCAAAAACAAAGAAATGGAGGCTAAACATTTAAATAAAAGAAACAAATTAAATAATAATAATCTTTATTTATATAGCGCCAGCATATTCCGCAGCGCTTTACAGTTCAGAGGTTCATGTACAAACAGTCATACATAACATAGCAATAGACAAGTCAATAATTACAAGAAGAGAAATGAGGACCCTGCTCGCAGGAGCTTACAATCTATGAGGAACCCAAGAATGGGAAACAGATTTATTTCTTCTCTTTTACCTATATATTAAAAAAAAGCAGGGAAAATACCCTGTACACCACAATATGTACTGTATGTGTAAAGATAAAGAATTAGCAGTCTACATTATGGCTTATGGGGTTTGGTTCTAGCTTCACTACATCAAAGACTACTTTAAAGTTTTAAGAGGAGTTTACTCAATATAATTAAAGCTAGCTACCACAGAATGCTGCGTAAGCTGTGACTACTCAATAGCTCACAGTCCATTTGCTCTATTTCATCTATACAGAGACTTAGAGAGTGACGGTACTTTCACATCATTTCATTTAGTAGAGAATGGCGTAACTAGCAAATTTCTTAATCACTTCACTTAAAAATACGCCTGCATCCACCTGAAAAAAAGCTGTAAAGTCATGGCCACTAGGGTCTCACTTCCACCTAAGTTGAAGCCCACTGCCTGTTGTCAGGTAAGATCCATCCCTGGTAACAGAGATAGCTGAGAGGAAATGATGAAATGGTGTTCACTGCACAGGAAAAACATTTTTATATTTTAATAGTTCAGAGTCTCAGACATTTTTGGTCGCAGCGATACCACTTATGTTTATGTGTAAAATTAGGAAAGGGGGAGGCGATTTGAACTTTTAGCCCCCTTAGGGGGCTAGAAGCCGGGATATTTTGATCCCTTGTCCCACTCAGCATAATATAGATCTATTATGATGAACGAGATTCTGAAGCGTGCTCAGCTTAGCAGGCAGATTACCATGACAGGCCTGGGAAGCTTCAGCAGGCCGCAGGCCATTATGGTAACTAATCTGAGCCCCACAATTTCACTCCAATTGGAAGGCAGAGGAAGTGGTATCCCCCAGCCTAACCTCATAGATGCCGCAATCATAATTGAACGAGGCATCTGAGGGGATAAGTGGCCAGGTTCAGCGTTATTGCTGAGTACGGAGTAAGCTCAGCGGAGTGGGATCAGCGCAGCAGCCCGCTCCCTACATTCCCTCTGCCACTATGGTACAGGTACGTCACGGCGGCTGAAGGGGTTAATAACTATAACTTGCTCCTCTTTTCACTCTACATCAGGTGGTGTAAAAGGCCCTTTATATCATCAGTCAGCGCTTGGTATTGGCCCGTGTAATGGTGAATGTTACATACACTACTATTTCACTGCGCCAGAGTGGCTGGAGGATTCTGTTTCAAAGACCGTGAATTATAGAAATAAGTTATTTTCAGAGACTTCTGCATAAATCCAATGATCTGTATAAATCCGGTCCTAATACAGCATCACGATTCCTAGGAATACGTTTTCTAGCCAAGAACCAGACTCAATCTACGGTATTATATCTGAGGCCAACCAATGGAAAAAAATACATGTGCTATAACTGCAAAGGGTACTGGCCCAAGCGCAGAAGATGTGCTGCCAACAAAATGAGGGGACTCAAAAAGAATCTCAAGTGCCATTAATACAAATGTTAAGTGAACACCTAAATAAAGACAAAATATTTGGGAACGGAGGGATGTTAAATATAGATGTGGAGGGGGAGAAGATAGAACGCGGCTCCTGTACAAGGTTTAAGGTTCTTGCAATGTATCAGAAGAACACAGGGCCATTGCTCCTACCTTCAGAATGGATTTTAAGGATTTGGAAGGTCTAACGGCGGCGGCCCCGTTGCTCTTAGAGGCTCATTTGCATACATGAATGCAATGCAATATATTAATGCAATGCGGGCACATATGAAGATGGGACCAACACAGACTACTTCAGATGCCAAGTGCACATGTAACAGGTCAGCCACGGTCATAGCTACAAATCTGCTGACAGATGGTCTTTAACAGATTTTACAATCAGTTCTTAAAGTAACAACATATATTTTGTCATCTGTCTAGAATATAAGAAAAAAACACTAAAGCAACACTGTCCCAATAAAATACATTGTTTATTAATATCCTTTAAAATCTCTTACAGACATCATTAATTCAAAATATAAAATTGAGGTGAAAACCACTGCCAAAAGTGCTCTGTCCTACTTAATCCAATACCAATTGCATCGCCCGTACTATTGCACCTTGCCCCATAGAAACATCATATTTTCCTATTGGAGTCTATCAATCACAGATCACCAATGACAAACCCATGCCTAAGTGCCAGTGCATACCTCTCAAAATCCGGGCGGTAAATCACAGTGGACCGCGCACCCTCTACGCGCGTTTCGCGTAAGCTTCGTCAGCTTAGCCAGCTTCGTCCTGACGAAGCTTCACGAAACGCCGTAGAGGTCGCGGTCCACGTGATTTACCGCCCGGATTTTGAGAGGTATGCACTGGCACTTAGGCATGGGTCTGTCATGTGATCTGTATTGATAGACTCCAATAGAAAATATGATGTTTCTATGGGCAGGTGCAATAGTACGGGCGATGCAATTGGTATTGGATTAAGTAGGACAGAGCACTTTTGGCAGTGGTTTTCACCTCAATTTTATATTTTGAATTAATGATGTCTGTAAGAGATTTTAAAGGATATTAATAAACAATGTATTTTATTGGGACAGTGTTGCTTTAGTGTTTTTTTGAACTGATTTGACAAGTACGCTGGAGAAAGAATAGGATCATATAGTGTTGAGTATAGAATATAAGAAAATAGCCATGATTCCCATAGAAATGAATGGAGAGAGGCACACACATACACAGCCGCCTCTCCATTCACGAATACGCTAGATGGGACAACAGAAATGTTGGGACTCTCACCTATTGGACATCTATGGCATTTCCACAGAAGGTCTAGACGGGTATACCCCTTTAAGAGGGCAATTGGTGTGTAGACCAGGAAAAATGGCCGGCATATACAGCAAATATACACAAAGGTATACGGTACAAAAAAAGAAAGCAGTAGATTAGGTTTCTTTTTACACTAGGGCCTGAATTGGAAGTCTATCCCTCTGTATGCCTATACAGGGGTAAACATCACAGTGTTCCAATGGAGGAATACATCAGAGGATTCTGGGGGTCATTTACCAACCTGGTGTAAAGTAGAACTGGCTTAGTTGCCATAGCAACCAATCAGATTCCACCATTCATTTTGGACACCTCCTTTGGAAAATGAACTAAGCCAGTTCTACTTTACACTACTTTGATAAATGATCCCATTTGTTTTAATTTTTCATGTAGCTCTCCATGTTTTAAAAATTACCTAAAATCATTTGCTCACTGGCCATTAGGCCTAATAATATGCTGAACCTTCCTGTTCTGTACAGGTAACTTTTCGGGAGCCATCGCATTATCATTACTGGCAGATTTCCAATCACGGATATCACCTCTGTATAGGTAACATAAGATCCACCATTGACAATACACAGCTTATCTACTCCCTCCTGACCTCTGCACAGATCAGAAAACTCTCCTACATAAGTCAACGAGGCCCCCTCCTGACCCCCGTGTCCATGGCCCAGGTGACCCCCCCCGTGTCCATGGCCCATGTGACCCCCCCCCGTGTCCATGGCCCAGGTGACCCCCCCCCGTGTCCATGGCCCAGGTGACCCCCCGTGTCCATGGCCCAGGTGACCCCCCGTGTCCATGGCCCATGTGACCCCCGTGTCCATGGCCCATGTGACCCCCGTGTCCATGGCCCATGTGACCCCCGTGTCCATGGCCCATGTGACCCCCGTGTCCATGGCCCATGTGACCCCCGTGTCCATGGCCCATGTGACCTCCCGTGTCCATGGCCCATGTGACCCCCCGTGTCCATGGCCCATGTGACCCCCCGTGTCCATGGCCCATGTGACCTCTCCCGTGTCCATGGCCCATGTGACCCCCGTGTCCATGGCCCATGTGACCCCTCAGTGTCCATGGCCCATGTGACCCCCGTGTCCATGGCCCATGTGACCCCCCCGTGTCCATGGCCCATGTGACCCCCCCCGTGTCCATGGCCCATGTGACCCCCCCCCGTGTCCATGGCCCATGTGACACTGAAACAGGTCTTCGGCTAAAACTTCCCTGTATTTACTGCACCCATCTTTACTTCAGTCCTGATCAGTTTTCCAGTCCCTGCCGATGAAAAACATCCACGCAGCATGATTGTGCCACCACCATGACTCACAGTGGGAATGGTGGCTTTGGGGTGATGGAATGTGCTGAATGTGCGCCACATATACCTCATTTCTCAAGATGGACTAAAAGCTCATTTTAACCTCATATAACCCAAAATAGGATGACATTATTACATTTTTTTTTCTGATTTCCCCTGACATAGAGGGGGACTGCAGCCTCTGGAGACTCACTGCCAAGACGCAGCAAGTCCTGCAATTACCCTGCGATTATCTGATTACCAGGAAGCATTAGGACAGCTTCTTCACTGTATAAACAGCAATCAGGGGGGCAGGGGCCGTAATTAACTGTCTCCACATCCTCTAGGAGGAGACTAACCGTCACTGACAACTGACTCTCCGCTCCTGCATATGCAAGATACTCAGATACCAAACGTTTTTTGCAGAAATAGATGCAGATCCATCAGATATGTTAAGTCATCTGAGGACCCACAAGGGGTTAAAGGGTTTTATCTTCAGGATAGGTCATTAATGTCCGACACCCCACACCCCTACTGATCAGCTGTCCCTGAAGCCCCCATTGCTGGAACCAGGACAGTGAATGGAACAGGAAGCACAGCTCCATTCAAGGTGTAGTGGCCGTGCCGGGTTACTGCAGATCAGCATTGAAATGTATGGGAGCTGCAGTAACCCGGCACGGCCACTACACTCCAAACGGCGCTGTGCTTCCTGTTCCATTCACAGTGCTAGTTTCAGAGGATTGCTGGTAGAGAGTGGTGGTCAAGCATGGACACTACTGCTCTATTTAATATCTATGGGGGTCTCGTGCATCCGCAAAGTCTTTGTTGTGCAGAGCAACACATGTTACATGTCCTTAGTTGCTGCAGAACATCTTTTTTTAGAGATTAGCAGCAGTCAGCATGTGGGTTCAAAATCATTATTCCCCATGACAAATAAGTTGCAAAGGCAGTGATTTTTTTCACTCAATTCATGCACAACTTTTAGTCGCCATATAGGCCGAGTCTTAGCGCAAGGGTGGGCCGAGAAGAGGCGGTGGAATATAGAAGAAAAATCCTCAGTGGAATGTGTTCGCTGTGACCCGGTGATCAGTATTCTACAGATTCAACAGCTCATACAGACCAGACAGCAGCAGCGAAACGCGTGCAGCATCTACAGCAGTGAGCACAGGGTTAACACCCTTCCGCGATAACTCATAACTCATCCCGAACTATTTCATGCCTTACGATTATAAACACGCCCAGCATCTGCCCTTCACGTCCGCATCCAGTGTGCATTATCATCTACTGAATAAACCATACGGAACGGAACAACCTCTGCACCACAACGGGCAGGTAGGTCAGTCACACTGGGCCTGGACCGTATTGACTGGCGCTAGAATTTGGGTTTTGAACAAAATCTAGGGATTTTGGTGGCACATTGTGGAGCATCCTCCATTCACCAGAACATCACGTGTTTTGCGGTCTGCAAATTGCGGATCCGCAAAAAAAAAAAAACACGGATGACAACCGTATGCCATCGTTTTTTTTTTTGGGCGGATCCATTGCAACAATGCCTAAAACGAACAAGAATAGGACATTGCGGGGCTACGGAACGGACATACTGATGCGGACAGCACACGGTGTAATGTCCTCTTTTTTTGCGGACCCATTGAAATGAATGGGTCCGCATCCTATCTGCAAAAAAAACGCAACAGACACGGAAACAAACAACGTTCATGTGCATGTAGCCTTAGGCTGCATTCGTATCTGCGGCAAGTTGACCCGGCTGCATGCAGCGGTTTTTGTCCGGCAGTAACCCGGCATTTATGCTGGAAAGTGGCCGGATCGCCGCTGGACCTCGTTACAGTCAATGTGGATCCAACAGTGATCTAAACAATCCGGAAATTTCAGATCTGGTGGAATCAGGTAGGCTGCTCGCTGTGAACGAAGCCTTTGCTGCAAATGAAAAATGGCGCAGGCTCAATAAATGACCCAAAATAAACCTTCCTTAAGTTAGGTCAACACTAGCGGTAAACGGATCCGGCATAGCGGGATACTGTCGTTCACCACCCGACCTCGCTGACTATAAGGGGATCCAGCGGGGACCTGGCCGCCTTCCTGTGAAACCATCTGACAGGTTCACTATAAATAATATCTCCTAATGTTTTTTGACATAGGACTGCGAGTTATCCAGCAAGTCAAGTATCAAATTCCAGTTGCTCTCAGGAATATGACTTCCAGCGCAAATCCTGTAATACCCATCAAGTGAATTCATAGTGGCGGCGAAAGGAAATGCCGAGACGTGTGAAGTGCACACCTGCTTGGAGACCTCTAAGCGTTCTGGAACCACCTCATTCCCCCAGCCCAGCTCCGAGGCAGAGGGGAAGAAAGCCTTATGTGTCATGTCTGCTGCCCTTTTGACTCCATTCATTCGCCCACTGACTTTAGTACTTGTGACCCCGGGGCTGAAGCATTCTGTACACTGCTTCCTCTGCTACAGTCTGAGCTCCGGCCCAGCAAGCACAAGGACGTACGAATCATGCGGCAGCCTGACAGGAAGTCACTGCATCATACTCAGACCCAGCTGTGTATATACGGTGTACAATGCTCGGTGGGGGGAGTTGTACCTAGATACCACGGAGGAGTCATACAACTTCAGTGGGATCGTCTCTTTTCTTTACGTCATGACCACCACCAGATAGTAGGACCTTTGGACAATCCTTCTAGATAATGCCGCATTTATCTGCTGTGCAACCACAGAGAAAACGAAGGGGATATTTCCATCTCAGACATCGATGGCGTCTCGCTAGGAGCAGATGGGTGTGGATCCCACCTCACTGCAGGGGTGAAGGAGAACACACCACACATGAGCGGCGTGCTCCTCATTCTCTGCCATGGGAGCTCCAAAAATAGGGATCTCCTCCTATAAATATTCTGCACAGGGGAACCAACGACAGCAGTAACGTCCGCCATACGGGTTCTATTGGCTCCTCTTTAAACGAGCATCGACTGACTTGTTTTTTAGGTTATTAGGTGCCCGCTATGACCCCATACTGGTCCGTGTAAAAATTCTTACCAACGAGACGAGAAGGGCTGGAATTCTGGTCCTTGTGGAAGTCCTCCCAGCAGGAGAACTTTATTTGTGTACCCCAATATATTCTGGAGGTGGCAGCAGCTCTCTAGGGCCAGCAGTGGTCCGTGTGGTGGCCTCCACAGCTTCCAGAGCACTGACCACTGATGAAGCTGTTGTCCAGCAGGTCTGAGCTGGAGCAGAGCTTGTGCCCATCACATAACAGCTTATCACGGGCTGTGCAACATTTCTAAGGAGGTTTAGCTTCATTTTATGATTTTTTACATAGCACCAAAAGCCCTTTCATGATAAATCTCCCGTCATACACTGCGTTTGGCAAGTTTGGTTGTCGAGTCTCATGGCCGAGATGGAATAGCCGCCATAAGCGGAGGTGGAGTTACAGAAATGACTGAGTGGGCCGACGTTCCACCATTTCCAGAACTTCTAGAGCCGTGAAGGGGAGTTATGGAAACAGTGGAGCACCGGATGCTCGGATGTTCCCGTAGGTCTGTCCACCCCTGACCAGCACTTACTGCAATTACTCCCATCTTGGCCAGGAACCCACTTTAATGCTCCGTTCTGTACAAGTAACAGAATTCAGGGAAACCCCCCTAAAGCCACAGTCTATATGGAAACGGCTTTATAGACACATTTCTACTATTTTTCCTTAAAGGGGTTGTCCACTTTCTGCTTAAATGTCAGAAAGGTAGTGGCAGAAGGAACGTTAAAATGCCTCAGGGCTTACCTCAGCCCAGCATGGTGAATCCCCTTTGATACCCATGGGTAATGCATAAAAACAAACTGCTGCTCCTAAAGCTACCCAAGATGGTGGCACCCTCTACTGTGCAGGTGCTGAACTCAGAGGAGAAGCGCCTGTACCTGAGCTGAACACTTACAGGATAGAGGACACAGCCGCCATCTTGGTAAGTTATGGGTACCGCGCCATGGAGGTTTCACCATGCAGTCCTTTAGTGTTTCTTAGGGCGGGTTCACATCACATTTTATGTATACGTTAGACAAAAAGGAGACAAAAAGCGTAGCAGACCACGTGTCCGTGGAACTCTATGGTGAAAGGATGCCACTGTATGCCATCTGTCTAAGTATCCGTTTAACATGTACTTTTTTATATACGTTAAACGTGAGAAAAACGCAATGTGAACCCAGCCTTAGGGATCATGCACACGACCGTATCTATTTTGCGGTCCGCAAAAAAAACTGGATCAGCAAAAAAATACGGATGACGTCCGTGTGCATTCCGTATTTTGCGGAACGGAACAGCTGGCCCCTTTAAAAAAGTCCTATCCTTGTCCGTAATGCGGTCCACAAAAAAGACGGAATGGACACGGAAAGAAAATACATTTGCGTGCAAGAGCCCTTACAATTCAGTGTATGGAATTTCTAAAATGTAAGCAGTAAAGTGGACGATCCCTTTAAAGGCAAAAAAATGCAGAATCCTGATAACCCAGCGCTGGCTGATAACCTGCCGTCTGTGGCATACTGAACCTAGCGGGCACTGGCACATGGATGCCCAAGACACCTTTATGGCAATACCACAAAATACGTGTGTGTGTGTGTGTGTGTGTGTGTGTGTGTATATATATATATATAGTCCTAAATAGCTGCAGCATATTCCGCAGCGCTGTACAGACTGCACGGTTTGTAGAGCAGACAGGCGGCTGCTCCATAACTACACACTGACAGGGAGCGGGGGCATCTGAGGGAGGAGGAGAAGTTTCGCTGCAATGTACTTTCGTGTCCGGACAGGCAGGCTACAGACCTCTGCCCCGTACCCAGAACCCTCCGCGGCTCCAGGTACAGATGCCCACCCCAGGCAGTCCCACAGCCAGAGCCGAGAGTGGGCAATGGCAGCGCGCGCAGCACCTGGTAGCACCCACCTGTGAGAGGAGCGCAGTGCCAGCGGCGGGCAGCACTGATCACGACTCCGGGACTGGCGACGTCTCCTGACTAGAACTTCCGCCTGCGTTTTATATCTGTGGCGCTCTCCAGGGTGTTCTCTTCCTCTCTCGCTACCTCACACGGGGACTGTCCACTTGCCCCTCCCAGAGAAGGAGGACGGCACAAGGGAGGGCACGGGAACCTGGGCAGGCTGTGTGGCTGCTAGGTAGACGGGGCTCAGTGCCCCCTGCAGACGCCCCCTCAGAAGTTCTCTCACTTGGTTCCTACAAGTCCAGATGTTACGTTAATGAGGGTTCAGGAAGACGCAGGTCGCACATTGGGGAAGAATTAGTAGTGCTGGCGCACAGTGTGAACGCAGGCGTTACTATTCACGCTGATGTGTGCCAGCTTGAGCCCTGCTTTATCCACCTATCTAAAGAGGCAAAACACTGCCATTTAGGCTTAATTTCCACATAATATGTTCTGCTGGGTGTTTACCCTCTAAAAGAAAAACACCACAAAAAGGCATGCGTTATTTATGGCTCTTTTAGCGCTGTTTTTGTGTTAATACTCATGCACTGGTCTTGATGCCCCTGCACTGGCATGAGATGAGACTAATGTATTCAGAGGGCGTGCCACCAATGAGGCGAGGTGTGTGTATATATATATACTGTATGTATATATTACATTCTTATATATATATACAGGGGCGCACCACCAATGAGGCGAGGTGTGAATAGATATATATACTGTATGTATATATATATTCTTATATATATACAGGGGCGCACCACCAATGAGGCGAGGTGTGTATAGATATATATATACTGTATGTATATATATATTCTTATATATATATAGGGGCGCACCACCAATGAGGCGAGGTGTGTATAGATGTATATACTGTATGTATATATTATATTCTTATATATATATAGGGGCGCACCACCAATGAGGCGAGGTGTGTATAGATATATATACTGTATGTATATATTACATTCTTATATATATACAGGGGCGCACCACCAATGAGGCGAGGTGTGTATAGATATATATACTGTATGTATATATATATTCTTATATATATACAGAGGCGCACCACCAATGAGGCGAGGTGTGTATAGATATATATACTGTATGTATATATATATTCTTATATATATACAGGGGCGCACCACCAATGAGGCGAGGTGTGTATAGATATATATACTGTATGTATATATATATTCTTATATATATACAGGGCGCACCACCAATGAGGCGAGGTGTGTATAGATATATATACTGTATGTATATATTATATTCTTATATATATATACAGGGCGCACCACCAATGAGGCGAGGTGTGTATAGATATATATACTGTATGTATATATATATTCTTATATATATACAGGGGCGCACCACCAATGAGGCGAGGTGTGTATAGATATATATACTGTATGTATATATATATTCTTATATATATATACAGGGCGCACCACCAATGAGGCGAGGTGTGTATAGATATATATACTGTATGTATATATATATTCTTATATATATATACAGGGCGCACCACCAATGAGGCGAGGTGTGTATAGATATATATACTGTATGTATATATTATATTCTTATATATATATACAGGGGCGCACCACCAATGAGGCGAGGTGTATATAGATATATATACTGTATGTATATATTATATTCTTATATATATACAGGGGCGCACCACCAATGAGGCGAGGTGTGTATAGATATATATACTGTATGTATATATATATTCTTATATATATAGGGGCGTGCCACCAATGAGGCGAGGTGTGTATAGATATATATACTGTATGTATATATATATTCTTATATATATACATGGGCGCACCACCAATGAGGCGAGGTGTGTATAGATATATATACTGTATGTATATATTATATTCTTATATATATAGGGGTGCACCACCAATGAGGCGAGGTGTGTATAGATATATATACTGTATGTATATATTATATTCTTATATATATACAGGGCGCACCACCAATGAGGCGAGGTGTGTATAGATATATATACTGTATGTATATATATATTCTATATATATATATATATATATATAGGGTGCACCACCAATGAGGCGAGGTGTGTATAGATATATATACTGTATGTATATATTATATTCTTATATATATACAGGGGCGCACCACCAATGAGGCGAGGTGTGTATAGATATATATACTGTATGTATATATATATTCTTATATATATATACAGGGCGCACCACCAATGAGGCGAGGTGTGTATAGATATATATACTGTATGTATATATATATTCTATATATATATACAGGGCGCACCACCAATGAGGCGAGGTGTGTATAGATATATATACTGTATGTATATATTATATTCTTATATATATACAGGGGCGCACCACCAATGAGGCGAGGTGTGTATAGATATATATACTGTATGTATATATATATTCTTATATATATATACAGGGGCGCACCACCAATGAGGCGAGGTGTGTATAGATATATATACTGTATGTATATAACATTCTTATATATATACAGGGGCGCACCACCAATGAGGCGAGGTGTGTATAGATATATATACTGTATGTATATATATATTCTTATATATATATACAGGGCGCACCACCAATGAGGCGAGGTGTGTATAGATATATATACTGTATGTATATATATATTCTTATATATATACAGGGCGCACCACCAATGAGGCGAGGTGTGTATAGATATATATACTGTATGTATATATATATTCTTATATATATATACAGGGCGCACCACCAATGAGGCGAGGTGTGTATAGATATATATACTGTATGTATATATATATTCTTATATATACAGGGGTGCACCACCAATGATGCGAGGTGTGTATAGATATATATACTGTATGTATATATTATATTCTTATATATATATAGGGGTGCACCACCAATGAGGCGAGGTGTGTATAGATATATATACTGTATGTATATATTATATTCTTATATATATAGGGGCGCACCTCCAATGAGGCGAGGTGTGTATAGATATATATACTGTATGTATATATTATATTCTTATATATATACAGGGCGCACCACCAATGAGGCGAGGTGTGTATAGATATATATACTGTATGTATATATTATATTCTTATATATATATACAGGGGCGCACCACCAATGAGGCGAGGTGTGTATAGATATATATACTGTATGTATATATATATACAGGGGCGGACCACCAATGAGGCGAGGTGTGTATAGATATATATATACTGTATGTATATAATATTCTTATATATATATACAGGGGCGCACCACCAATGAGGCGAGGTGTGTATAGATATATATACTGTATGTATATATTAGTCTTATATATATACAGGGGCGCACCACCAATGAGGCGAGGTGTGTATAGATATATATACTGTATGTATATATTACATTCTTATATATATATACAGGGGCGCACCACCAATGAGGCGAGGTGTGTATAGATATATATACTGTATGTATATATTACATTCTTATATATATATACAGGGGCGTGCCACCAATGAGGCGAGGTGTGTATAGATATATATATATACTGTATGTATATATATATTCTTATATATACAGGGCTGCACCACCAATGAGGCGAGGTGTGTATAGATATATATACTGTATGTATATATATATATTCTATATATATACAGGGTGCACCACCAATGAGGCGAGGTGTGTATAGATATATATACTGTATGTATATATATATTCTTATATATATACAGGGGCGCACCACCAATGAGGCGAGGTGTGTATAGATATATATACTGTATGTATATATATATTCTTATATATATAGAGGCGCACCACCAATGAGGCGAGGTGTGTATAGATATATATACTGTATGTATATATATATTCTTATATATATACAGGGCGCACCACCAATGAGGCGAGGTGTGTATAGATATATATACTGTATGTATATATATATTCTTATATATATATACAGAGGCGCACCACCAATGAGGCGAGGTGTGTATAGATATATATACTGTATGTATATATTACATTCTTATATATATACAGGGGCGCACCACCAATGAGGCGAGGTGTGTATAGATATATATACTGTATGTATATAGTACATTCTTATATATATACAGGGGCGCACCACCAATGAGGCGAGGTGTGTATAGATATATATACTGTATGTATATATATATTCTTATATATATATATAGGGCGCACCACCAATGAGGCGAGGTGTGTATAGATATATATACTGTATGTATATATATATTCTTATATATACAGGGTGCACCACCAATGAGGCGAGGTGTGTATAGATATATATACTGTATGTATATATAGTTCTTATATATATATAGAGGCGCACCACCAATGAGGCGAGGTGTGTATAGATATATATACTGTATGTATATATTATATTCTTATATATATACAGGGGCGCACCACCAATGAGGCGAGGTGTGTATAGATATATATACTGTATGTATATATATATTCTTATATATATTTATATATATATACTGTATGTATATATATATTCTTATATATACAGGGGTGCACCACCAATGAGGCGAGGTGTGTATAGATATATATACTGTATGTATATATATATTCTTATATATACAGGGGCGCACCACCAATGAGGCGAGGTGTGTATAGATGTATATACTGTATGTATATATATATACAGGGGCGCACCTCCAATGAGGCGAGGTGTGTATAGATATATATACTGTATGTATATATATATTCTTATATATACAGGGGTGCACCACCAATGAGGCGAGGTGTCTATAGATATATATACTGTATGTATATATATATTCTTATATATATAGGGGTGCACCACCAATGAGACGAGGTGTGTATAGATATATATACTGTATGTATATATTACATTCTTATATATATATACAGGGGCGCACCACCAATGAGGCGAGGTGTGTATAGATATATATACTGTATGTATATATATATTCTTATATATATACAGGGCGCACCACCAATGAGGCGAGGTGTGTATAGATATATATACTGTATGTATATATATATATATCTATATATTCATATATATACAGGGCGCACCACCAATGAGGCGAGGTGTGTATAGATATATATATACTGTATGTATATATATATATATACATATATATTTATATATATACAGGGTGCACCACCAATGAGGCGAGGTGTGTATAGATATATATACTGTATGTATATATATATTCTTATATATATAGGGTGCACCACCAATGAGGCGAGGTGTGTATAGATATATATACTGTATGTATATATTACATTCTTATATATATATACAGGGCGCACCACCAATGAGGCGAGGTGTGTATAGATATATATACTGTATGTATATATATATTCTTATATATATACAGGGCGCACCACCAATGAGGCGAGGTGTGTATAGATATATATACTGTATGTATATATATATATTCTTATATATATATACAGGGGCGCACCACCAATGAGGCGAG
This sequence comes from Bufotes viridis, assembly GCA_033119425.1. NCBI lineage: Eukaryota > Metazoa > Chordata > Amphibia > Anura > Bufonidae > Bufotes > Bufotes viridis. Next base: position 412,958,020 of record CM065589.1, on the reverse strand, counting down.
GTGTGTATAGATATATATACTGTATGTATATATTATATTCTTATATATATACAGGGCGCACCACCAATGAGGCGAGGTGTGTATAGATATATATACTGTATGTATATATATATTCTTATATATATATACAGGGCGCACCACCAATGAGGCGAGGTGTGTATAGATATATATACTGTATGTATATATTATATTCTTATATATATATACAGGGCGCACCACCAATGAGGCGAGGTGTGTATAGATATATATACTGTATGTATATATTATATTCTTATATATATATACAGGGTGCACCACCAATGAGGCGAGGTGTGTATAGATATATATACTGTATGTATATATATATTCTTATATATATACAGGGCGCACCACCAATGAGGCGAGGTGTGTATAGATATATATACTGTATGTATATATATATTCTTATATATATATACAGGGCGCACCACCAATGAGGCGAGGTGTGTATAGACATATATATACTGTATGTATATATATATTCTTATATATATATACAGAGGCGCACCACCAATGAGGCGAGGTGTGTATAGATATATATACTGTATGTATATATATATTCTTATATATATATACAGGGCGCACCACCAATGAGGCGAGGTGTGTATAGATATATATACTGTATGTATATATTATATTCTTATATATATACAGGGGCGCACCACCAATGAGGCGAGGTGTGTATAGATATATATACTGTATGTATATATATATTCTTATATATATACAGGGCGCACCACCAATGAGGCGAGGTGTGTATAGATATATATACTGTATGTATATATATATTCTTATATATATACAGGGTGCACCACCAATGAGGCGAGGTGTGTATAGATATATATACTGTATGTATATATATATTCTTATATATATACAGAGGCGCACCACCAATGAGGCGAGGTGTGTATAGATATATATACTGTATGTATATATATATTCTTATATATATACAGGGCGCACCACCAATGAGGCGAGGTGTGTATAGATATATATACTGTATGTATATATATATTCTTATATATATACAGGGTGCACCACCAATGAGGCGAGGTGTGTATAGATATATATACTGTATGTATATATATATTCTTATATATATACAGGGCGCACCACCAATGAGGCGAGGTGTGTATAGATATATATACTGTATGTATATATTATATTCTTATATATATATACAGGGCGCACCACCAATGAGGCGAGGTGTGTATAGATATATATACTGTATGTATATATATATTCTTATATATATACAGGGGCGCACCACCAATGAGGCGAGGTGTGTATAGATATATATATACTGTATGTATATATATATTCTATATATATATATCAGGGCGCACCACCAATGAGGCGAGGTGTGTATAGATATATATACTGTATGTATATATATATATATCTATATTTATATATATACAGGGCGCACCACCAATGAGGCGAGGTGTGTATAGATATATATACTGTATGTATATATATATTCTTATATATATACAGGGGTGCACCACCAATGAGGCGAGGTGTGTATAGATATATATACTGTATGTATATATTATATTCTTATATATATACAGGGCGCACCACCAATGAGGCGAGGTGTGTATAGATATATATACTGTATGTATATATATATTCTTATATATATACAGGGCGCACCACCAATGAGGCGAGGTGTGTATAGATATATATACTGTATGTATATATATATATTCTTATATATATACAGGGCGCACCACCAATGAGGCGAGGTGTGTATAGATATATATATACTGTATGTATATATTATATTCTTATATATATACAGGGGCGCACCACCAATGAGGCGAGGTGTGTATAGATATATATACTGTATGTATATATATATTCTTATATATATACAGGGCGCACCACCAATGAGGCGAGGTGTGTATAGATATATATACTGTATGTATATATATATTCTTATATATATATACAGGGCGCACCACCAATGAGGCGAGGTGTGTATAGATATATATACTGTATGTATATATATATTCTTATATATATATACAGGGCGCACCACCAATGAGGCGAGGTGTGTATAGATATATATACTGTATGTATATATTATATTCTTATATATATACAGGGGCGCACCACCAATGAGGCGAGGTGTGTATAGATATATATACTGTATGTATATATATATTCTTATATATATACAGGGGCGCACCACCAATGAGGCGAGGTGTGTATAGATATATATACTGTATGTATATATTATATTCTTATATATATACAGGGCGCACCACCAATGAGGCGAGGTGTGTATAGATATATATACTGTATGTATATATTATATTCTTATATATATACAGAGGCGCACCACCAATGAGGCGAGGTGTGTATAGATATATATACTGTATGTATATATATATTCTTATATATATACAGGGCGCACCACCAATGAGGCGAGGTGTGTATAGATATATATACTGTATGTATATATATATTCTTATATATATACAGGGGCGCACCACCAATGAGGCGAGGTGTGTATAGATATATATACTGTATGTATATATTATATTCTTATATATATACAGGGGCGCACCACCAATGAGGCGAGGTGTGTATAGATATATATACTGTATGTATATATTATATTCTTATATATATACAGGGGCGCACCACCAATGAGGCGAGGTGTGTATAGATATATATACTGTATGTATATATTACATTCTTATATATATAGGGGCGCACCCCCAATGAGGCGAGGTGTGTATAGATATATATACTGTATGTATATATACATTCTTATATATATATACAGGGGTGCACCACCAATGAGGCGAGGTGTGTATAGATATATATACTGTATGTATATATTACATTCTTATATATACAGGGGTGCACCACCAATGAGGCGAGGTGTGTATAGATATATATACTGTATGTATATATATATTCTTATATATATACAGGGGCGCACCACCAATGAGGCGAGGTGTGTATAGATATATATATACTGTATGTATATATATATATATATATATATATATATATTCTTATATATATACAGGGGCGCACCACCAATGAGGCGAGGTGTGTATAGATATATATATACTGTATGTATATATATATTCTTATATATATACAGGGGCGCACCACCAATGAGGCGAGGTGTGTATAGATATATATATACTGTATGTATATATATATATATATATTCTTATATATATACAGGGCGCACCACCAATGAGGCGAGGTGTGTATAGACATATATATACTGTATGTATATATATATTCTTATATATATACAGGGGCGCACCACCAATGAGGCGAGGTGTGTATAGATATATATACTGTATGTATATATTATTTCCCATGACGTCCTCGGCAGCACATGAAGGGTTAAATCGTCCTATCCCCGCCCCAGGACCGCCCACCTAGATAATGCAAAAAGACAACAATTAGTCACCTATAAAACACTCCTCTTGCAAACCCACAATGTGTTTTTTTTATGTCCTCATCCACGTAGGAAGATGCCCACCTTGGAAGCCGTCATGCCGTGGGGGTGTCCCAGGCTCCTGGCTTGAGTAGCAGCTTGCCATGGGGGTTCCTTGGCGCTGCACTGAAAGTTACAGCGCCCGGCCGTTGCGCTACTTAATTAAGTAAAGTTGCTCCCTGTAGCCACATCTCTGCAATGGCGGCGCCGGCATACAGGTGGAGCGCACCGTGGAGCGCAGCGTCGGCGCGCGGTGACGTCATCAACATGCGCCCCTCCTCCCGGTTTGGGCGCCAAATTCAAAATTTAAAGCGGTGTTCTGAGCTTACCTGCTGCCCTGGTGCCCTTGGCAGCCAAGCTCTTGATCCTGCAAGGTAATTTTTTCTGATTCCTGAGCCAGGTTCTCTCCCTGGCTGTCAGTTGAATTATTTTCTACATAAATAAATTTTTTATATGTATATCTTTCCCCTCAGATGTCCAGCCAGTCCAGTAAAAGTGGCAAGCGTGCAAGAAAGCATAGACATAGGTTATGTCAAGCCTGTGACCAGCTGCTGCCGGACGACCATCCTCATGATTATTGTGGGATCTGCTATGAAGACGTTTTATCCCAGTCTCCAGAGCCCTCTCCTAGACGTACCAAAAGAGAGAAGAATAAACAGTCGTTATGCATATCCTGCATTAAGCCTCTGCCGGATAACTATGCTTCCAATATTTGTCCTGGCTGTACTCAACCTGAGACCGTATCTGAGGAGAATACTAAAAAATTAATTTCCTTGCTTGAGTCCTTCTTGTCCAAGTCCAAGAAGCATAAAATTCATAAAAAGAGGCGCACGGATCCGGTCTCTTTCTTCCTCAGCAGAAGAGTCATCGCGCTCAGAAGGCGAAATTTCTTCAGAATCCGATTCTGACTCTGAGCTTGCCACTGAAGACAATTTTTTATTCAAAAAAGATGACATCAACCGTCTAATTAAGGATGTTAAACATATAATAGAATCTAAAAAAGAATCCTCGGCGGATCAGGATGAAGGAAACTTGTTTTATTTTCCTAAGAAAAAAGCCCGTGTATTCCCCAGTCATCCGGTTTTAGTCTCTATTATTCAAAAAGAATGGAAGCATCCTGTGAAGAAAATGGATACGGGAAAAAGGTTCAAAGCTATGTATAGGATTGACCCATCCGAATCGGAAAAATGGGAATCACCCTCCATGGTCGACCGGGCAGTGGCCAAATTAGCGAAAAAGTCCTTTTTTCCGGCTGACGACTCTACACTCCTGAAAGACCCTATGGATAAAAAAGCTGATAACCTTCTAAAAAGGCTTCATACTTACCTAGCCTCCCTGAAGAAGGCTTCCATGTCAGCAGTACCCGTTGCACGAGCCTTGAGAGTATGGTTAAGTCAAATGGGAAGAGATATTGAAGACGGCACCCCAAGAGACGAGCTACTTCAAGAACTACCATCTTTGAAACTTGCCGCTGATTTCTTATGTGACTTCCCGGTAGATACATTAAGAGGCCTGGCTAAAAATATGGCTCTATCTAACTCCATCAGAAGAGCTATTTGGCTGAAGCTCTGGTCTGGGGACGTATCATCCAAAAACAATCTGTGTTCTCTGCCATTTGAACCAGGAAGACTCTTCGGCTCTCACTTAGACAAACTTTTGGAAGATAATAAGGAAGACAAGTCTCTAGGATTTCCTTTCGCAAAACGTAAATTCCAGACCAAAAATTTTCGTCCATATAGCAGACACCGTTTTCAGAGATCTGAGTTCCGTGGACGCCCAGGTAGAGGAAGATTTGACCGCAGATTCCAGTCTGGTTCCTCAGAAAAGAGCAAGAAGAGGCCAGAAGAAAAATCCTCCAAACAGGAGTTCTGACGCCAGAAGCGAGAGAGTAGGGGGTCGCCTTACTCCTTTTTTGTCAGTTTGGCGAACAATTACTTCAGATACCTGGGCTCTAGAAATCGTGGAGAAAGGTTACTCCCTAGAGTTTGTTCACCGTCCAAAAGACCGTTTTTAGGAAATCAAGAAGAAGATCCTCGGGTTACCCGTCTAGTAAAAGAATTCATTCAAAAAGGAGCATTAGAGCCAGTGCCGGAACATCAAGAAGGAACAGGTGTTTATTCCCGCGTCTTTCCAGTGCCAAAACGAGGAGGAAATTGGCGTCTAATCATAGACCTTCGCTATGTAAATCAGTACATCAGGAAGACACGGTTCAAAATGGAGACTATAAGATCTATCGTTCCACTACTCCAGGAGGGTCACTTCATGGCGTCTTTAGATTTAAAAGATGCGTATCTTCACATTCCCATAAGAAGCTCATCAAGACGCTTTCTGAGAATTGCCATTGTTATGGGGAGAAATGTTTCACTACCAATTCTGCGCCCTGCCCTTCGGCCTCTCATCCGCTCCCAGGATTTTTTTCCAAGATTGAGATCATAGCGGTAGCAAGCCTTCGTCTTCAAGCCCTCCAAGTATTTCCGTACCTGGACGATTGGCTGATTGTAGCACCTTCCAGGGAAATATTAAAAACCCACATTCAGAAAGTTATTCTTTTGCTTCAGTCGTTGGGATTTCTAATCAATTGGAAAAAATCCGATACCCTTCCGTCAAGATCAAAAGTGTTCCTGGGTCTCCAGATAGACACGCGCACCATGACCCTCTATCTTCCACCTCAAAAAGTCTCTGCTCTAATAACAGAAGTGAGAACGCTAATTTTCTCCAAGACGCCGACTGTCCGCAAAGTCATGAAGACGCTAGGGCACATGACCTCTGTTATAGACGCTATCCCGTGGGCCCAGATCCATACTCGAGAATTACAACAGGACTTGCTTCAAGTATGGAGACACCAGCGCAGCCTGTCAGCCCGTACCAACTTGAAGCCATCTACAATCTCAGACCTCAAGTGGTGGCTAAAGAAGGAGAATTTGTCCCAATGGAAACCCTTTCACCTTGTGACCCCGATAACCATCACCACGGATGCATCCGCCCGTGGCTGGGGAGCCCATCTTCAGGAAGGCTGGACACAAGGGTTGTGGTCCAACAAAGACAAACAACAGTCAAATCAAATTGGCCTTGCTTCACTTTCAAGCAGAAATACAAGGACAGGCGGACCTGATTCAATCGGACAATCTTCCAGCTGTTTTCTATATAAACAAGCAGGGAGGTACAAGAAGCCCTTCTCTCCTCAGGCTGTGCAAAGAAATTTTTGCTTGGGCACAAGTACACCTTCAGCACTTAAGAGCAGTGCATATCAAGGGATCCTTGAATATACGAGCGGATCTTCTGAGCCGGAGAAACATCACACCAGCAGATTGGGAATTGAATCCTACCTATTTTCAAATGATCACAGCCAGGTGGGGAACTCCTGTGTTAGATCTAATGGCCTCCAGACAGAATACGAAGCTTCCCAGATTCTGTTCCCTGAATCAGCACGACAAGCCGACAGCCGTGGACGCGTTCTCTATAAGCTGGAAAGACCTTTATGTATACATTTTTCCTCCGGTTCCTCTCATGTTGAAAGTCTTACAGAAGATAATGGTGGAGAAGCCTCAAGCAATTTTAATCGCCCCCTTCTGGCCACGAAGACCTTGGTTACCCCTTCTCCTCCAGTTATCCAAGGGGGAATATTGGAAGTTGCCACTTCACCCGGATCTTCTCCTACAAAACGGACTGTTTCACCAAAACCTGAGAAGTCTTCACCTTACAGCATGGAGACTGAAAGGTCCAGATTAAAGAACAAAGGTCTCTCATCATCCGTTATTAATACCCTGCTGTCCTCTCGTAAATCATCTACCAACATTAAGTACGAAAAAATATGGAAGAAGTTCACATCCTGGATGACGGAGTCTGATTACTCAGATATTACGGTTGCATCTATTCTACAGTTTCTCCAGGATGGGTTTCAAAAAGGTCTCACACCCAACACCTTGAAAGTTCACATGACGGCTATCAATGCCATGACTGAAAGCAAATATAGTAACCATCCACTAATTAACTGTTTCTTTAAAGCTGTTAAGAAGCTTAAACCTACCCTCAGACAACCCATGCCTGTTTGGGACCTATCTTTGGTCTTAAGAAGATTGCTGGATCCTCCTTTTGAGCCCTTACCAGATATAGATCTCAAGTGGTTATCTTGTAAAGTCCTTTTTCTTGTTGCCATTACTACAGCTAAAAGGCTTGGTGAATTACAGGCTCTGTCGTCCAGATCGCCATATTTAAAGATTATGCCGGACGGGATTCTTCTTCGAACTCTTCCTTCCTTTTTTCCGAAAGTGCCATCCTCAGCCAATATCAATAGAGAGGCTTTCCTCCCAACATTTTTTCCTAACCCATCAGATGCAGAGCAAGAGCGTCTCCACACCTTAGACGTCAAAAGAGCTGTGGAAATATATTTACAGAGAACAGAAGAATTTAGGATGGATGAAAACTTGTTCCTCTTATATTTTGGTCCCAATAAAGGTCGTAAAGCATCAAAAACATCTCTGTCAAGATGGATAAAGTCAACGATTACAGAAACTTACAGTCTGGAAGACCTATCTCCTCCTTTCCCTATCAAGGCCCATTCTACGAGATCCACAGCAGCATCCTGGGCAGAACAGGCACAAGTGTCTCTGGAAGATATTTGTAACGCAGCCTCCTGGTCCACTCCTTCTACCTTTGTGAAGCATTACCGGCTGGACATGGATTCTAAGAGCTCAGCCTTCGGCACTGGAGTTCTAAGTGCAGTCTTACTTTGAGATACCCTCCCTTTGTTATCTATAAAGATCCCTTCATGTGCTGCTGAGGACGTCATGGGAAAGTGAAAATTGATACCTGGAATTTTGCTTTCCATGAGTCCGAAGGCAGCACATACTCACCCTCCCTAATAAAATTATTTTTGTACTGCATTTGGTCTGAATCTATTTAATTAACACATTGTGGGTCTGCAAGAGGAGTGTTTTATAGGTGACTAATTGTTGTCTTTTTTGCATTATCTAGGTGGGCGGTCCTGGGGCGGGGATAGGACGATTTAACCCTTCATGTGCTGCCTTCGGACTCATGGAAAGCAAAATTCCAGGTATCAATTTTCACTATTCTTATATATATACAGGGGCGCACCACCATTGAGGCGAGGTGTGTATAAATATATATATACTGTATGTATATATATATTCTTATATATATAGGGGCGCACCACCAATGAGGTGAGGTGTGTATAGATGTATATACTGTATGTATATATATATTCTTATATATATATACAGGGGCGCACCACCAATGAGGCCAGGTGTGTATAGATATATATACTGTATGTATATATATATATCTTCTTATATATATATAGGAGCACACCACCAATGAGGCGAGGTGAGGCAATTGCAAGAGGGGGCAGCAGAAGGGGGATTATCTGTCTCTGCAGTATGGGGGAGCACAGTGGGCACAGTATATGGCGCTGTATGACCCTGTATGTTTTGTAGCTCTGTATGTAATGGTTTCCAAGTATGTCTTTAACAGTAGGGCTGGAGGGAAGAGGTTACGTTAAGAAATTGGTATTGGGGGGGAGGGGCGCCATTTCAGTTTTTGCCTCGGGCAGCACAAAGGCTAGGTGCAGCCCTGAATGTATTAATAAATGAGGTGAATGTCTGCCCTACGCCAGATACTGAATGGGGTTGTGTCACTTCAGCACATTGCATTTATCATGTAGAGAAAGTTAAAGAGTTGAAGAGTTAAAGAGGTGCTCGTGCCGCTCTACAGAGCACTAGTGAGACCTCATTTGGAGTATTGTGTGCAGTACTGGAGACCATATCTGCAGAAGGATATTGAAACTTTGGAGAGAGTTCAGAGAAGAGCTACTAAACTAGTACATGGATTGCAGGACAAAACTTACCAGGAAAGGTTAAAGGACCTTAACATGTATAGCTTGGAAGCAAGAAGAGACAGAGGGGATATGATAGAAACTTTTAAATACATAAAGGGAATCATCACGGTAAAAGAGGAGAGAATATTTAAAAGAAGACAAACTGCTACAAGAGGACATAGTTTTAAATTAGAGGGGCAAAGGTTTAAAAGTAATATCAGGAAGAATTACTTTACTGAGAGAGTAGTGGACGCATGGAATAGCCTTCCTGCAGAAGTGGTAGCTGCAAATACAGTGAAGGAGTTTAAGCATGCATGGGATAGGCATAAGGCCATCCTTCATATAAAATAGGGCCTGGGTCTATCCATAGTATTCAGCATATTGGGCAGACTAGATGGGCCAAATGGTTCTTATCTGCCGACACATTCTATGTTTCTATGTTTTTCAAGGATTTTAATATTGATGACTTATGCCTAGGATAGATCATCAGTATCAGATCGGCAGGGGTCTGACACTGTTGTAACCATGGAAACGAGCAGTGTATAAGGAGATGAAAAAATGAATCCATCCAGCAAAGGAAGCAATATGGACAATCACAATCCATTAGTAAGTGCATTAACCTTCTTTACATGATAAATGTTATTTGCTGAAGTGACACAGCCCCTTGAAGTCTACGCCAGCTGCAGGCTTGCACAGACTTCAGCCATAACTTATTCCTAACTTATAGTAAATCTGTCAGGCAGCACAAAGCTCCGCCACTTTTCCAGGAACTTCCGAAAAGTGCCAAGAAGCTTAAAAAGTCGCAAATGATTATTTGCAATTTTTTTACACCACAATAGTGGTGCAAAACCTTTAGTAAATGTTCCTCATGGTGTACGGGTCTCCTGTTTGGATGTTGCTGCTGTCACCATCCTGGGTACGTTCAGTAGCAGAATCTGGCAGAATACATATTCATATTCTCACTACTCCTGCTCAGGTGAGTGCCACAAACAGTAGTAGTTTATCAAACTTGTGTAAAGTAGAACCGGCTTAGTTACCCATAGCAACCAATCAGATACCACCTTTCATTTTCCAAAGGAGCTGTCCAAATATGAAAGGTGGAATCTGATTAGTTTCTATGGGCCATGGTTTTTCCTGTGCTCCTTAGCCTCTGCCTAGTGCTGTCATCAGTTTGGCATTTTCAGAATTGCTGACAAAGGAGTCTCTTTGACCCCTTTATGGCATTAAAGTGCAGGGAATGTATGGGGTGGGTGCTGGCTGTATAATACAGAAGACACCCAACTGTAATGACCCGTATTGAAAATAACTTCTATACAGGTTATTTAACTCTCAAATGCCGCCATCCATAGTGACTGCAACATCTGACCAGTTAGACAGAGGTCCCTCTGTCCTCTGATTGGAACCCCTGTGGCAGAATTTTGGGGCTCCGATCAGTTACTATGACAGCCTGGGGCCTTGTGAAGGCCTGTCATAATAAGGCTTTGTTCACATCGACATTCAGAGATCGGACAGGCTGTTCCGGCACAGAGCCGGATTCTCTACATCACCGCTGGATCCCCATTGACTGCAGTGAGGTCTGGTGGGAAGCCGGACGATTTCCAGCATATATGCCACTCCATTTTTTTTGGCAGAACCATTCATTTCAATGGATCCGCAAAAAAGTTACTCCGTGTGCGCTCTGTGTCCGTATATATGTCCGTTCCGCAAAAAAATACATGTCCTATTATTGTCTGCATTACAGACAAGGATATGACTGTACTATTAGGGGCCAGCTGTGCTGTTCTGCAAAATACGGAATTCAGATGGACGTCATCCGTATTTTTATTTCGGACTGCAAATACATATGGTTGTGTACATGAACCCTAAAAGTGATCAAAATTCATATGTACCCCCCAAATAAAATATGTAAAAACCAGTACTAGAATATGGCGCTGTCAAGAAAATGTTTCTTTTCTCAAAGGTTTTTACTTTTTTTATCTAAATCTAAATTTGGTATCGCAGTAATCGTACTGACCTGCAGAATAAGCTTGTCATGTCACACAGTGAAACCCCAAAAACATGGTGGAATTTCTTTTTTCAGTTTCAATATTCATAAAACATACAACTTGTCCCTCACAAATAAGCCCTGATATGGCTATGCGAATGGAAAATTAGAATAGTTGTGGCTCATGGAAGGCAGGGATGAAAAAACAAAAAAGGGAAAACCAAAAATTGCCCTGGTCCTTAAACATGGCATGCTCTAGGTGTGTCGTTGTTCTGCTGTTTATAGGCTTCTTAATAGGACAGGTAATGTCACTGCCTCTATTTGCGCCTGCGCAGAAGTGGGCAGAGCTTGGAGCCAGGAAGAAAAGTGATGATGTGAATCTTCATTTCTAAGGATGCAGAAATCCCCTTGTCCAGTGTTTAAATGGGCTGCAGGGGGCTTTGTAATAAAGAGTCGGGGCAAGCACTGAAATGGTATACCGTTCTCTAGCATAAACACAATCCTTTATGGCATATTGCAGATTAACAATTACTAGGGACTAATCCCTTTAATCTGCTGCCAGACACTTCTGTCTCCTGGAGAACAAAGGGCTCCAGCCTATTGAAAGCCGATCCTCCCTCCATGGACATAGAGTAGGTGGTCCTCTAGTCCTGCTGTAATCAGGGGGTCAGCCAATAACCAGAGTGGTGATCACGGAAATAAACCACAAATCGACTGTGCTATGTGAATATACCCTAAATATCTATTCACACATGTGTTTAAGGCTACATCGCAGATTCTGTCATACCACGCCATACTTCTGTTGGAATCTGGGGTGCAGGGTATTGTGGCTTCAGTTATTAATAGTAACATAGTACATAAGGCCGAAAAAAAGACATCTGTCCATCCAGTTCGACCTGTCATCCTGCTAGTTGATCCAGAGGAAAGAAGTACTCCCTGGATCAACGACCCCTCTATAGTAGCTATAGCCTGTAATATTATTACACTCCAGGAATACATCCAGGCCCCTCTTGAATTCCTGTATTGTACTCACCATCACCACCTCCTCAGGCAGAGAGTTCCATAGTCTCACTGCTCTTACCGTAAAGAATCCTCTTCTATGTTTGTTTACAAACCTTCTTTCCTCCTTCAGGGCTCTCACAAACGGTCCAAAACAGATCAGTTCAGCCCCAATGCATTCTGAATGGATAAGGATCCGTTCAGAATGCACCAGTTCGGCTCCGTTCCGCCTCTATTCCGTTCTGGAGGCGGACACCAAAACGCAGCTTGCAGCGTTTTGGTGTCCGTCTGACAAAGCGGAGCCGAACGGATCCGGTTTGACTTACAATGTATGTCAATTGGGAAGGATCCGTTTTCAATGTCACAATATGGTGCATTTGAAAGCGGATCCGTTCCCCATTGATTTTCAATGTAATTCAAAACTGATCCATTTTGACTTTGACAATTTTTTTTAAAGCTAATGCAAACGGATCCGTTCTGAACGGATACAAACTTTTGCATTATAGGTGCGGATCCGTTTGCAAATACCAGACGGATCAGCATCTAACGCCAGTGTGAAAGTAGCCTAAGCCATGCCTGACGGGACCCCCACGACCCTGAGAGTGAAGGGCCCCGCAGGGCTGATTCAGAGATTGCTCCCCTTCTAAGTTTTCTCTGCAAGGGGCTGATGTTCTAATCCAGGTTTGCACCCTCCTCAGACTCAGGACCCCCGACCATCCGAACGTAAAGGCTTATCTCATCACTAGATGCGGATTTTTACCCAAGTTATAGCGCCACAATATCCATAACCGATATGGGAGACCACTGGATAAAGAATAATTAATCACACAAATATGTTTGGTATGCCTCCCTCTTTTTGTTCTTTCCAGTGTAGCTGCCAGCTATATTTCTAGCCTTCCCTCATCAGTACATGCAGTGTAGTGATATGCATACTTACTTACCATGCTGGTACATGAGGGAGATAAGGAGAGAGTATGACAAAGTAATGTAAGGTTATTCTGGGCATATTTTATCATCACGTGCGGGAACAGCTTCCTTCACACGTTCTGTAACTTTTTGTTGCTTTTTTTGGCTTGTGATTTTTTTTTAAATATATAAAAAAAAAATCCTCAGGCATTCTTTAAAGAGTTCTTTGGTTTCATAACTGATGACCCATCCTCAGGATAGGGCATCAATATCAGATTGGTGGGAGTCTGACACTGTACCCCCTACCGATCAGGGGCCAAACCACAGGCAGCATGAATTCCCTTCAGTCTCCTCACGACAGTTATACCTTGGGCTACAGCCGCACGTATCGTAACCACTGTGGACTTTTAGTGTCATTTACAGTAGCAGTAAAGTAGATCCGTACACTGCAGAACTATTCTGCAACGATATTTACACCTAACTTTTAATCCTCAGCACGTCTGTGTATGTTGCGTAAGTCTGTCACGGATGATGCCCTTTGCAATGCAATGAAGGGTGGCAAACCGGTGGTATTTGCACAATAATTTTGACAACAAAATCCGCACCATTTGGTGGTGATTTTGCTGTTGCAGAATTCCAGAAGATCCCGCACATGTGGCCGTACACTTACTGAGAGGGATATTTATCATTCGAACCCCCTCCCCTCGGGGTTTAGCAACTTTACAACATCAATGCACCTAAATCTAGGTACAAGTAGCGTTTCTGTACCATTCTTGCCACTTCCAAAGAACACTGCACATTTATCATCATTTATGCCAGTTTTCAGCTGGCATAGATTACAGTCTAGGGGCACAGACTGCCGGAGCATGCCAATACCAATCACGGGAATCTCCATTTGAATGGACTTGCAGACACACATGCATGTCTGCAGCTCTATACAAGGCCCCATTCACATGACCGTATTTTTCTTTCTGAATCCATTTGGCAATTTTTCAGATAGGATACAGACCCACCCACTTCAAAGGGGCTCCAAAAGATGCGGACAGCACACCGTTTGCTGTTTGCATCTGCTCTTCTGTTCCACGGCCCCACAAAACAGATAGAACATGTCCTATCCTTGACCAGATTTGCGGAGAAGAAGAGGCATTTCTATCATGGAGTATGATCTTCTGATCCGCAAAATGCGGAACGCCCATGGCCTGTATCCGTGTTCTGCAGATCCTCAATTTGCAGTCCGCAAAAGAGGATACTGTCGTCTGAATGAGCCCTAACTCTCTGCGACTGCCAGAGATAGCCAAGTACATGCCCTCTGCTATCTCCAGCAGCTCCATAGAGCTGAATGAAGCAGCAGTGCGCATGCATGACCACCACTGCATTCAAACTGGAGAACAGAAGGTCGTTTGGCAGGGGTCCAGCGGTTGGACAGACTTTTATCCCCTATCCTGTGGACAGGAGATGAGTTTTCTTCATGAGACCACCCCTTTTAAAAAATTCTGCCAATCCATAGAGGCACAAAGAAATATTGATCACTGATTGTCTAGGTTCTGAGACCTCCACAGAATTTTTGAAAGCGCTGCATTACTCTATTGAGCGCTGTGCCCCTACAAGTCCCATCTGCTTTTATAGTGCTCACAAATAGCTAAATAGCTGCTACAGCCATATGCTCACCTCATATTCTCATATAAAGCGTCACTTACATAAGGCATGACACGTCAGTGGTCTGCCCTCTACTTTCAGAAGAGAGGAAAGTGGTTTTCTGTGACAGCTCTGAGAAGAATGCCCCTTGGGCATACGTCTCTGAGAAGCACTCCACCATTTCCTCCCCATTTAGACTAGTCTGTGCAATGTGCATTCCTCTTCATATTTCCACATGTTTCCTGCAACATGATAGGGGGCTGTCTCACACCAGCCCATGATGGAGAATGCTGGCTAAAAGTGATAATATTCTACATTATTCCCAGTAGGATGCCTTTAAAGGCATTCCGTTATTCATTCCATCATAATAGAAGTCTATAGCCTGCATAACGGATCCGTCCCGTTTCCGTTATGCAGGAGAGGACTCCCCTGCATAACGGAAACGGGAAGGATCCGTTTTGCAGCCCATAGACTTCTATTATGCATTCCGTCATAGAATTCCGTTATGGTCTGTGGTAACAGAATCCATAACGTAATTCTGCTTTTACCACCAAACAAAGTGTGAACGAATTTCATAGCATGAAATTCGCTCATCTCTAATCTTAATGTGCAAACTTCAAGGGGTATTCCGTTCTTTCAATTTTCAGTGTCAATTGGCAGGAAACAACACGTTAGTAATAATAATTTATCAGCTGGTGTAAAAGGTTTTTCCGGCAGGGGAACAGCCTGCTGGATCCGTACTACCATTTGCACACCTATGCTGCCAGAAGTCCACCCGTTCCCATTCACTATGATGGGGTCCGGCCGGAGATCTGACCGCAACACGGCAAACATTCTGAGAGGCAGTGGGACAAAAACTGCAGCATGCAGGGTGAGTACTGGTGTTATTTATTCTTTTTTCTGTAACTAGCGAACCCCCTAAAGCAGGGGTGCACAACCTGCAGCCCGGGGGCCAAATACAGCCCTTGAAACCATTCTGTGCGGCCCCCAACCATCTGGTAGCAGACATGTATGTCTTGTGGCTGCTGACATGTATCTTTCATGTATTTCTCCTATTAGATGGTGAGTACTAGAAGTATAACTAGACATTTATGATATATACTGTATGTTCAATATGTCATAAAAATAGTATTTCAGTTGGTAATACCTCTTTAAGTTTTATTTTCGGCCCTTAGAATTGGTTCAGGCTGACAATGTGGCCCCCAACCAGAAAAGATTGTGCACCCCTGCCCTAAAGGCTTGTGTGTGTAACGTGTAAAGGCTTAGTACTCAATAGCTATCTCTGCTGTATACAGATGTAGTAGAGTTCAGTGGCGTAGCGTGGGTTGCCAGCACCCGGGGCAAGCCAAGTATTGCGTCCCCCCAAAAACTGTGGCCACGCCCCTTTTACAGATAATGTGATAGATATCATTTGCAGTCCTATGTAAGGCCTCATTCACACATACGTGGAGTGCACAAGCGCACGGCGTCATTGGTTGCTATGACGCCGTGCTCTTCGTGCCGCCGCTGCTGTACAGTAATACACTCATATAGATCATACAGCGTTGTCATACCAACCAATGACGCAGTGCGCTTGTGCACTCAGCAGGACGGGTTTTCATGGACTGTGGTCCATGAAAATCCACGTATGAGTAAATAAGGCCTAACACCACAGATAACACAGCGATAACTCTCTGAGTACAGATATTGTAGTACATGGGTGTGAGGCTCCAGAATTCAGAAAACGCACAGTGTGACCTGAAGTCTGGGGCCGGGCTGAGGCAGTGTGGGCCAAATTCTATATCCCCCCGAACCCTACCGTGAAACAGATATTTGGATGGACATTACATACATTGCTCTAAAATATACAGGAGAATATAGCACCACATACCTCTTACATCCAGTGACATCTCCTGTGATGTAGACTTTCCTCAATGTCTTCATTTGGAGATTAGACCATTATGAAACCTTCTTTCAGCCGTGTCTCGTCTCTGCAGAGTTTCACATAACATTTTTTTAGATTCCTCATTTTACTATCTTTACTGTCTTCCCTAGCAACTGAAATGTTAAGTATCTCTGACTTTTCAAAGTTAACTTTAAAATTAGAGATCTTTCCTTACTCCTCCAAGAGGACCATGAATTCTGGTAGCGCTTCCTCCGGATTTGTTATTAATAACAGAAGATCATCGGCGAAGGCTGCTAGGGAATGCATAGTGTGTCCCACCCGTAGCCCCTTTATTTTCCCTGAGGATCTAATCCCATTCAGGAACACCTCGAACGCCAGAAGAAAAAGCGTCGGAGACAGAGGGCATCCCTGACGTGTCCCGTTTGATAATTTGAAAGGAGCTGAAATATATCCATTCGTCAAGACCCTAGCTGTGGGACATCCATATAGGAGAAGATCGCTGAGATGAACGCGGAAGGGAAGCCAAAGTGTAGGAGGACCGATTTCATAAATTCCCAGTTCACTCTATCAAAGGCCTCCTCCGCGTTCGTCCCCACGAGTACAAGAGGGGTCCTTTTTTACTTTGCATAGTGTAGGGCGTGGAATACTCTGCTAACATTATGCTTGCCTTCCCTGCCCCTCACAAATCCTACCTGCTCTTCGCCCACCAGTCCCGGGAGAAATTCTGCTATACGTTGACTCAGTATCTTGGCCCACAGCTTTACATCCACGTTTAATAGTGATATGGGTCTATAACTGCTACATTTGACGGGGTCCTCCCCTTCTTCAGTAACACAACTACGTGTGCCATCAAAGATTGAGGCGGAAGATGACTGCCTGTCATTAGCAAGTTACACAAGTTGACAAACTGGAGGAGAAGCACCTTATGAAACTTCTTGTAGTATACTATAGGTATCCCGTCCGGCCCAGGACTCTTACCAGAGGGGTCATCAGCAAGGCAATTTCGTACCTCTTCTTCTGTGATAGGGGCCAAGAGCTTGGTCATCTCCAGTGATAAGAGCCGGGGCACAGACACTTTCTCCAGAAAGGAGCACATTCTCTGCTGAATATCTGCAGAATTTTCTGTCTGTAAATTATAAAGAGAAGATTAAAAAGCAGCGAACTCATTGGCTATTGCCGGGGTCGAGGATAGGTAGTCCCCTTGTCCATTTTGTATGCATGAGATTTTTCTCTCTGGCCCTTCAGCAGGCTTGTGAGCAATTTTGAACCTCTGTTTCCGTGAACACGCGTCTGGAATTTCACCTTTTTAAGCATTTTCGCATTCCTAATGTTAAGAAGATCAGTTAAGCGGGTACGCATCTTGACTATATCACTATACATCTCTCTGAAGGGATACTTTTTATTAAGGGTTTCTAGCATAGTGATTTGAGCTACAATGGAGTCAATCTCTTTTGATTTCTGTTTACGGACCCATGCTCCCAAGGCTACCAGTTCTCCTCTTATGTAAACCTTATGAGCTTCCCATACAATTGGAGTATCTATTTGGGGATCGTTATTTAATTTGAAGAACGTTTTAAGTTTCTCTTCAATTTGAGACCTGTGTAGTTCATTCTCCAACAGAGTCTCATTTAGCCTCCATGTCGAGGATTTAGGGGGTGTTCCTAGCAAATGTAATCTCACCGAAATTGGCGCATGGTCCGACACGGTGATTAGGGCAACATCCGCCGACTCCAGCCTCCCCAGAAGGATCTGCAAGGGCGAGTGTTTGGGTAGTAGAGAAGTGGAGTCCAACGGGTGGTCTAAGCTCAAGTTAAAGTTGTTCCCTAGAACCACTAATCCTTCACTAAAAGAATGCAACACGTCTCAGCCATTCGACCTGTTTATAGTTAGGTGCAAATACATTGGCTAGGGTAACTACATTACCATACAATGAACCAAAGCAACCCTCCGGGTCTACCCTCTGAGAACGAGTCTGAAAGGGAAGGCCTCTACTAATTCCAATGAATACACCGGGAAGCCGAGGAGTGTGAACTATGTACCCAAACTGAGTAATCTTTGGTAAATAGGGCAGGAATTCTATTGTGTCGGAAGTGGGTCTCCTGCAAAAATAGAATATCTACTCTTTCCCTCCACAGCATCTGGAGAACCCTGTTCCTGTTTTGCGGCACATTCAAGCCATTGGCATTAAGCAACAATATTTTCAGAGGATCCATACATGCTTAATACAACAACACATCTTAATCAGATTGCCTAACAGTTTACTTTCAAGACATCTCCGTATTTTACACCAGGTGTAACTTATATCAACACAAGTATATACAATCCCACCAGGAAAATTTTTCGCGAGAAAGTGTCTGTGGTGTTCGATGGTGGGCGGAACTCTTTGTGCGGGCACAGCAGTGTGCACTGGAGTAAATACTCTTCTAGAGAGCGTAGTGGGGGGGTGGAAGTCTCACCTAGAGTTAGTGAAATATGAGACTTTGTAAAAAACAAAAATAATTTAAAAAAATATTAATTGCCGCTAACTTGTGCCAAAAAAAAAAATTCTGTGAACTCGACATGCCCCTCACGGAATACCTTGGGTGTCTTCTTTCCAAAATGGGGTCACATG
Organism: Bufotes viridis; assembly: GCA_033119425.1. Classification (NCBI taxonomy): domain Eukaryota; kingdom Metazoa; phylum Chordata; class Amphibia; order Anura; family Bufonidae; genus Bufotes; species Bufotes viridis. Next base: position 412,938,677 of record CM065589.1, on the reverse strand, counting down.
TGGAGTATTTATACTGCCCTGACATTTTAGGGGCCCTAAAGAGTGAGAATCCAAATGCGTAAAAATGCCCTTTGAAATCCTAAAGGTACTCATTGGTTTTAGGGCCCCTTTGCGCATCTTGGCTGCAAAAAAGTGTCACACATGTGGTATCGCCGTACTCAGGAGAAGTAGGGCAATGTGTTTTAGGGTGTATTTTTATATATATCCATACTGTGTGTGAGAAATATCTCTGTAAATTACATCTTTTTAAAAATATTTATACAAAGTTGTCAATTTACAGAGATATTTCTCTCACCCAGCATGGGTATATGTAAAAATACACCCCAAAACATATTGCCCTACTTCTCCTGAGTACGGCGATACCACATGTGTGACATTTTTTTTGCAGCCAAGATGCAAAAAAGGGGCCCAAATTCCAATGAGTACCTTTTAGGAGGGCATTTTTATGCATTTTTCTTCTCACGCTTTAGGGCCCCTAAAATGCCAGGGCAGTATAAATACCCCACATGTGACCCCATTTTGGAAATAAGACACCCCAAGGTATTCCGTGAGGGGCATGGTCGAGTTCATAGAAGATTTTTTTTTTGGAACAAGTTAGCGGAAATTGATTTTTTATTGTTTTTTTCTCACAAAGTCTTCCTTTCCGCTAACTGTTGACAAAAAGTTCAATTTTTTATGGACTCACTATGCCCCTCAGCGAATACCTTGGGCTGTCTTCTTTCCAAAATGGGTCATTTGTGGGGTGTTTGTACTGTTCTGGCATTTTGGGTGGGGCTAAATTGTGAGCAGCCATGTAAAACCTAAAGGTACTCGTTGGAATTTGGGCCCCTTTGCGCACCCAGGCTGCAAAAAGTGTCACTCATATGGTATCGCCGTACTCAGGAGAAGTAGGGCAATGTGTTTTGGGGTGTATTTTTACATATACCCATGTTGGGTGAGAGAAATATTTCTGTAAATTGACAACTTTGTATAAAAAATTGTAAAAAGTTGTCGTTTACAGCAATATTTCTCACACTAAGTATGGGTATATATAAAAATGCACCCCAAAACTCATTGCCCTACTTCTGCTGAGTACGGCGATACCACATGTGTGACACTTTTTTTCAGCCAAGATGCGCAAAGGGGCCCTAATTCCAATGAGTACCTTTAGGATTTCACAGGGCATTTTTACGCATTTGGATTCTCACGCTTTAGGACCCCTAAAATGCCAGGGCAGTATAAATACCCCACATGTGACCCTATTTTGGCACAAGTTAGTGGAAATTTATATATATATATTTTTTTTTTTTACAAAGTTTCATATTCCACTAACTTGTGACAAAAAATAAAATTTTACATGAGCTCACCATACCCCTCACGGAATACCTTGGGGTGTCTTCTTTCTAAAATGGGGTCACATGTGAGGTGTTTGCACTGCCCTGGCATTTAAGGGTCTCCGCAATCATTACATGTATGGCCAGCATTAGGAGTTTCTGCGATTCTCCTTATATTGAGCATACGGGTAATGAGATTTTTTTTTTCCGTTCAGCCTCTGGGCTGAAAAAAAAATAAATAATGAACGGCACAGATTTTTTCATTCGTATCAATCATCATGGATGAAAAAATCTCTGCCAAAATCAGTGACTGCGGTGCAGTGGGCTGGGCGCTAGCTACCTAACAAGTAGCTAACTAACTGGCGGTGATAAGGGACACTTATGCCCCATTCACACGTCCGCAATTCAATTTGCGGAACGGAATTGTGGACCCATTCATTTCTATGGGGACAGACTTTGTCCCGCTCGGATCCGGAATTGCGGATCCGCACTTCCGGGTCTGCACGTCCGTTCCGCAAAAATATAGAACATGTCCTATTTTTGTCCTCAATTGCGAACAAGAAAAGGCATTTTCTATATAGTTCTGGCAATGAGCGGATCTGCAAAATGCGGAAAGCACATTGCTGGTGTCCGTATTTTGTGGATCCATGGATCAGATCCGTGGATTTGCGGATCCGAAAAACACATATGGACATGTGAATGGAGCCTTACAGGGGGGTGATCAGTGACAGAGGGGTGATCAGGGAGTCTATATGGGTTAAGAAGTGACGGGGGGAGGGGTAGTGTAGTGTGGTGCTTGGTGTAACTTTACATAGCTACCTGGTCCTCTGGTGGTCGATCCCAGCAAATGGGAGCACCAGAGGACCAGGTAGCGGGTATATCAGACGCTGTTAACAAAACAGCGTCTGATATACATCTTTGATGCGATTTATTTCGCATCTACAGCCTTCCAGGCTGCAGTATAACTGCCGAGACGCGTGCTACACGCGCGCGCGTTCACAGCTAATCTCGCATCTCGCAAGATGACGCGCCGATGTGTCGACCCAGAGTAAGAGGACTGGCCGCCGGACACATCGGTGCGTTAGGCGGTCCTCAAGTGGTTAAAGGGTAACTGTCATGTTTTCATCAAAAAATAAATTTTAGCATATGTTACTGCTGCAGCAGCATTATGCATAAAACAATTTTTAGTTTCTTCACATACCACTTTTTTCTTAGTTAAGGCTGTTTAAGCATTTACAATATGAGGACCTTCTCAAGATGGCTCCTCTGCCAGTTCTCTGCGGCCAAAACTGCTTTCCCTCTCTTCACATACACACTTGCTGTAGCCAGCAGCTCCCTGCCAGCAGATTGGATTACTGAGAGACACGCCTCCTCACTCTAAAGCCTATTGCAAAAACCGTATGGCATTACTTTCCTTCTGCGCCCTGCCGTGTGCCCGTACAGCAGTTTACGATCACATATGTGGTGTTTCTGAAAACTACAGAATCAGGGCAATGAAATATTGAGTTTTGTTTGGCTGTTAACCCTTGCTTTGTAACTGGAAAAAATGGATTAAAATGGAAAATTTTCCAAAAAATCGAAATTCAGAAATTTTATCTCCATTTGCCATTAAGTCTTGTGGAAAACCTAAAGAGTTAACGACATTTGTAAAATCAGTTTTGAATACCTTAAGGGGTGTAGTTTTTAGAATGGGGTCATTTTTGGGTGGTTTCTATTATGTAAGCCTCATAAAGTGACTTCAGACCTGAACTGGTCCCTAAAAAGTGGGTTTTTAAAAATTTCTGAAAAATTTCAAGATTTGCTTCTAAACTTCTAAGCCTTGTAACGTCCCCAAAAACTAAAATGGCATTTCCAAAATAATCGATACATGAAGTAGACATATGGGGAATGTAAATCAATAACTTTTTTTGGCGGTATTACTATGTATTATAGAAGTAGAGAAATTGAAACTTGGAAAATTGCAAATTTTTCCAAATTTTTGGTAAATTTGGTATTTTTTTATAAATAAAAATGAAATTTTTCAACTCCATTTTACCACTGTCATGAAGTACAATATGTAACGAAAAAAACAATCTCAGAATGGCCTGCATAAGTAAAAGCGTTTAAAGGTTATCACCACATAAAGTGACACTGGTCAGATTTGCAAAAAATGGCCGGGTCCTTAAGGTGAAATAGGGCTGAGTCCTTAAGGGGTTAATGAAAGCTGTATATTATAAGGTAATTACAGATCTTTTGACAATCATTGACAGACTAACTCAGGTATACTTGCCTAGCTCTAATAAACTAGCAAATAAAATAAAAATGACAGTTACACTTTAATTAATCTATAATATTTTCACAATCAGAATCAATAATGTTGAATAACATGCCATCGTAATATATCATAACCTATCTGATGCAGAAAAGAATAGCGCCAGATGTGCAATAATAAATTATTTTTAAAAAATCATATTTTTATTCATTATGAGTCCGCAAAATATTAAAACTCTTTGCTATAGGTGAATGTGTCAGCTGCTTTGTAACGTTAATCGATATTACCGAATTTTTTGCTTGATAAGACGCACTATTTTTCCCTCTAAAGTGGAGGGAAAAAGTTAGTGCGTCTTATAAAAACTAATGTGGCCCAAATGTGTAACTTAATGCAGCTCAGGAGCTCTCACTAACTGCTCCTGAGCTGCCATAAAACAATGGGAGAACGGGCGGGAGGACGGACGGGAGAACGAGCGGGCAGCACTCACAGTACCCTTCAGTGAAGCCGCCAGCCCGTGTATACATTGCGGCACTAAGCAGCGGGCTGGCGGTTTCACTGTTTGCCAAGTGCTGCGCCCGATCTCCTCCATGTGAGCTGTCTGGAGTGTCCTGTCTGCTGGCTGGCGACATCTCTGTATGCCATATCGTGCCGCCAGCCTGCAATATCGGAGTACGGCGCCGCCCCCCAAGCCCCTCCGGCAGTTACTCCTCACCTACTGCCGTCCTCCATGTGCCCCACTGTTCTGCAGGCTGGCCGCGTCTCTGCATCCCATGTAGTGCCGCCAGCCTGCATTACCGCAGTACAGTGCCGTAATTCACGAAATTATAGTAGCAGAAGGAACATGTAATTGAGTATATGGGAAAAATCTGTACAAAAACTGTGGGGTGTCCACTTCACCCTGACACGTTTTAATCAAATATCTATAGTTTTTTTAACTTATTTTAATCACCCTTTAGGTCTCCTTTATATAGTGTTATTTTTTCTGCCTTGTAAAACTTGAAAAATGACTAGCGTTTTTAAAGCAATGTTTTAGGGAGAGTTCACATCACCGTTATTTTTCCATGCTTCTGATCTGTCAGAAGAACAGAAACATAAAGAAAAACAACAAATCCAGTAAAAAAAAAAAAAAGGATTCTGTGCATCAATTATGCACATTTTGCATCCATTTGAGCCATTTCTGTTAGAGATCTGTCATTTCAGACGGAAAAAAAAAAAACATCCTGCATGCCAAATATGCATAACTGACGCACAAGATCCATTTTATTTACAGGATGCGTTTTTTTCTTTATTTTTCTGTTCTTCTGAAGGATCAGAATAATGGAAAAATAACGGTGATGTGTTTTTGCGCTTTTTTTTTTTTTTTGGATCAGTGCTTTTTACCATGTTTTTTACGGTAAAGATGCCAGCTACAAATGTTAACTGAGGTCTGAAGGAAATATGAAATGAAGGCTACACATGTATTTTTGCACCTGGCATTTGTTAATTAGTTGGCAATTTTGCCTTTCTTGATTCTTTCAACCCCTTAAGGACACGGCCATATTTCACCTTAAGGACCAGGCCATTTTTTGCAAATATGACCAGTGTCACTTTATGTGCAAAGAACTTTAAAACGCTTTTACTTTTCCAGGCCATTCTAAGATTGTTTTTTCGTCACATATTGTACTTCATGACACTGGTAAAATAGAGTTAAAAAAAATATTTTTTATTTATAAACAAATACCAAATTTGACAAAAAGTTGGTAAAATTTGCAATTTTCCAAGTTACAATTTCTCTACTTCTATAATCCATAGTAATGCCGCCAAAATTATTAATTTACATTCTCCATATGTCTACTTCATACATGGATCATTTTGGGAATGCCATTTTATTTTTTGGGGACGTTACAAGGCTTAGAAGTTTAGGAGCAAATCTTGAAATTTTTCAGAAATTTTCAAAAGCCCACTTTTTAGGGACCAGTTCAGGTCTTAAGTCACTTTATGAGGCTTACTTTATAGAAACCACCCAAAAATGACCCCATTCTAGAAACTACACCCCTCAAGGTATTCAAAACGGATTTTACAAACTTCGTTAAACCTTTAGGTGTTTCACAACAGTTAATGAGAAATGGGGCTAAAATTTAAGAATTTAGATTTTTTTCGCAAATTTTCCATTTTAATCCATTTTGTCTAGTAACTAAGGAGGCTGTTTTGTTGGGACTATTTTTAGGGTACATATGATTTTGGTTGCTCTGTATTACATTCTTGTGACGCAAGGTTACCAAAAATTGAAATTCAGAAATTTTATCTCAATTTGCCATAAACTCTTGAGGAACTCCTTAAGGGTTAACAAAGTTTGTAAAATAAGTTTTTAATACCTTGAGGGGTGCAGTTTATTAGATGGGGTCACTTTTATGGAGTTGCTACTCCAGGAGTGCATCAGGGGTTCTTCAAATGGGACATGGTGTAAAAAAAAAAGGCCATCAAAATCTGCCTTCCAGGAACCATATGGCGTTCCTTTCCTTCTGCGCCATGTCATGTGCCCCACCACATATGGGGTGTTTCTGTAAACTGCAGAATCAGGGCAATAAATTTTAAGTTTTATTTGGCTGTTAACCCTTGCTTTGTTACTGGAAAAAATTGAAAATTTGCCCAAAAAATAGCTGTTTTGGCACTGTTTTTTTTTTATTTTTTTACCGAGTGAATCTGAGGGGTTAGGTCATGGGGTATTTTTATAGAGCAGATTATTATGAAGGCGGCGATACCTAATTTGTCTACTTTTTACATTATTTTTAAAATTATTTTAGATTTACAAACTATCCTTTTTGAAAAAAAATTTTGGGGTATCTCAAGTCTCAGAACCATAGTTTTTTATCCGATTGTCAGTGGCTAAATGGAAAAGGGGATAATAAATTTAGTACTCCATGGAAGTGTGGTACTCCCTGAAGCAACCGTCAATGCAGAGGCCCTGATGATCGGGGCACGTGTCACACTGAGTGGTGTTGTCCTTCCGTATCCCCCCCCCCCCCGTTACACACGTTTTTTGGGACCGTCCTTTCTTTCCAGTATGGGGGACCACACTTGGAAAGTGTTGGCCAGGGACGATCCAGACGCCACCAGTTCCAGAGGTACTCCGGCCTGCTCTTTCCCTGTCAGAAAAGATTAGGTCCTTGAGTACTGCCTCATAGAACTGAAGGAATTTCCCTGTGTTGCCAGCGCACTGGAACAGTACAAAAGAGTTGTACATAGCAACTTACACCAAGAAGACCGCTTTTTTGTACCGTGCCCGGGTTTTGCGCATGGCGTTATATGGCTTGAGGACTTGATCAGAGAGATCAACTCCTCCCATATACCGATTGTAGTCGACGATACAATCGGGCTTGAGGACCGTTACCGTGGTACCTCACACAGGGACAGGGGAGATGCCGTTACCATGAATTATGGTCAGTACAAGGACATCCCTCCCCTCTCGTCCTTATATCTGAGCTGCAGCACCCCTCGGGGGGGGGGGGGTCTAGGGTCACACAAAAAAATAAAAATTACTCTAACTCTTCTTAAAGTCTCCCTGCCTGACCTTAACCTTTCCCTAAGCTTTCCCTAACCTACCTGCTAGTGCCAGATGGCACTTTGGAGGGTCACAGGAGGGGGTCTGTGCTGCGGGCTGCTGGGAGCTGGGCACAGAAGATGGAGGCTGCTCTCTTCCTCGCTCTGGACACAGAATGGCGGAGGAGAGGAGAGCAGGAGGAGTTTAACCCACGCCCGCCTGTGCAACCAATAGGAAGCGATCCTGTGAGGTGATGTCACCATCACCTCACAGGATCGAAGGATGGTGATTGGTGGTGTATTATTACACCACTGATCACCATCCTATTCCGGGCAGGTCTGAATTGACCTGTGGTTTGCTGCGATTGCCGTTATGGGGGGGTCACAGGACCCCCCTCGGCATTGTCCCAGAGTGCCTGCCGAATAATTTCGGCAGGCACTCTGTTCCGATCACCCCGCACCGCACAGCGGTGACCGTAACTGCACAGGGCGTATATGTACGCCCTGTGTCCTTAAGTACCGGGACATCAGGGCGTACCTGTACACCTTGTGTCCCTAAGAGGTTAAAAAATGCAGAACATTTTTTTAGACATTTTTTGATCATCTTGGCTATAGAGGATAAATGCCTTGAAGAAAACACTAGTGGTAAGACACGCTGGTCCAGATTTACATATCCTATAGATGGCATTAACCTGTGGACAGACCAGACTGAATTTAAAAAGCGAAGAGAAGTTGTATCTGTCCTTAATACTTTCTCTCCTTTTCTGATCTGCTCCTGGTTTTGGCCTCCAAAACTGCATCAGGAAACCTGACCATGTGGTCATAGCCTAAGCCATGCCCTAAGCAAGTTGGGAAGAAAGTATAGAAACAAAATTGCACCAATTTGTACAATTTTTTCGACAGATTTTTAAGGGCAGAGACATTAGTACATCTCCAGTCATATGTGCAATTATTCTGGCTTTAAAAAAAAAAAAAAAGCCAGAACTAAATTTGTGCGTGTGGGAACCCATATGGGTTTTTTAAAAACCAAAAGAAAGAAAAGAAAAGGAGGGGTTAAAACAAATGCAGCTTCTTTTATTACTCAGGTGATTTCATGTCTGCTGTAAATCAGAATAACCTTTTTCCTGCTTCATTATGTACTACTGAAGGTGTGTTTTATCACCACATGGTATAACTATCACAATAGAAGAATTCACTCGTACTAAATCACTCCTCTAACAAAATGTAAGGAATAACTTACACTACCAGGCTATGTATAAAGCTTCTTAATTTCAGCAATGTTGTTCATGCCGAGAGGTATAAGCTTGGGTGTCCTGGACCTTCCACCTTACTTCCACAGATCTGCTGTAAAATAAGCTTAGAAGTCACCAAGCACCATAAAAAAGCACAAGACTGCAGGCTGAGGACACTTTACGGGTTATTGGTGACATTCTTCATGACTCATAGCAGTAGTAGATTTTTCTGATAAAATATGCAGCTCAGATCTGAAGAACCTTTTTTTAATATTAAGTTGGCCATACACTTCAGATAACTGTTTGACTAACATACATATACATGAATACTCAGCTTGGTCGCATGTTCTTATAGGGAGATAAGCCTCTTCCAGATACATGTGAGAACAAAGGACCCTTCTTCCCTCGACATCTGCCAACCAGAGATAGGACTTCACCACACATATTAGATTGTTCGTCGCTCCTCCCAAAATCAGCTGATTTGGCTGACATTTAGTCAATGTGTATTGCTACCTGAAAGGGACTACAGACATAATAACATATTCAGTCATCTTATTCATTTCCAGCTATCTCCTTCCCAAAAGCTGTTCTTACCTGTCCGGAGGATTCCTGGCTCCCTGCCCGCTTCAGTCATTGCCCGTTGCCGCTTCTGCTGACTTCCCATGTGCATGGGAACGCCTCCATGCTAAAATGTACTGTCGGATGTGAGAATCACGATCTCACAAATTTGACTAAGTTGTAATCGCAATGCGATTAATATAACCTGAATTATTCGCATTGCAATATTCATTCTATTCTAGCAATACAACCATTAGGAACTTAGCTCTAAGATCAATTCGCAATGCGATTATATGTTCGCCTCGCGAATGAAACTTAGAGCTGACCGAGTTCCTAATGGTTGTATTGCTGGAATATAACGAAGATTGAGAATATAGTGCTATATTCGTGAATTCGAGATATTCTCAATCTTCGCTCTATTCTAGCAATACATCCATTAGGAACTTAGCTCTAAGATCAATTCGCAATGCGAGTATATGTTCGCCTCGCGAATAAAACTTAGAGCTGAGTTCCTAATGGTTGTATTGCTGGAATAGAACGAAGATTGAGAATATCTCGAATTCACGAATATAGCACTATATTCTCAATCTTCGTTATATTCCAGCAATACAACCATTAGGAACTCGGTCAGCTCTAAGTTTCATTCATGAGGCGAACATATAATCGCATTGCGACTGATCTTAGAGCTAAGTTCCTAATGGATGTATTGCTAGAATAGAACGAAGATTGAGAATATCTCGAATTCATGAATATAGCGCTATATTCTCAATCTTCGTTATATTCTAGCAATACAACCATTAGGAACTCAGATCTAAGTTGTAATCGCAATGCGATTAATACAGGTTATATTAATCGCATTGCGAATGAAACTTAGAGCTGGGTTCCTAATGGTTGTATTGCTAGAATAAAACGAAGATTGAGAATAGGAACCCAGCTCTAAGTTTCATTCGCAATGCGATTAATATAACCTGTATTAATCGCATTGCGATTTCAACTTAGATCTGAGTTCCTAATGGTTGTATTGCTAGAATATAACGAAGATTCGCTATATTCGTGAGATATTCGTTATCTTTGTCAATTCTAGCAATACAAGTTAACCATTAGGAACTCAGATCTAAGTTTCATTCGCGACGCGAATATATATTCGCGTAAAATTCGCAATATATAAAATCATGACGAATATTCGATTTCGACGAATATATGACGAATATTCAATCGAATATTCGCGAAATATCGCGAAATCGAATATGGCACCTCCCGCTCATCACTATTAATGAGACTGGCATAAGACATGATAATCTTGGTAAATGTAGGCCTATGGGCCTAGCCTAGTTGCAACTGTAATTTAACAGCCCCTAAACATCTCTATTTTTGCAATTGACACTGATACAAGGGCAGGCTAATCTAGAATATTTTCTTTTCAGAATTTCTTTGTGCATCGAAATTATAGTGTGCACAGCTCCTCAAAGTGCTAATCACGGTGCTAAAATAACTGGTAACATACATGTATATTACGTATGCACAGACACTGTATGGAGTGGACTTAGGAGCTGAGCCCGCTCCATACCTGGTGAGTGCCAGCTGCATCACTCAGATGACACCTGCCTGCATCGGCCAGGATATGAGGTAACCTCGATCCCGGCTGTTTACCCCCTCAGATGCCTTGGTCAATAGTTGAGGGGTTAGACATATGGAAGGGGCTTTGTCTGTCCCCCAATTTCCCCAAAATATTCTGTTATTCATTACATGCAGTGAACACACTAAAAAAAAAAAACACACTGCCAGAACTCTTGTTCTTTTTTTGCCACTTACCAACAAATTGTAAAGAAAAATTATCAAAACATTGTATGCACCCAAGAATATCAATAGGAACTACAGCTCACCTGTCAAACAAAGTGTCTTCATGCAGTTCTGTGGGCAGAAAAACCTAAAGTTATGGGTTTCAGAAAATGGTGACACTAAGCAGTTGACAAAAACTGAGGTTTTTCATTTTTTTAAGTAGTAACACATAACAAACTATATAAATTGATACCGCTGTAATAGTACTGACCCACAAAATAAAGTTAAGGAAGCACTCCCACAAAAGATGTGAACTGTAGTGAATGTAATCTTCTTACCAGTGACTGAATTTGTGAGTTATCCCCTCCCTTTTGAACCCCAGCTGTGTCATGTGACCAGCAAATTGATTTCCAACTGACACAGGACAGGAAGTCTGGCTTCCTGACCACACATAAGATGCTGTGTTACCTGAAAAGTCAGAGTACTGGTCACATGGCACAGCTGAGTATCAGAAGAGAGGGAATAACTCACAAGTATATTCACTGGTTAGAAAATTACCTTCACTACAGTTTGCATCATCTACCTTTCTAACAGGTCAAAGAATAAAATTTTTGGTGGTTCTTTAGCATGTAAATATTTACCGCCATATGAGCACCGCAGAAACAAAACATGGAAGTGCCTTTTTTCTATTTACACCCCACAAATCTTTTACAGTTTCTCAATACACTATACAAACCATTAAATGGGTCCATTAAAAATGACAACTCATCCACCAAAAGAATGCGAGCCCCCAGAAGGCTATGTTAACTGAATAATAAAAAAGTTATCTTGTAAGGCAGCAATTAGAGATGAGCAAATTTCATATTTTGAAATTCGTTCACGCTTATTTTGGTGGTAAAAGCACAATTGCGTTATGGATTCCGTTACCACAGACCATAACGGAATGAATTTAGAGGCATTCCATTATTCATTCCGTCATAATAGAAGTCTCGTCTCGTTTCCGTTATCCTGGGGAGTCCTCTCCTCGTGCAGGTTATTGCTAACAAGCGATCATATGGACGTTCATTAGAGATTATCTGCCTGTGTAGAGGTGCCGCCAATTACCTGATAAACAAGCAAAACGCTCGTTCATTGGGTAAGAATTGTTGGTGAGGTCGACCTAAATCATCGTTTGCTGGCAGCAGATTGTGCCATCTAAACAGCACTCTGCTGCCGGCAAACAATTATGGGGACGACTGGTATAAATGATCACTTCTCCCCATACTGTGGAGGAGATCATTGTCTCCTTTCTGACAAGCAGTCGATTGTTGGGAAGGAACGTTTCCTTCCCGACAATCGTCTGCACCATTGAGCAGTGTAAAGGGGGACAGGTCAACGCAAACAACTATAACCATATTGTCTCATGAACCTCAACACTTGGGTCAGAACAGTATGGCCATATTATGGCTTCAAGTTCCTGGGTCCCGGCTATAGGTCTATTAGCCCAAACTGACAGCATCCCTATAGGTCAGGTGTTTGTTCCATAACATGGGCACAAGAATGCACACACAACACTCTCATGTGAAAATGAACTAAAGCTCACTTTAAATGGGATTCCTTTTTTCCATTTCAGAATGTATGTAAAAACTCATGGCCTATTTTTATCATATTTTATTTGCATTTTGTACAAGAGCCGATTTTGAGGAGAGTTAAGAAGGCTATAGAAGTCGATGATGCTTTTCAGACGATTTTGAGGTAAACTAAGAAGTCTATGGTGTCCACAAAAATGCCATGAAATGCTTCGAAACAAAATGCTGTCTGCACAAGCATTCTCATAATTCCTTATAGACTCCCTAAACTTCTGGCTGCAGAGCTTTAGCCTCACTGCAAAAAGTCAAGGCACAAAAAAAGAGTAAAGAAATTTGCGAAAATACCATGTTTGAAACCAGTCTAAAGTCAATTAGTCAGGCATTGACTTTTTAGTTTGTTCGGTCAGCAGTTTTGACCATGCTAAACTGCAGACATCACTAGGTAAGGGCTTGAGAGACCAGTATAAACATACAGTACTTCTTGTGTAGCTTTTCTCTTCAGTAGTAATGTGAACTACTGAGGGGCTCCACATTTATTTTGCACATTCCTGTTTCCCAGGGAGCTTTGCACTTCGGATTGCTGTGTTGAGACTCTTAAGTGAGGCTCCGGGGTGTTTTTTGTAGCTGGTCTCCTTGAGATCAGCTATTGTTTTGTTTGAGTAGTCTCCAAGGTATTGCTCCCGGTTAGCCAGAATCCTACTCCACACTGATGAGGGGCAACACCCCGAAACAGCTGTCTGTGGATGGATAACTGGCTTATGTTTTCCCTGTCACATCCTTAAAGCTTGTAAAAAAGCGGGATCTTGACATAGGGGCCACTTAATATGGTGGATTTGGTGATCTCTGTAATGGAGACACCCCTTTGCTCGGTTTTCCTTCCTTTGAGGGATATCTGGCTTTCATTGTGTTGTAGACCCATAACTGGGGCTCCACATTTATTTTGCATATTACTGTTTCCCAGGGAGCTTTGCACTTTGGATTGCTGTGTTGAGACTCTTAAGTGAGGCTCCACAGTGTTTTTTGTAGCTGGTCTCCCTGAGATCAGCTATTGTTGTGTTTGAGTAGTAATGTGAACATGTACTTATTCTGTCCAGATTCTGCTCCTGCAAGTGCCTCAGGCGGATCTTCACTGTGAACCACTCTTGTAAACTTCCTCCCCTGTGAAGGTATGAGTAAACTGCTCTCCCCTGCCCCTACCTAGTGCCGTCAGCAGCATACAGAGTTAAAACTACTGACAGACTCCTTTTAAACGGTTTGAAAAAGTTATGCCTATCATTTTCTAAAGCTGTTTTTGTTTCTAAAGATTTTCTATCATCCTTTACTAGGATCTTTGACACCATTTTAAAGGTGTTATCCCATGATTAATGTAAAAAAAGTCTGACATTATATAGTACATGACATTCTCTTTCTAACTAGAACCATCCCTGTGGCTCACGTGGATCCAGAACGGCCCCCTGTTCATTGCTTAAATTGCTCTGCTAGGTTTATATCAAGCTGGCAGCTTAGGAGGCATGTCCTTTCGTGGGGTGGGGGTGGGGTTTCTTTCTGCTGCAGCTGTCTCCATATCACAGCTCAGGAGGCGGCTGAAGGATGGAACTGAGCATGTACATCCACCTCAGCTGCACCTAGGCCATGTGACAGTCGAACGTGTCGTTACTGGCCTGGGAAAAGCTGAGCGAAGGGCGTGGTGCTACTGCGAGTGCCGCTGCCTTCTCATACAGCTGATCAGCGGATAGGTCATCAGTTTCTCCGAAAATCCCTTAACTTATTTTTTTAAATGTGCTTTCATTGCATATTAAAAAGTATATTGAAGTCTATGGTGAAAAGAGCCATCAAACACACCATACTAAGAGCATTCCACATTTTGAAAAAAACATGCCACTAACAAAAAATAAAAATAAATCTCCACAAAGAATAAACCATAACATTGTTTATGTAAAGCTATTCAGAGGCGTCTATAGTTTAACAGCTGGTCACTTTTTTCCTTTGAAAACCACCCCCTTAAAAAAAAAAAGATAACTGATAACTGTGCACCCTAAGGCTGCATTCACACGACCGTATGTATTTGCGGATCCACAAAAAACGGATCCGCATGTCTGCAAAATACTGAAGAGTGTCTTCCGTATGTCATCCGCAAAAAACGGTCCGCAAAAGACGGATGAGGGAAAAAAAAAGGGGAGAGAATAAAATATTATAATAAAAATACGGAAACGGATCCGCAAATTGCGGATGACATACGGAAACCATTCCGTATGTCATCCGCAATTTGCGGATCCATTCACTTCTATGGGGCTGCGGAACGATTTCTGCGGACAATGATAGGACATGCTTCATATTTTTACGGAGTATAAATGCGGAACCACGGATGCGGACAACATACTGAATGTTGTCCGCATATTTTATTTACCCATAGGAATGAATGGGTCTGCATTTATTCTGCAAAATGCGGATCGGACGCGGAAAAAAAAAGTATGGTCGTGTGAATGTAGCCTGGCTGTATGTGAATTCGGCTTGAAAAATCTTTTTACAGTAAGTGCAGTATGTATCATCTATGATCATCTATCTCATTTCTTGCAGCTATACGGTGCTGCTGTACAATTCTGTTAAGGGAATTGAAATAAATTCTATGTTATAGCACCCTGCTGTTTTACATTAGAAGAGCAGTCAAAGAGGTCCAACTCTTGAACCTGTCTAGCCATACAATAAATTTCACTAGTAAAATGATTGTAACACATTGGTATTTCTCTAGATAGAGACAACACCTGGTTGTCTCCCCAGCCCTGCACATTTCTCCCTTTTTACATTTAGTAATTGTGTTCATAATATTGATCATACTATTTCTCAAATTTTTTCTTTTAATCTTCTCTTTACTGCAGTAATTTCTGCGGTTTTTAACTCTTTAATAACCAGGCCTGAAAAGGCCTCTATGACCAGCAACATTTTGTTATTTTTGCCTCCCTGCAATTCAGCAGTCATAGCTTTCTAATCTTTTTTTTGCGGCTGTCTGAGGCCTCATCTATGCAGCATATATTTCTACATGTTAATTACAATGTAGTTTATATGATTTTCGTTTTGCTGCATAAATATAGGAAAAAAAAGCAATTTTGGTGTTGTTTTGTTTATTTTCTATGCTGTTCATGTTCAGGTTATTACCGATGTGTAGATACCCGATATGTATAGTTTTTTTCTTATTTTTTATTCAATGTGTGCACAATAACATTTATTTTATGCTAAATAATGGCATTTTTTAAAACTTTTTGGTTTGTTCTGTGTGCAGTTTTTTATTACGCTATCTATAGCATATTTTTTAATCCTATTATGGGATTGCTACTTAAGAACTTTATTTCAAACTAAGGGTTTACTCACATGTCCGTAGAGTGGGTCCGGATCTGTTCTGCAACATTGCGGAACAGATCCGGACCCATTCATTTTCAATGGAGCCGGAAGAGATGTGGACAGCACACAGTGTGCTGTCCACATTCGCATTTCCGGTGTGTGTCCCCGATCTTCTGGTCTGCGGCTCCCGAAAAAAAATAGAACATGTCCTGTTCGCAATAGCGGACAAGAATAGGCATTTCTATAAGGGTGCTATAAGGGTGCTATAGGGTTCCATAAGGGTGCCGGCCCGGTGTATTGTGGATCTGCAATACACAACGGATGTGTGAATGGACCCTTATAATGTATTAGTGTAGTTCTACAGTTGTGGCCAAAAGTTTTGAGAATTACATAAATATTGGAAATTGGAAAAGTTTTTATAATAGCAATTTGCATATACTCAAGAATGTTATGAAGAGTGATCAGATGAATTATATAGTCCTTCTTTGCCATGAAAATTAACTTAATCCAAAAAAAAACCTTTCCACTGCATTTCAATGCTGTCATTAAAGGACCTGCTGAGATCATTTCAGTATATCGTCTGGTTAACTCAGGTGAGAATGTTGACGAGCACAAGGCTGGAGATCATTATGTCAGGCTGAATGGGTTAAAATGGCAGACTTGACATGTTAAAAGGAGGGTGATGCTTGAAATCATTGTTCTTCCATTGTTAACCATGGTGACCTGCAAAGAAACGCGTGCAGCCATCATTGCTTTGCATACAAATGGCTTCACAGGCAAGGATATTGTGGCTACTAAGATTGCACCTCAATCAACAATTTATAGGATCATCAAGAACTTCAAGGAGAGAGGTTCAATTCTGGTTAAGAAGGCTTCAGGGCATTCAAGAAACTCCAGCAAGCACCAGGATCATCTTCTACAGAGGATTCAGTTGCGGGATCGTATTGCCACCAGTGCAGAGCTTGCTCAGGAATGGCAGCAGGAAGGTGTGAGCGCATCTGCACACACAGTGAGGTGAAGACTTTTGGAAGATGGCCTGGTGTCAAGAAGGGCAGCAAAGAAGCCACTTCTCTCCAAAAAAAACATCAGGGACAGATTGATCTTCTGCAGAAAGTATGGTGAATGGACTGCTGAGGACTGGGGAAAAGTCATATTCTCCGATGAAGCCTCTTTCCGATTGTTTGGGGCATCTGGAAAAAGGCTTGTCCGGAGAAGAAAATGTGAGCTCTACCATCAGTCCTGTGTCATGCCAACAGTAAAGCATCCTGAGACCATTCATGTGTGGGGTTGCTTCTCATCCAAGGAAGTGGGCTCACTCACAATTTTGCCCAAAAACACAGCCATGAATAAAGAATGGTACCAAAACACCCTCCAACAGCAACTTCTTCCAACAATCCAACAACAGTTTGGTGAAGAACAATGCATTTTCCAGCACGATGGAGCACTGTGCCATAAGGCAAAAGTGATAACTAAGTGGCTTGGGGATCAATATGTTGACATTTTGGGTCCATGGCCTGGAAACTCCCCAGATCTTAATCCCATTGAGAACTTGTGGTCAATACTCAAGAGGCGGGTGGACAAACAAAAACCCACTAATTCTGACAAACTCCAAGAAGTGATTATGAAAGAATGGGTTGCTATCAGTCAGGAATTTCCCAGAAGTTGATTGAGAGCATGCCCAGTCGAATTGCAGAGGTCCTGAAAAAGAAGGGCCAACACTGCAAATACTGACTCTTTGCATAAATGTCATGTAATTGTCGATAAAAGCCTTTGAGACGTATGAAGTGCGTGTAATTATATTTCACTACATCACAGAAACAACTGAAACAAAGATCTAAAAGTAGTTTAGCAGCAAACTTTGTGAAAACTAATATTTGTGTCATTCTCAAAACTTTTGGCCACTACTGTACATGCTTTGGGGTGGACTGGGTTTTTAAAGTGGCCCTGGAAAATAAACTCAAAAAGTGGCTGATGTTGTAGGTAGGTCCAAATTGACAGAAGGCATGGCCCACACTAGAAAGTGGAGCCAGCAATACCATTTTGTGGCACAAAATACTTTCTCAGCAAAGCCAAATGCCACAGTACAGCACAATATACTGCCCCAGCGAAACCAGATACCATAGGGCATCTCAAAATAATGCCCTAGCAGCACAAAATAGCTCCCTAGAAGCTACGGCTCTATGGTGGCCAATGGCAGCTGCCACTTTCTGTCCTCCTAGTCCAGTTGCCTCAAGATGGGAATACAGTTGGAGTCAGGAGGGCACCTGTGACAGTCTCAGATTTATCTTAAGCCTCATGCAGACGTCTGTAGAACATGGTCCATGTGATACCGGACTGGTATGCTGCTGAGTGCAGGAGAGCACGGCTGCTATGACGCCATGCGCTTCGTGCCGCCTCTAATGCGAGTGTATTGCTGTGCAGCTGCGGCGGCACAAAGCGCACAGCGTCATAGTAATCGATGACGCCATGTGCTCCTGCACTCAGCAGGATGCCAGTCCGGTATCTCACGGACTGTGTTCTACGGACGTCTGCATGAGGCTTAACTCTGGGATGAGGCTTAAATGTCTGGCGGCCATGAGGAGGACTCATGGGGATCCCTGGGTATCAGGCAGTTACCCTGTAGGATTTATGGCCAGTCCACTGCTGTGTATGCTAATACATTATGCTCTGAGTCTCTATGACACAGGCTGCTGTTAGAGCAACACTAGTGTACCCCAGCATCAGGCTTGCTGAACAGACAGCCCAGAGGGTCTTTGTAGATCCTCAGAGCTGATTGCAGAAGGCTCCTCTAGTCTCTGATCAGGTCACTGGGATACCCAGTGACCCAATTGTAGGGAGAAATCCCCTTTGATCATACCATGTTATGTCACACGACAATCAAAGTGTTAACAGCCGGGATTGGAGCTTCCTCTGACCCTGGCTATATTGCAGGAGCTGTTAGTAACAGCAAATTCTTAGTGCAGGGGTACTGTTAACCCCCCTACTGCAGTGATGACAAAAGAAATCACTGCAGGCTACTTTCACGTCTGCGCTTTTGCTGCCCGGTTTTGAGATTTGGCATGGGATCTCAAAACCACAGCAAAACGCTTCTGTTATTATAATACAACTGGCTGCATCCTTTCTGAACGGATCCGGATGTATTATAATGAAAATGAAGAAACCGGATCCGGCACTAAAACCATTGTAAGTCAATGGGCGCTGGATCCAATTTTTTTGAGTCTGAAAGAATTCGTTATTGTACCTCCATAGTAAGGCTTCATTCACACGATTGTATTTTACATCTATGTGCTATGTTCGTGTTTTCTACGGACAGCATGCGGATCCATTCATTTCATCGAATGTCATCCGTGTGCTGTCCACATCCGTATGTCTGTTCCACAAAGTATATAGCAGACCCTATTCTGGTCCATGTTGCAGATTCGAATAGTCCTTTCTATTAATGAGAGCGAGAAAAATGTGGAATGAATGCAGAAGGTGTCCATATTTTGTGAATCTGTGGTTTGCAGACAGAAAAACATTGTCCCGATTTTTTATATATCTATCTATATATATATATATATATATATATATAGTATATATCAAGCATATCAGTTAGGGCTCATGCACACAAACATATTTTCTTTCATTGTCATTTTTTGTGGACCGTATGCGGAACCATTCATTTCAATGGTTACTCCGTGTGCATTCCGTTTCCGTATGTCCATTCCGCAAAGAAATAGAACAAGTCCTATTAGGATAGTACTGTTCCATTAGGGAATGCACACAGACGTCATCTGCGGATCGCCAAATACATACGGTTGTGTGCATGAGCCCTAATATTGTGGTTCAGCATGTTTGTGGGCTGCTAATTATCATTACTGTAGAGAGTCCATATGTTTTAGATCACATCTGCAGTTTATTTTAAAATAAACCATTGTGGAAGATGCCCTAGCGAGGTCAACTCAATGCAAATTATAGCTGCATATGTTTGATCACTAATAAGCCCGCACTGCTGGAGCCAGAGGGGTATTAGATTATCATTCAGCCATATTATAGAACTGAAATTAGGTCAGACTAGTAATGAAAGAAGATAAACATTTTTCTGGATTGGATCAGTAAACTTGTGGCCTCCTCAGACTGAAACATTTCCACATGCATTTTTTTTAATCTGCACTGTATGAATGATATTTTACAGAATGTAATTGCTACAGAGTAAGGGCTCATGCACAGGACTGTATGTATTTAGAACTGTACTATCCTTGTCCGTAATGCAGACAATAATAGGACATGTTCTATTTTTTTGCGGAACGGAAATACGGATGTGCAGAAACGGAATGCACACGGAGTAGCTTCCTTTTTTTTTTGTGGACCCATTGAAATGAATGGTTCTGCATACGGTCCGCAAAAAAAACAGAATGGACATGGAAAGAAAATACGTTTCTCTGCATGAGCCCTAACATGTAGCCATAGTTGTGGTTTACCAATTTACTGAGGCAGGAAATCATGTGCAGCTTTAATTTTTTAAAGTGCCCATAAGATATGCATTGTGTTTTGCTAAGAGGCCAGAAGCTTGCATTTTTACCTAGAAAAACACCACTAAAAGTACTAAAGTGGTCAGAAACACCACTAAAAGTACTAAAGTAGACAGAAGCACCACTAAAAGTGCAAAAGGGCCTAAGTCACACGTCCGCAATCTACGTCCTCACCCGTTCCGCAAATTTGCGGAACGGGTGCGGACCCATTCATTTTGAATGAGGACACGATGGATGCGGAGAGCACACACTGTGCTCTCCGCATCCACATTTATTGAGCGCGCCGCCGATCTTCCGGACGGCGGCTCCGCAAAAGTATAGAGCATATCCTATTCTTGCACGCAATTGCGGACAAGTATAGGCATCTCTATCGGGCTGGTGGCAAAGTGTTTTGCGCAAACTTGTGGATCCACAAAACACTACGGACGTGTGAATAAGGCCTAAGTGGTGTTTCTGACCTCTTTTGTACTTTTAGGCGTATGGGAAATATGAAACGCAGGACACACCCCTGTTGTTTTTGTTAACCGCTTCAGCCCCCCTAGCTTAAACACCCTTAATGACCAGGCCACTTTTTACAATTCCGCACTACACTACTTTCACCGTTTATTGCTCTGTCATGCAACTTACCACCCAAATGAATTTTACCTCCTTTTCTTCTCACTAATAGAGCTTTCATTTGGTGGTATTTCATTGTTGCTGACATTTTTACTTTTTTTGCCATTAATACAAATTTAATGACATTTTTGCAAATAAATGACATTTTTCACTTTCTGTTGTAAAATTTTTCAAAATATAACTACATTTCTATATAAAATTTTCTCTAAATTTATTGTTCTACATGTCTTTGATAAAAAAAAATCCAATAAGTGTATATTTATTGGTTTGGGTAAAAGTTATAGCGTTTACAAACTATGGTGCAAAAAAGTGAATTTCGGCATTTTGAAGCAGCTCTGACTTTCTGAGCGCCTGTCATGTTTCTTCAGGTGCTAGAATGTCAGGATAGTATAAATACCCCCCAAATCACACCATTTTAGATAGAAGACACCCCAAAGTATTCGCGGAGGGGCATGGTGAGTTCATGTATCATTTCAGTTTTTTTCACAAGTTAGCGGAAAATGACACTTTCTGAGAAAAAAAAAATATAAAAAAAGTTTCAATTTCTGATAACTTCTGGCAAAAAATAAATAAATCTCAGACGGACTCACTATGCCCCTCAGTGAATACCTTGGGGTGTCTACTTTCCGAAATGGGGTTATTTGTGGGGTGTGTTTACTGTTCTGGCATTTTGGGCGGGGCTAAATTGTGAGCCGCCAGGTAAAACCTAAAGGTACTCGTTGGAATTTGGGCCCCTTTGTGCACCCAGGCTGCAAAAAAGTGTCACTTATGTGGTATCGCCGTACTCAGGAGAAGTTTTGGGGTACTCCATGGTATTCCATGAGGGGCATGGCGAGTTCATAGAAGATGTTTTTTTTGGCACAAGTTAGTGGAAATTGATTTTTTATTGTTTTTTTCTCACAAAGTCTCCCTTTCTGCTAACTTTTGACAAAAAGTTTAATTTTTCATGGACTCATTATGCCCCTCAGCGAATACCTTGGGGTGTCTTCTTTCCAAAATGGGGTCACATGTGGGGTATTTATACTGCCCTGGCATTTTAGGGGCCCTAACGCGTGAGAAGAAAAATGCGTAAAAATGCCCTCCTAAAAGGTACTCATTAGAATTTGGGCCCCTTTGCGCATCTTGGCTGCAAAAAAGTGTAACTCATGTGGTATCGCTGTACTCAGGAGAAGTAGGGCAATGTGTTTTGGGGTGTATTTTTACATATACCCATGCTGTGTGAGAGAAATATCTCTGTAACAGCGATATTCTCACACACAGTATGGGTATATGTAAAAATACACCCCAAAACACATTGCCCTACTTCTCCTGAGTACGGCAATACCACATGTGTGACACTTTTTTGCAGCCAAGATGCGCAAAGGGGCCCTAAAACCAATGAGTACCTTTAGGATTTCACAAGCCATTTTTACGCATTTGGATTCTCAATCTTTAGGACCCCTAAAATGCCAGGGCAGTATAAATACCCCACAAGTGACCCCATTGTGGAAAGAAGACACCCCAAGGTATTCTGTGAGGGGTATGGCGAGTTCACAGAAAAAAAAAATTTGGCACAAGTTAGTGGAAATTGATTTTTTTTTTTTTTTACAGTCTCATATTCCACTAACTTGTGACAAAAAATAAAATTTTGCATGAACTCGCCATACCCCTCAGCGAATACCTTGGGGTGTCTTCTTTCTAAAATGGGGTCACATGTGAGGTATTTATACTGTCTTGGCATTTGAGGGTCTCCGCAATAATTACACGTATGGCCAGCATTAGGAGTATCTGCGATTCTCCTTATATTGAGCATACGGGTAATGAGATTTTTTTTTTCCGCTCAGCCTCTGCGCTGAAAAAAAAAAATGAACGGCACTGATTTTTTCATTCGCATCGGTCAATGTGGATGAAAAAATCTCTGCCAAAATCAGTGATTGCGGTGCGGTGGGCTGGGCGCTAGCTGCCTAACTAACTGGCGGTGATAGGGGACCCTTATGCCCCATTCACACGTCCGAAATTCTGTTTGCGGAACGGAATTGCGGACCCATTCATTTCTATGGGGACAGACATTACGGATCCGCGCTTCCGGGTCTGCACTACCGTTCCGCAAAAATATAGAACATGTCCTATTCTTGTCCGCAATTGCGGACAAGAAAAAGCATTTTCTATATAGTTCTGGCAATGTGCGGATCTGCAAAATGCGGTGTCCGTGTTTTGAGGATCTGCGGATCCGTGGATTCACGGATCCGCAAAACACATATGGACGTCTGAATGGAGCCTTACAAGGGGTGTGATCAATGACAGGGGGGTGATCAGGGGGTCTAGATGGGGTGATCAAGGGGTTAATAGGTGAGGGGGGGGGGGGTTAGTGTAGTGTTTGGTGCAACTTTACAGTGTTACCTGGTCCTCTGGTGGTCGGTCCCAGCAAATGGGACCACCAGAGGACCAGGTAGCAGCTATATCAGATGCTGTTCACAAAACAGCGTCTGATATAGCTGTTTGATGCGATTTTACTCGCATCTACAGCCTGCCAGCGATGGATCATCGCTGGCAGGCTGTAGCCTAAGTGCCGAGACGCGCTTGTCTGTGAGCGCGCACGTGCGCGCGTTCACAGGAAGTCTCGGCTCTCACGAGATGACGCGCCGACGCGTCATCTCAGAGCTACAGGACCGCCCGCAGGACACATCCCTGCGTTAGGCGGTCCGGTAGCGGTTAATTAAGTATAATTTTTTTGGCTTTCTGACTTCTATTCAAAAATGCAGCATGCTGTTGCTCTTGCTGCTTTTTCAGGCGTTTTCACCTTCCCTTCTCTATATTGGAAAATTGTTTGCTAAAAACACCTCAAAAAATGCCACACAAAAAACACAGCAAAAAAGCAGGTGTCCTAAAAAAAAATCTATGAGCTTATTCTGACTTTTTTAAAGCCCCCAAAAAAACAAATAAAATTTGTAATGCAGAGAATTAGAAATGAGCGAATTTCATATTTAGAAATTTGTTTTCGGATCGTGTTGTGGTATTTACTGAAATGAGTTATGGATTCCGTTACCACGGACCATAGGACAATTCGATTCATTCCATCATTATAGAAGTCTATGGCCTGCATAACGGATCCGTCCCGTTTCCGTTATGCATTCCGTCATGGAATTGCGTTATGGTCTGTGGTAACGGATTCCATAGCGCAACTTACTGAATACCGCAACACAAACCGAAAACGAATTTCAAAATATGAAATTCGCTCATCCCTACATAGAACGTTAGACAGATTCCATAAATCTGCCACTTTGCTTGTAGGTAAGTGAGCTTGGACAGCAGTACATTTATATTGTTACTATGGAAAACTGCTGGTAAAAACACATTTGTAAGTTTTTTTTTAACATTGTAAATTTTTTCCCCCATTAAAGTCAGAGAGAAAAATTCACATAAAATAATTGTTTTTTAATTCACTGAGAGCAAACATAAATCTTGAGGAATTTAAACACAGTCAGACTGCAAGCATATATGCAATATGCCATCAATCACTGTTAATATGGAACTACTTTTAAGCCTTTCAAGACTGGGTGATTTTCAGTTTTTTCCTTTCCATTTTTTCCTCCCATCTCAGCCAAAAAGTCATAACTTTTTAATTTTTTCATTCACATAGCCGTATGAGGGCTTGATTTTTGTGGGACAAGAGGCACTTTCTGATAGCGCTATTTAGGCCCCTTTCACACTGGCGAGTTTTCCGCGCGGGTGCAATGCGTGAGGAGGACGCATTGCACCCGCACTGAATCCGGACCCATTCATTTCTATGGGGCTGTGCACATGAGCGGTGATTTTCACGCATCACTTCTGCGTTGCGTGAAAATCGCAGCATGCTCTATATTGTGCGTTTTTCACGCAACGCAGGCCCCATAGAAGTGAATGGGGCTGCGGGAAAATCGCAAGCAAGTGCGGATGCAGTGCGATTTTCCCGCATGGTTGCTTAGCAACGGGACCAGATCTTTATTATATTCCCTTATAACATGGTTATAAGGGAAAATATTAGCATTCTTAATAAAGAATGCTAAGTGAAATGAAGATGAAGGGGTTAAAAATAATAAAACTTAACTTACCTTAGCCACTTGATCGCGTAGTTGCGATCTGTCTTCTCTTTTCCAGCTTCAGCTAACAACTAAAGGACCTGTGATGACATCACATCACATGGTCCAATCACATGGTCCATCTTACCATGGTGATGGACCATGTGATTAGACCATGTGATGTGATGTCATCACAGGTCCTTTAGTTGTTAGCTGAAGCTGGAAAAGAGAAGACAGATCGCAACTACGCGATCAAGTGGCTAAGGTAAGTTAAGTTTTATTATTTTTAACCCCTTCATCTTCATTTCACTTAGCATTCTTTATTAAGAATGCTAATATTTTCCCTTATAACCATGTTATAAGGGAAAATAATAAAGTCTCCAGAATACTCTACCTGAAACTGGACTTCAGTGATGAAGTCCGGCTTCGGGTCTGGATGCCAAACATGGCGATTTTTCACACGCGCATGCAAAACGCATTATAAACGTTCGCACCCGCACGGAAAAATCGCGCATATTCCCGCAACGCACCCGCCTCTTATCCGGGCGTCAAACATGACGCCCGTGTGAAAGAGGCCTTATGGTTGCATATAAGTGGGGAAAAAATTATAAATGGGATGAAATTAGAAAAAAAACCTCAATCCTGCAACAGTTACTTGGGTTTTGTTTTTACAGTGTTCCCTATTCGGTAAAACTGACCAGTTACTTTCATTCTACAGGTTAGTACGAATCCGGCAATACCACATAGGTATATTTTTTCCTCTATTTTCATACTGAAATAAAACCTTGAGAAAAAACATTTTTTTCTTCTTTTAGTAGCCATATTGTGACCCCTATAAGTTTTTTTAGTTGTGTGCATGGAGCTGTGTGAGGGCTTATTTTTTGCTGGCCGATCTGTACTTTTCAGTAATACCATTTTGGGGTGCGTTTGACACTTTGATCATTTTTATCTAATTTTTTGTGGGTGGAAAAGTGACCAAAAAATGGCGAATCGGCAATTTTCCATATGGGTTAAATATTTTTATGCTTTAATAGTACGAGTGTTTTTGCATGCGCCGATACCAATGATGTGTATTTTTTTTTCCATTTTGGATTATATATATATATATATATATATATATATTTTATAGATGGTCTCCATAGAAATGACTATGCAGCAGCCTCCTGTCACACAGGAGGACAGGGGCTGCTGCTAACAAGCTCAGGCTCTCCTGATCCCCGCTGCTTCCGGGTTTTCATGCGCTCACATGCCGTGGTCAGATAACACCTATACATATAGATAACATAGGATCCACCATTCACAATAGGTGATAATACAGCTTATCTACGTCCTCCTGATCTTTACACAGATCATAGAGTATGCTTAGAAAACTCTCCAATAGAAGTCCCCTCCAGACTATTCTGTCTATGGCCCATGGTGGCTGCTGTAAAGCATATCTCTAAATGCTGTCAACAACAGCTTAGGCAAGATGGCCGCCTCCATAATCATGTTCAGGAAATAACATATAAAAAAATCTACAATCAGAAAATAAAAACATTAGAAAAAAGCATATGTAACTATTTGGTTTTCACTGACAAAATGTTATAGGTGACATAATTCTTAGGCCGTTTGAATTGTGCATGCACAGAAAGCTTCTGAAGAAGTGTTGCCTAGAAATAGGCACCAGCTCTATTGTGGAGCATTGCTGGGACCCAATACTACATAAGTATCTGGTGTGTTGCTCATCACTTTAGGGTAGGATTAAGGCATGTATTGATGTAGGTTAGAAGCACTTCAGCCCTATGAACAGGGGTGTAATTTAGAGGGGCTGGGCCCCATAGCAAACTTTTAAATAGCCCCCTCCATTAATGCATTACGGTACACGCCGAAATCCTCACTATTGTGTGTATGAGGACTAAGGCCCCTTTCACACGGGCGAGAATTCCACGCGGATGCAATCAATGTGAATGCATTGCACCCGCACTGAATCCGGACCCATTCACTTCAATGTGGCTGTGTACATGAGCAGTGATTTTCACGCATCACTTGTGTGTTGCGCGAAAATTGCGGCATGTTCTATATTCCTGTTTTTTACGCAATGCAGGCCCCATGAAAACGAATGGGCTGTGTGAAAAATGCATAGCATTTGGAAGTAGGTGCGGATGCAATGCGATTTTCGCGCACGGTTACAGTACATAAAGAAGATGTAAGTAAATTGATTAAAGTCAATTTACTGTATTATTTTCTCTTATAACATGGTTATAAAGGAAAATAATAACATTCTTAATAAAGAATGCTTACTAAAATGTGGCTTAAGGGGTTAAAAAAAAAAAATTAACTCACCTCATCCACTTGATCGCGCAGCCGGGCATCATCTTTTCTTCTCCTTTCAGGACCTGCCAAAGGTGAGCGCAGTGACGTCAGCGCCGGTCCTGCTGAATGAAGATAGAAGATGAGGTGAGTTAATGTTTTTTATTTTTTAACCACTTTTAGGAAGCATTCTGTATTAAGAATGCTATTATTTTCCCTTATAACCATGTTTTAAGGGAAAATAATAAAATCTACAGAATACCGAACTCAAACCCGAACTTCTGTGCAGAAGTCCGGGTTCGGGTCTGGGTACCAAACATTCAGATTTTTCACACACGCGTGCAAAACACATTAAAACACATTGCACTGGCACAGAAAAATTGCGCAATTTCCCGCAACGCACCCGCATCCTATCCGGCCCTCACACAAGATGCCCGTGTGAAAGAGGCCTGGGGCCTCTTGTACACGACCGTATGGCTTTTTCATTATTTTGTGGTCCGTTTTTAACAGATCTGTTATTCCTTTTTTTGTTTCCGTAGTTCCGCAAAAAATCTCCGTATGGTTAAACAGAAACATAACATTTTTAATGATTAATGCAATGTACAGGAATGTTTTAACAGTAAACACATAGGCAAAGTGGGCATGGATCCGCAAAAAACTGAGGACATACGGATGTGTTCCGTATGCATTCCGTATTTTTTGTGGACCCATTGACTTGAATGGAGCCACGGATCGTTATTTGCGAGCAATAATAGGACAAGTTCTATCTTTCAACGGAAATGGAATGCATATGGAGTACATTCAGTTTTTTTTTGCAGAACCATTCAAATTAATAGTTCTGCATGCAGACCGCAAACGGAATCTGCAAAAATGGAACAGAAACGGAAAAAAAAAAACATTTGTGTGCAAGAGGCCTAAATCTATTAACACTAAAACTAGCACTGTCTGACCTGACAGTTGTAGGGAGCTTAGGAAGAGGTCTGTGCTTAATGTGCTGCATACACTGTAAGTCAGGCAAATTGCGGGTCTGCAAAACACGGACACCGGTACTATAATAAAAAATGCCTTTTCTTGTCCGCAAAACAGACAAGAATAGGAGTGCTGTCCGCATCTTTTGCGGCCCCATTAAAGTGAATGGGTCCGCACCCGAGCCGCAAAATATGCGGCTTGGATGCGGAACCGAACAACATTCGTGTGCATTTAGCCTAATGCTACATGCCCTCCACTCTTTTTATTGATTGTGTGCCAGAAGGGGCACTCCTAACATTGTGGGCCCCATAGAAGCCACTCTGGCTGCCATTGTGGCAATTTCGCCCATCCCAGTGGATGATAACTGTAGTGTGAGGACCTGTCAGAGGAGATTTGTCTTTATGACAGATATTGTCTTAAAGGGTTTCTGTCACCAACTTTTGACATTATAAGCTGTCTGACATTAGCTATGTGCTAATGTCAGACCAGCTTGATAATGTCTTTTTTATAAAAATCCGCTGTATATATAGTCTGAAAAACTTACTTTTATATTATGTAAATTAGCCTCTAGGAGCAGGGGGGGCGTTGCCCTGCTCCTAGCGGCTCCGTCCGGCAACCTGCTGGCACGCCCCTTCACACTTTGATTGACAGTGCAGGGCAGCGATCCTCCTGCACTGTCTCGTTCTGAAATCGCGGCGCCGCGCCGCCGCCTCTGTATTCGGCGCAGGCGCGGTGAGCAGAGGACAGCAGGCACCAGCGTCCTCTGCTCACCGCGCCTGCGCCGAATACAGAGCGGCGGCGGGCGCGCGATTCAGAACGAGACAGTGCAGGAGGATCGCTGCCCTGCACTGTCAATCAAAGTGTGAAGGGCGTGCAGCAGGTTGCCGGACGGAGCCGCTAGGAGCAGGGCAACGCCCCCCCTGCTCCTAGAGGCTAATTTACATAATATAAAAGTAAGTTTTTCAGACTATATATACAGCGGATTTTTATAAAAAAGACATTATCAAGCTGGTCTGACATTAGCACATAGCTAATGTCAGACAGCTTATAATGTCAAAAGTTGGTGACAGAAACCCTTTAAAGTGTTCTGTGAAGGAAGGCGAAAGAGCCAATTAGGTTGCAATATTTATTAATTTGGCATTAGTCATTTTCTGTTTATTTCTATTCTTGTGCTGATTTCTGTTTTTCAGGTTTTATTTGCCTTCATAAAAATAAAGAAAGGAAATGCCAACTTACTCCCATTATATAAATGAATGCTGTCTTTGTAATGGTACTAGTAAATCCAGTGGCAAAGCTTACAATTTATTTGTTCTTTATTTGCTTTTCTCTCCCCACAGAACTTCCCCATCAATCTAATCTCTAGTGTTTTAATCCTTTAAGAATGTAGTGTTATGGGAGGTGTTCTTACTGGCAGGATATCTATGTTACATAATTAACATAGAGCCAGGTGTAGAAAGTACTAAGAATAAAAATTTAAGATAAAAGGTTGTAAATATAGTTTCTTGGGTTTTTCCATAACGTGTGTCAGGTATTCAAGGTAGGTTATATTACCTCTACCAGCTCCACTGAGCAGGAGCCTCACAAACACTTCCAATTAAGTGTGACACGGTGAGATGGAGCTCCAGCCGAGATACAGAAAAATCCTCCAGCACTGGTAGTGTAGCCTGAAACGCGTCAGAGGAGCATTTTTCTGTATCTCAGTGTGTCAGATGAATATATTTCTTATGCATCTTACAAACTATGTGAATACAATATCTGAGCTATCATTTTCATGGAAATGGATTAGGTTTTAGATTTAACAAGTGGAGAATGGTTCAAGGTAACAACAAAATCTTAACTATCTTTCCATGCTTACAACTAGAGATGAGCGAATGTGGATCTAACCAAATTTTTTTCCAAAAATTCGTTGATTTGGCAGATCGAATTTTTAGAAAAAAATTTGGTTAGATCCAAATTTATTTGCGGGCCTGCGGCGAATCGAGTAAAAAAAACAGCTATTTTCTGGCTTCAGAGAGCCTTTATAGTGGTGTAGAACACTGTGCCTTGCAGTAACACGCATAGGGAGTCTACTGTGGTAGTGAAATAATACTGTGATTCAGTATGACATGCACATGACAGGCGTCGCTCTTAGAATCACTGCACACTTCACTTATTTGGGCAGTCACGGGGCCAAAACTGACCAAATAACTCAAGTATGAACTCAGCCTTACAGGTAGATGTTAGCTTCAAAAAGAAGCGCACTCCTTTTACACTGTCCTCAGCTGATTCCACATAGATGTCTACAGAACCTGTTCTATTAAACGCTTATACAAGTAGAGCCCCCCAACAGAGTGGAGAGGGTGTCAGCAGTAAGCTTGTGTTGACTTCACTAATTATTTTGCCCTTCCTCTCATCTGTCAGAACAATAACCCCCAAAAACAGATCCTGTCTGCCACCCTCTTCTCCCAATAATAATGAAGCCCCTTCGTCACCTTGTTCCCAAGTGGGATCAGCTACATCATCATTAGAGATGTCCCGAACTATTCGCCAGCGAACAGTTGCCGTCGAACATCGCATGTTCGTGTTCGCCGCGGCAGGCGAACATATGTGATGTTCGGTTCGCCCCTATACGTCATCATTAAGCAAACTTTGACCCTGTACCTCACAGTCAGTAGACACATTCCAGCCAATCAGCATACCCTCCCTCCCAGACCCTCCCACCTCCTATCAAAAAGCAAGGACAGCATACATCTTAGATTCATTCTGAAGCCGCAGTGTTAGTTAGAGCAGGGAGAGTGCTGCTGCTGCTGAATTAATAGGGAAAGCATTAGCTAGGCCAGTGTTCTGTGTCTACTCCAGTCCTCAAAGACTCATCGGCCTCTTTCCCGCGAGCGTGTCCGAATTAGGCCCCATTCACACGTCGGTAGTGTGTTGCGGATCCGCAACACACCATGCCAGCAATCCCCATAGAGATGCCTATTTTTGGCATCTCTACGGACAAGAATAGGACATGCTCTATCTTTTGCGGAGCCGCGGCCCCGAACTTCCGGGTTTCGGCCCTGTAACATACGGCCGCGGCTCCGCAAATGCGGAAGCGGAGAGCACATAGTGTGCTCTCCACATCACGTCCGGCCCCATTCACATCCTGGATGCAGACACAAATTGCGGATGTGTGAATTGGGCCTTAGGTCCGGATGCGTTGCGTATGCGTTCAGTGAAAACTGTGCGATTTCACAGGCAAAGCCATTCAGTTTTGCCTGCGATTGCATTCAGTTGTTCAGTTTTTTGCGTTTTGATGCGTTTTTCACGCACGTGATAAAAAACTGAAGGTTTACAAACAACATCTCCTAGCAACCATCAGTGAAAAACACAACGCACCCGCACCCGCATTCACTTCTATGGGGCTAGGGCTGCGTGAAAAACGCAGAATATAGAACATGCTGCGATTTTCATGCAACGCACAAGTGATGCGTGAAAAAAAACGCTCATGTACACAGACCCATTGAAATTATGCGTTCACATCATGCATTGCACCCGCGTGGAAAACTCGCTTGTGTGAAAGGGGCCATCTACTGTAAGGACATATATATTGCAGTTGCCTGCCCGTGTGTGAGATGCCGCAGGCCCACAGACTGTACTGTGTGCACACCACTCATATAGGGTGGCACAGTAGCTTGCAGATAAAAAAGTCATTAAATTTTTACCCTTTAATATAATTGCAGTTTCCTGCCAGTGTGTGTCAGGCCCACAGACTGTACTGTGCCCACTGACAGTGCCCACCACTTATATCGGGTGGCACAGTCCCTTTCAGATAAAAAAAGTCATTTAATTTTTACCCTTTAATATAATTGCAGTTGACTGCCAGTGTGTGTCAGGCCCACTGACTGTACTGTGCCCACTGCCCACCACTCATATAGGGTGGCACAGTACCTTGCAGATAAAAAAGTCATTTAATTTTTACCCTTTAATATAATTGCAGTTGCTTGCCAGTGTGTGTCAGGCCCAAAGACTGTACTGTGCTCACTGCCCACCACTAATATCGGGTGGCACAGTACCTTGCAGATAAAAAAGTCATTTCATTTTTACCCTTTAATATAATTGCAGTTGCCTGCCAGTGTGTGTCAGGCCCACAGACTGTACTGTGCCCATTGCCCACCACTTATATAGGGTGTCACAGTACATTGCACGGCGCACGCGCAGTGACCTAAAAGTGACCGAGCATGGGTCTTTTTCCATCTCCCGGTTCCAAAAATCTATTCACTACTTGTCCCTGGCCCTGATAAGGGACAAAACAGAGATTAAACTGATAGGAATAGTACTTAGTTAACACTAGTTGCATTGGTGGCAAATTCCATTGCAAATGCCCAAAATTAGAAGCAAGTGGACATAGCAAGCTTTTTTCTCTATCTCCCCATGCAAGGATTCAATTCAATACACGTCCCCTGATAGGGAACTTAACAAAGATTAAAATGGTAACATAGTATATAAGACCGAAAAAAGACATTTGTCCATCCAGTTCGGCCTCTTTCCTACAAGTTGATCCAGAGGAAGGCAAAAAACCCCTGTGAGGCAGAAGCCAATTTTTCCTACCTAAGGGGAAAAAAATTCCGGTTTTGACGATCCTTTCTACAGGGAGTGCAGAATTATTAGGCAAATGAGTATTTTGAACACATCATCCTCTTTATGCATGTTGTCTTACTCCAAGCTGTATAGGCTCGAAAGCCTACTACCAATTAAGCATATTAGGGGATGTGCACCTCTGTAATGAGAAGGGGTGTGGGCTAATGACATCAACACCCTATATCAGGTGTGCATAATTATTAGGCAACTTCCTTTCCTTTGGAAAAATGGGTCAAAAGAAGGACTTGACAGGCTCAGAAAAGTCAAAAATAGTGAGATATCTTGCAGAGGGATGCAGCACTCTTAAAATTGCAAAGCTTCTGAAGCGTGATCATCGAACAATCAAGAGTTTCATTCAAAATAGTCAACAGGGTCGCAAGAAGCGTGTGGAAAAACCAAGGCGCTAAATAACTGCCCATGAACTGAGAAAAGTCAAGCGTGCAGCTGCCAAGATGCCACTTGTCACCAGTTTGGCCATATTTCAGAGCTGCAACATCACTGGAGTGCCCAAAAGCACAAGGTGTGCAATACTCAGAGACATGGCCAAGGTAAGAAAGGCTGAAAGACGACCACCACTGAACAAGACACACAAGCTGAAACGTCAAGACTGGGCCAAGAAATATCTCAAGACTGATTTTTCTAAGGTTTTATGGACTGATGAAATGAGAGTGAGTCTTGATGAGCCAGATGGATGGGCCCGTGGCTGGATTGGTAAAGAGCAGAGAGCTCCAGTCCGACTCAGACGCCAGCAAGGTGGAGGTGGAGTACTGGTTTGGGCTGGTATCATCAAAGATGAGCTTGTGGGGCCTTTTCGGGTTGAGGATGGAGTCAAGCTCAACTCCCAGTCCTACTGCCAGTTTCTGGAAGACACCTTCTTCAAGCAGTGGCACAGGAAGAAGTCTGCATCCTTCAAGAAAAACATGATTTTCATGCAGGACAATGCTCCATCACACGCGTCCAAGTACTCCACAGCGTGGCTGGCAAGAAAGGGTATAAAAGAAGAAAATCTAATGACATGGCCTCCTTGTTCACCTGATCTGAACCCCATTGAGAACCTGTGGTCCATCATCAAATGTGAGATTTACAAGGAGGGAAAACAGTACACCTCTCTGAACAGTGTCTGGGAGGCTGTGGTTGCTGCTGCACGCAATGTTGATGGTGAACAGATCAAAACACTGACAAAATCCATGGATGGAAGGATTTTGAGTGTCCTTGCAAAGAAAGGTGGCTATATTGGTCACTGATTTGTTTTTGTTTTGCTTTTGAATGTCAGAAATGTATATTTGTGAATGTTGAGATGTTATATTGGTTTCACTGGTAAAAATAAATAATTGAAATGGGTATATATTTGTTTTTTGTTAAGTTGCCTAATAATTATGCAGTTATAGTCACCTGCACACACAGATATCCCCCTAAAATAGCTAAAACTAAAAACAAACTAAAAACTACTTCCAAAAATATTCAGCTTTGATATTAATGAGTTTTTTGGGTTCATTGAGAACATGGTTGTTGTTCAATAATAAAATTAATCCTCAAAAATACAACTTGCCTAATAATTCTGCACTCCCTGTAAACAGATTGTAACCTTTTATATTAACTGCCCAGTCATAGCTATCATCCAGCCATGTCTCAGTTATTCCCACTATAAGACAAAGTTCAGACTAAGCACCTATATTTCTACACTCAGAAGTGCATGACCATAAGGCAAATTAAGTAGGTTAAAAGATGGCCGCACAATACATCTCAAACTAACAGAAAAACAAAAAAGGGGCTTATTCCAGAAATAGGAATGAAGGAAGTTCTTTGCGCACATTTTTGATCAAAAGTATGTTGGGCCCAAATGCCACTTCACGGCGACTTCTGCAGATGGGTCCCTAACACTACAGATACTGCCTCTCATGGACTTACCAGTCTCCTTATTTTCAGGGCACTGTAGGAACCAGCTAAATTGCTTTTGTGCTGAGAAGTCCCAGGAACTTGGGCGGGTCTCAGTCCAAAAGAGGCGCCACCCTCAATATACTATAAGACAAAGTTCAGACTAAGCACCTATATTTCTACACTCAGAAGTGCATGACCATAAGGCAAATTAAGTAGGTTAAAAGATGGCCGCACAATACATCTCAAACTAACAGAAAAACAAAAAAGGGGCTCATTCCAGAAATAGGAATGAAGGAAGTTATTTGCGCACATTTTTGATCAAAAGTATGTCGGGCCCAAATGCCACTTCACGTCGACTTCCGCACATGGGCCCCTAACACTACAGATACTGCCTCTCATGGACTTACCAGTCTCCTTATTTTCAGGGCACTGTAGGAACCAGCTAAATTGCTTTTGTGCTGAGAAGTCCCAGGAACTTGGGCGGGTCTCAGTCCAAAGAGGCGCCACCCTCAATATACTATAAGACAAAGTTCAGACTAAGCACCTATATTTCTACACTCAGAAGTGCATGACCATAAGGCAAATTAAGTAGGTTAAAAGATGGCCGCACAATACATCTCAAACTAACAGAAAAACAAAAATGAGGCTCATTCCAGAAATAGGAATGAAGGAAGTTATTTGCGCATATTTTGATCAAAAGTATGTCGGGCCCAAATGCCACTTCACGTCGACTTCCGCACATGGGCCCCTAACACTACAGATACTGCCTCTCATGGACTTACCAGTCTCCTTATTTTCAGGGCACTGTAGGAACCAGCTAAATTGCTTTTGTGCTGAGAAGTCCCAGGAACTTGGGCGGGTCTCAGTCCAAAAGAGGCGCCACCCTCAATATACTATAAGACAAAGTTCAGACTAAGCACCTATATTTCTACACTCAGAAGTGCATGACCATAAGGCAAATTAAGTAGGTTAAAAGATGGCCGCACAATACATCTCAAACTAACAGAAAAACAAAAAAGGGGCTCATTCCAGAAATAGGAATGAAGGAAGTTCTTTGCGCACATTTTTGATCAAAAGTATGTCGGGCCCAAATGCCACTTATTATTCCCACTATGTCATAGTCCTCCTCACACATCACTAATTCCAGTTCACCAGTCTTGTTAGTCAGGCTTCTTGCATTAGTATACATACATTTGAGAGGTTTATGTGTATTTTTTGCCCTACATCTTTCCTCCCCCACTCACACTACCTTGCCCCTGGTCTCTATCTGCACTATCTTCCCCTCCTATAATGTAATTACCCTCCCCCCCAGTCCCTAGTTTAAACACTCCTCCAACCTTCTAGCCATCTTTCTCCCCAACACAGCTGTCCCTTCCCCATTGAGGTGCAGCCCGTCCCTAAGATAGAGCCTGTAGCCGACAGAGAAGTCGGCCCAGTTCTCCAGGAACCTGAACCCCTCCTTCCTACACCAGTTCTTTAGCCACTTGTTAACCTCCCTAATCTCCCGCTGCATTTCTTGTGTGGCTTGTGGTACAGGCAATATTTCAGAAAATACTACTTTTGAGGTCCTTGCCCTAAGCTTTTGACCTCGTAAGAATAGTAGTTCACACTATTTGTATTGGTGGCACAGTACATTGCGCGGCGCACGTGCAGTGCCCCAAATTGGAAGTAAGAGGACCGACCAATCATCTTTTTCCATCTCCCGGTTCCTAAAATCTATTCCATACACCGGCCCCTGATAGGGGACGTAACAGGGATTAAACTGATAGGAATAGTACTACTTAACACACCACTCATATAGGGTGGCACAGTACATTGCACGGCACACGCGCAGTGCCCAAAATTGGAAGGAAGAGGATCGACCAACCATCTTTTTCCATCTCCCGGTTCCTAAAATCTATTCCATACACCGGCCCCTGATAGAGGAAAAAACAGAGATTAAACTGGTAAGAACAGATTTTTTTAATTTAAAAAAAAGAGGAAAGCCTCTGCGGAGCTCGGTATTTTTTGGCCGCATTACTGAACGCTCATGCACAATGGCTGTAGGCTCATGCGTCCTTTTGCGGCGGTGACAAACCTGGTCAGTCAAACCCAAGGCAACACCATCGACCTCATCCCATATGAGTTTTTTCTGGAGCATGCCATGCGAAGAGTGCTGGATCAGGCCGTAGATGAGCATGAAGAGGAAGAGTTCTGGTAACCATCACCACCAGAAGCAGCCTTGTCGTCGTCGATTGCTGGACCTGTGGCAACGCAGAGAGAGGAGTCTGAAGAAGAGGAGTCAGAGGAGGAAGGTGGCTTTGAGGAGGTGGAAGACCAACCACAGCAGGCGTCCCAGGGGGCTTGTTGTCACCTTTTGGGGACCCTTTGTGTTGTTCGTGGCTGGGTGGAGGAAGAGATCTTCAATGACGTCAGTGAGGACAAGGAACGGGACATGGCTAGCTTGGTATCCAACCTTGTGCAAATGGGGAGTTTGCGGTTCTGCAAATGGATTGTTTGCGGTTGTTTGCGGTGCGTTAAATGGGGAGTTTGGTCTGTCACTGTGAAGCGGGCATAACCCTTACACTACCTAATCGATACAACATCATACCTGATCGTATACACACACTGGATGTTTTAAAACACGTTATTCCAAACAATTTAGGAATGTTAGGTGATTTATGCCCTTTATAGATTATAACCCGACTCTGCGTCAACTACGTAATTTTCCATGGGAGTTTTGCCATGGATCCCCCTCCGGCATGCCACAGTCCATGTGTTAGTCCCCTTGAAACAACTTTTCCATCACTATTGTGGCCAGAAAGAGTCCCTGTGGGTTCTAAAATTCGCCTGCCTATTGTAGTCTATGGCGGTTTGCCCGTTCGCCGTTCGTAAACGGAAAATTTTATGTTCGCGACATCTCTAATCATCATCATCGAGTACTGTCTGCACGTCACTGATGTCCTCCTCAACCGTCTCTGGGTCAGGAGCCTTACCGCTCGCAACACAAGCTCCCACGCCACTCTCCTCATCACTACTTGCCCGCCTAGTGGAGGAAGCGGCGGATGTCTCCTCCACATCTTGGCTTACCAGTAGCTGCTAACTGTCTTCTAGTAGCTCGTCCTCACTGTATAGTGGAGCTGAGCCTAAAGCATACAATACTGCTCTGGCTTAGGGAACAGAAAAGGTCAGAGGCAGGTTGAGGACAGGTAAGGGCACGGGGCCTGCTCCCAGGCCATGCCAGCTAAGGGTTGTGTCTGACGAACCCACTGACTCTAAGCTGGGGGTGTCTGATGTCACTTGCGACGGAGTCGAAGATCGAGTTAACTATTCAAGATCCGCTGGGTTGCTGGTCACAACACGACCGCTAGATGACACCAGGAGCTCAGGCCTCTCGAAGGGAACACTGCTGCCACAACCCCTTACTCTGCTGCGACCTCTGCCTGCGACAGAAACATTTAGGCCTCTGCCACTCCCCTGTGTAGGGCCTGTCACTTCTCTGTCTGACATACTGTTAGATCAAATAAATAAATAAAAAGGAAATTAATACACCCCAAAAAAGTCAGTAATTTTCTCACTTCACCACACAGCCCTTTTTTCCCCTCACTAATACACACAAAAAAGGGCTTTAGAACATATAACTGCACTGCTGATCGGCAAATACATTTTTTCTTTTTCCACTAATACACGCCACAAACGGATTTTGAACATATAACTGCACTGCTGATCGGCAAATAGGTTTTTTCTTTTTTCACTAATACATGCCACAAAAGGCTTTAGAACATATAAGTGCACCGCTGATTGGCAAATATATTTTTTCTTTTTCCACTAATGCACGCCACAAAAGGCTTCAGAACAGATAACTGCACCACTGAACAGCAAATATATTTTAGTTTTGCCACTAACACACAACAAAAAAGGGCCGTAATTTTCGCACTTCACCACATAATAAGCCATTTTTCCCCCACTAATACAAGACAAAAAATGCTTTGGAACATACAACTGCACCGCACAAGGGCAAATAAGACGTAGAAATATTTCATTGTAATAAACACCGTTAATGCCTGTTTCAAACAGTACTTGCACCCTAATAAGAACAGGTCGCTGGAATTACAGAGCTGTATAATGGCAATTTGGATCCCCAGTCAGTGCAGCAAGGTGTAATAGGATTGTTCTTATTACCCAGGCTGTAACCTCCCCTACTGAACCCTGTTCAACATAAATGTTGCAGAATAATTCCTCCCTATCCTTTCCCTACACCTTGAATAATCTTTCCCTACACTTGTAAATCATTTTTTAGCACAATGACGTTTTTTCTAACACTGTCCCTAGCGCCTGCTGACGTCTCTCCCTACACTGAGTACACTGGTAAATGGCAGAATCCAAGATGACTGAGGCTATTTATAGGGCTGTGACACACAGGGCTGGCTTCTGATTGCATGCATGGCATTATGGGTGATCCTGCCTTCCCAGAGTTCCTTGCTCCATGTCCTCACACGTGCAGCAGCCATTTTAGGAAAAAATGTGATTCGTTACCACGAAGCATGAGGAAATTTAGGTTCAGTGCATATCGGATTTTTTCCTGAAATTCGGATCGAATTCTACTTCGTCAGCTTTGATTCGATCATCTCTACTTACAACAACTTTTATGCCAAATTAAAGGTCAGGGATATTACAGTCTTGTAACCTGAGATTTCAAAATTATTTTCAACATGGATATGGTAGTATATGGTACATCTTTGGTTTAATACAAATTGGTAATGATGGTCTATGTTATAGAGATATTTTGGGTGAAACTAGATAGTGCTTGGCTTGCACTCCCCTACCCAGCTTCCTTCCACACCTTTACCAGATCCATGGATTAATTGCACAACTTTTGTAAAAGAACAACTTCCAGCAAAGTAAAACCATCTGGATGAGGGCATGGGAGAACATTGGACACTAGACCCCCAAATTAAAGGGTCACTGAGTTTTCATAAAACTTTTAACATTTCATAGAAACATATCAAAAGTTTTGATCAGCGGGGTCTTAGCACTGATACCGCCACCGAACACTAGAAATAGGAGAGAAAAACCAACGCCGTGAAGAGGCCTTCCTAGGGAGTGTCACATTGGTCCTACTCACAGAACTGTTGTGTGGGGTATCATAATGTATGGTTGCCGGACCCCTGTATCTTTCCTTTCAGGTACACTTACAGATTGACGTTACATTGATTTCGTAGTGAAAACATTCATACAGCCTTTTCTCCAAAGTGTCCCAGAAGCTGTTTTTAAACAGGAAAATGCCAGGCTACATGTTGCTGGTGGTACTGTGAACAACATGCTTGGCCTAAACATACTACCATGGTCTGCAGAATCTCCGGATTTGTTTTCCATAAAGCACATCTACGGACGTCATTGGTCAGCAATCGTAAAAGGAGCTGCCAGCAGCAGTTCTTGATGATTTGAGTGCCCAAGTGCATTCAGTGTGGCAGAACATTCCTCAGACAACCTTTAATAACCTCACTATTAGCGTGCCAAGGTGTCTAAGTGCATGTATTTCTGCTCATGGCGCTTCTATTTTGTTATTATTTGTATATCATAAAAATGTCTATTGTGATTTACTTTTCCTTCCTGGTGTTGCAATTTTAATATTGAGGGCTTGAGTGTATATTCATACCCCATACTAGTTCCCCCTATGTACTATCCAATATTTGCTCCTGACCTCTCTTTTCATTCATGCACCACTTTACACAAGTGGCTGATGCTAGCCAGTGTCAGGAGCTTGTGTGCCAGGCCCTGAAGGTCTTGATGTACTCTTTGGGTGGTTTCTAATGTTGTATACCTCACTGCCTTGGTCAATGTACTAACAACCTACTATAAATAAGATCATGGACTGTTTGCTGGATCTCATTTAGGCATACACGATAATCGTAATCCATTTATATTTAACAGCCTTTCTATGTTTGTTTCTATGTCCTTTGCAACCGAGCTCCAAGGGCAATGAAGATTACATTGGTATTACCTGTTGTCATATAAAACGCAGTGGATATATTAGCAGGCATGAAGTCATTGTTTCTGTTTTGATGTAATTACTTAGATGATTTGTGTAATGGAAACTGTTCATCTAGGATCCTGAATTATGAAAAAAGTGTTAATTGTTCGATACATTGGCCACAAATAAATGGAGGGTTGTGCAGTGCTAAGAGATTGATGACCTATCCTCAGGATAGGGCATCAATATCAGATTGGTGTGGATCCAACTCCCAACACTCCCACTGATCAGCTGTTTGAGGCGGCTCAGTTTATATATGACTGCTGCAAAGGAGATGGCATGCAGTTAATTTTGAAGTGAAAGCAGCTGATCGACGGGGGGCTGATCTGGTATTGATGACCTATTCTGAGAATAGGTCATCAGTATCTTAGCACTGCACAACCCCTTTAAGATCCTTCTATACAGTCATTCAGTGGTCCAGCTAAGAGCATGCTCTACCTTGTCATTGCAAGGGCCCTGTTCTCTTTTAGTGTGCAAAATCAGTATATACCAAAACAGTATATATTCTCATTTGTAGCATCCTTGTAGCTAGCAGGTATAGCAGTTGCTATGGTGCCTTGCCCCTGAGCCAATAAACTGTAATGCGTAAATAACCTAAGGAAACTACTGGACATGACTAGGACATGTATAGGCCAAGGCCATGATGGCCTATGTTCCAGATATGATATCTATTAATGACTCTACTCCAAATATGTGAAGTGTTAATAAGCAATATTTATTACATAATGAAATACGAGTTAGTGTGGCAATAATTTGGTCGCAATGTTCTATTATTTTACCATGAACATAGCTGTAAAATAGTAATAACCATGTCCACTCATAATTGTATGAGCGACTTACCCCAAAAAGCCATGTAAATTATTACATGGCCAACCCCAAACATCGCAGACCTGTCTCAATTTGGAGACCAACTGTCACTATATCATTGCCAATGTCCGACAATTGTAAAGTGTTAGAAGAGTACAAACCAGTAACAAAACCTTCCATCTCAACATGTCGGTAAACCGAGAAGCCGGATGAAATCAAATATTTTTCCAAATACTTATTAACCTTTTTTCTGATGTTTTCTATTAAGCAGAGGTGTTTGTGAGACCAACTTAGTTTGGGTATCATCTCGGAAAAGATAAGGTGAGTATTTGAGAAAAGAAGTTTTATTCAAGACCATATTTTTTTAAATTTAGAAATCAAATTTGAAGAGCTGACTCCACCAATATCGTTCTCACCTATGTGTATGATCAATAAGTCAGGAGGCGGACAATATTTTGACATTTTGTGACACTCGAAATATAAGTCTTTTAATTTTAAGTCCTTTATGCCCTTCCAGGAGATGATAATGTTATACGCCAAACCTAAGTCAGAAGCGTAATTGCGTTCTTGAGCCCTTTTTTCCATTCCTATGATAATAGAGTTCCCAATTATCCATACCGTATAGGTGGTACCTACAAGAGAAAACTCAAGAAACTAGTAAATTTGGTCTGATTTAGAGTTTATACCTGTGAGATTGCCATCTCCCTAAATTTTTAGTAGTATTCACATCCAAATCGAGTTGTGCCGCCAAAGTTGCGGCTCCTATACGAAAGGAATGTGATGAAAATTTTACATTCGCATAGCCCAAAAAGGAGAGGCATCTTTTTAGGATGAAATTGAATTGGTATTTAGTAACCACGGTATCATCCAAATGTGAAAATAAAGGACTGCAAACAGGAGAAGCTGGTTGTAAATTCATAAAGTATGGTTATTGTAAGAATTAAGAATTATCCAATGCCCCTTTCCGTCTTGATCCGTTTTGGACTTTCTTATGAACATTTTTTATTGGGTAGATGATAAAATTATATCGGATAAAATTAATGGAGATGCTCCTATTTTATTCTGCAAAAAACAAAAGAAGGAACATCGATTTTAAAAGCTGGGCTTCAAATGGAGAGGAACAAATGGAAGGTAATGTTAAAATTAAATCGGATAAATTATTTAAGGAAAACGGTCTGGTTCTAATTTTAGTGGAATTGATTTGAACAGAAAATTGGAACTGATAGGAGGAAAACCATGTATTTTTAAGAAAAAAAGATATACCCGCTAAAGTTTTTTGTATGGAATTAGCAGATAAATTATTATTAACCAATTTGTTAATGAAATTAAACAAATCCAGAGTGGAAAAGTCAAACTTATCTGCATCCTGACTTTCACAGAAGGTTGTCCAGGTTTTCCAGGATGACGTATATGAGGACCAAGTATTGACTGGCAATGAATTTTTCAGAATGCCCAGTATGTTAATCATATTATGTCGCACAGAAATAGTGGACATGGGGTATTTTGTTCATCTGCTTTTGGAAGTAACTG
The DNA here is from genome assembly GCA_033119425.1 of Bufotes viridis. Classification (NCBI taxonomy): domain Eukaryota; kingdom Metazoa; phylum Chordata; class Amphibia; order Anura; family Bufonidae; genus Bufotes; species Bufotes viridis. The sequence continues at coordinate 412,895,873 of CM065589.1, read as the reverse complement.
CTTGAAGGTCTGAATTTTCTGTCGAGATTGGGAATCAGCCATTAAATTACTTTTTTCTGGTATGTACTTAGCTTTGATCCAGATATTATTGAAAAAACATACTAAAACTATCTTTCTGAGCAATTTAATAACCGGTTCTGAAGTAAGACAGTTGAGTATAATCCTTCTATTTGATCATTGAGGCTTTCAGATTACAAAGGCTGCAAGTAATGGAAAAAGTTCAATGAAAACAGAATTTCTTGTTACGCCCATATCCACCCATCTCCGTGGCCACAGATCTGAAGACCATGCATTCTGAAAAATAATCCCATAACCCACTGATCCTGCAGCATCAGAAAAAAGTTGTAAAGCATCAGAATCAATGAAATTTTGTTGCCAAGTAATATAACCATTGAAGTGTGTCAAAAATTGCAACCAAATTTTTAAATCCTCCTTCATATGTTCATTTAAACAAATATGATGGAAAGGGAATTTTATGCCTTTGGTTGCTGAGTTTGAGCATTTCCTCCCATTTTGGCCATGTTTATTTCAGTGATTTTTGTTTTATATGTATTGAATGTACCATTGTGTATGGCTGGTAACATTCTGTTGCACCTGGAGCCTGTGTCACATGGTCTGTTGTGGGTGTGGCTTGCGGCCTCATTTGCCTCCCATTGCATTGGTGGTACTGCAGTGCAGGTGAGTGGGAGTTGGGCTTTGAGCTGGATCTCAGCACCTTTCAGACCCTGTTCACACACCATAGGTAGCAGTTCCTCCCATTTAGGCCACGTTTATTTCAGTGATTTTTACAACTGTCTTGAGAAAACTTGGCCCATTGGGCTCACACGAGAAATAAAGTTGAGAGAACCCAAAAGTGATTGAAGCTTTTTTAGTGTAGCCTTTTTTGTAGAAATAATATCGGATAAAAAGGACATGTAGATGTTGACATGGATGTATAGCAGGCAGAGAAATCCATAGTGAAATTCCAACACAAATTCACAACAGAATTCACATGCTAAAGTCCCACCCTCAGCCAGCAGAATTGGTGAGAAGAAACATAATTAACTTCTCCCCAATATTTGGTTCTTGCTCCTGATCTCTCTGCACTGCACTTCTGTTCCCCGTCTGTTACCGTCTACCCGGATGGTGTCTCATGCATCTCTGCAGTCAGTGATTAGCCTCAGCATTGATGTGACCCAACGCCATTGCTGGGTCATATGCCACTTGGGGACATGTCAACCACTCAATCCAATCATTAGGTGCAGCGGTGGACGTGACCCCACCCATGCGGATGTTAACAGATATGTTTACGGACAGAGACTAGAAATGCAGTGCAGAGAGGCCAGGATCCGGGGAGTCAAACAAAGCGGAGGGTAGCAGGCAGGTATATTTCACTTCACTGGTTCCGCTGGCTGGGGTGGGATTTAAAAAAATAAAATCCCAGACAAACCCCTTTAAGGATGTCCCCTATCCTTTGCCTATTCCCATACCTGTCTGAAGAAAAGCAGATGTAAGCTGGAGTTCTGAAAAGCTTGTGTAGCTAATAAAATGAAAATGTATAACCACTAATTGAGAACTTTATCAGTCAAAGTGACTGATTGGTACCCCGGGAACATAAATAGTAAAAGGAGATTCCTAGAAACTAAACATGTAAAAATGAATAATGTCAGCCAATGATTTCAAAATATCAGTGCAGCTAAAATGATTTATGTATTGCAGACAAAGCATGTGTTTTAAATTTTGTTTCTTAAAGAAAAATCACATAAATACTATTTTTGTGCCAATGTAGTGCCAAAGCAGTGGACAAAACCTTCCCCTGTGTGTGTGATATTAAATCTGATTATGATATTACATCACAAAAGCCAATGAAATGTATTGAAAACGTCAATGAAAAGTTTCCTGCCATTGTTTACTTAATTCATTAAGAATCTAGATGAGGATCGCTACATCTATATGTTTCCGTGCTCGATATAGTCATATGAAGAAAAGACAACCCATGCAAAATTTTCTATTTTGAAAAAACAAATTCACTTTGCAATCATAAAAAAAAAACAGACAGATAAGCCATTACCTTTTGAAGAAAATGGAAGTACACTCAAACTTGTGTGTATTACTAAGTATTAGCACTATTTTATAATTTGTAAGTTTATGTTCACGCAACCATATATATAATGGGAATAATGCAAGGACCTGCTACTGTGGCTTTGCTTTCGGTGGACCTGGCATGTGGACTGCATGGTGGGAACTAAGTCAAACATATATCAGGACACGTTACCCCAGTCAAGACCTTTGTACATGTTGGAGTTGTGGGAAGGAGTGAGGAACATACCTCCATATTTAGTGGTCTTGCGACAAGATTGTTTTTTATGGTCTTGAGTGCTTACACTATCCAAGTCAATATGCTCGATCTCAACGCTTCCCTCGGTGAGCATGATTGTCCTTACCTTGTAGACAGAGATACCAAATGCCACACAGAACGCTTCTTACTTTTTTATTAGCATTTGAAAAACTCCTCATCCCTCCCCCAACTTTGGTGCACCACTCAAAGTCCCTCTTTTTCCTAATTGTTACTGAAGATAAACCAATTATTTCGTATTGAAGTATTGGAGGCTCTGGCTTACCATAAACATGCTAAGTTTTGGTAACTTTGGGCTCCATGGATGGCAGTTTTAATGTCAGACTAACTTATACTAAATCTCCCATATTAGGTCAAACACTCACAAGACTTGGCCTCTAATCCGCTTCTGCCTACTTACTAAGACTTTGGACACATTCCCACTTACCTTCCTACCCTTTCCCTCACCCCCTTTCTCACAATTTTGTCTATGTTGGTTCATAAAGATGGCATATTTCTGCTTTACTTTCTGTGACTTAATGAGTGACGCGATACACCCATACTCTCATGTGGTGCTATTGGCCAGTTGGTACCGGCCCCCACACTGTGATTGGTGGCGCTCCTCACTAGTCGGCCCTGTAGGCGGGTCCTAACATATTAAAGGAAGTGATGGTGTGTGCGCGTACACGGCTACTCCACGCCGGGCGCCACACCAGGCACCCACTTTTCTACTTTATGTGCTTACTGCTCCTGATGAGTCCTTTATGAAACGCGTAGAGCAGCACTTATTTATATACCGACCACCGTCTCCTACACTGGAGCGGTTACCGCGACACATAGCATTTGGTGTGCCTCTAGCACGACAGTACACCTCTCTCCTGTACCCTGGCTGCGCGTCCAAAGGGGCACTCATTTATGCATGCCTGGGGGATTGAAGGTACTGTCGTCTGTATCTGATACACAGTGGCCCGATACCTTTTATCCGGATCGACCCTCGGTGGATTACACGCTCCACTACCGCATACACCGGCCGAACCACATGTGACCTGTGCCCGCGGGCGGTATATGGGCGGTGTCTCCACGCCGGTAGGGTTTCCAATTGCCTTAGCGCTTACCTCCTCCTACGGTTGGGAGGTCTGGCACGCACGGACATACTGCGTTTGTGTGGTGGACTTGCACCTGCAGTCTGCCTGCACTGTACATGCCCTTAGTCTCCTCATTGGGAACGGGGTTGTCTGTACTACGCAGTTTCCCCTGCGCATAACTAGGTCTGGTCTGGCCATTTACTAGTCCCATACCGTCTGATATTACACGTAGGACTGATTGGTCTTTGTGTAAGGCGGGACTATTCTGTACATATTTCCCTTGGGCTACGCCCATATTTATCCCGTTTGGGCTATTTTAAGATATACCAATAAAGTTTTTGACATTTTTTAAGCGTCTTTTTCTTTTTGTCAGCCATATTTCTGCCTGGACCATTAACCTAGTGTCATGCCCTGCTCTGGTTATGTGTGGAGGTCTGTCAGGTTGGCAGCACGTGTGTAGTTATTTGTTTGTTTTGAACTTGGAGTTGAGCTGTATCCGCCTCCCTTCAGGTGCACTGGGTGAGGTCGTTTGTGTGAGTTCACGCCCCTTCCCAGTGTCCTTTGTGGGTTATAGCTTCTGTCTTGCTCTGTGGAAAGGTGGATTCGCTGTTTTTGCTCTGCTACAAGATAAGTTGATTTTGGTTTCCTTTTGTGTACTGTCTTGGCTGTTAGAGAGACACCTGCCTCCTCCAGGACTAGAGGAAGCAGGCTGCCTCTTTCCCCCTTTTCCACTATCTCATGGACTTTAGGGAATCTTCAGTCTTAGGCACATGGGCACGTTGATTCCCACCTTTAGGGTCTGAACGTGGGCAAGTAGTCTAGGGTGAGTTGGTAGGATATTGTTAGGAGGTGACCTTTATCCCCAGCTTCAGGTCTAAGCGCTTGTTTTGAGGTTTTCTGTGTGTTTATTGTATCTGGAATCCTACCGCCGTGACACCTAGGCCTTGTTATAAAAATTGAAAATGGACATATATTGTTATTGTCTATGTTGGTTGTAGAACTTATCCATTTTTCCAGACTAAAATACCTTTATCAGTACTCAACTTGGATGCTTCACTCTGCATAACATACAGGGCCGGCGCGTCCTATACGCGGAATAGGCCACTGCTAGGAGCGCCGTCCCCGTCTCATGCTGCAGCCGCCGAGCGCCCTGAGTTGAGCCTCTGGCGGCTGCAGCACTGCCCGGGCTGGCGCGTCCATGAGGGCGCACCAAGAGGAGAGGAGCTGGCAGGAGGGAAACGCTCAGCGCTCCCTCCTGTCACTCCATTGTAGCGTGGCCGAGCGGGTACAGGAGCATCTGTTTCCTGTACCCGGCTGGACTGACATGAAGTGCGCACACAGTGTGCACTTCATGTCAGTCCCCTCGGGTACAGGAAACAAAAGCTCCTGTCCCCGTGGACCATAAAGAGCTCAGCCAGCTAAACTAGAGGTGGGGGGTTGAAGAATGACAAGAGAGGGAGAGAATGACAAGGGGGAGGAAGAATGACAAGGGGGATTGTGAAGAATGACAAGGGGGTGAAGAATGACAAGGGGAGTGTGAAGAATGACAGGGGGGTAAAGAATGACAAGGGGGGGGAGTGTGAAGAATGACAAGGGAGGGAGAGAATGCCAAGGGGGGGGATGGTGAAGAATGACAAGGGAGGGAGAGAATGACAAGGGGGGGAGGAAGAATGACAAGGGGGGGGTGAAGAATGACAAGAGGGAGAGAGAACTGGCGTTAGTTAAAGGGGTTCTGAAGTTTATTTAAACTGATGATCTATCCTCTGGATAGATCATCAGCATCTGATCGGCAGGGGTCCGACACCCAGGACCCCCGCCGATCAGCTGTTTGAGAAGGCAGCGGCGCTGGCAGTAGCACCTCGGCCTTCTCTCTGTTTACCGCAGGCGCAGTGACGTCACAACTAGTATCACTGGCCTTGGTGGGGTTAAGCTCTGTTCACTTGAATGAAGCTTAGCCCCACCCAGGCCAATGATACTAATCGTGACATCACTGCGAGAAGGCTGAGTCGCGACTGCCAGCGCCGCTGCTTCTCAAACAGCTGATTGGCGGGGTCCCGGGTGTCGGACCCCTGCCGATCAGTTTAAATAAACTGCAGAACCCCTTTAATATGGCAGATCATATGGGTGGGGCATTGTGATGTCACATGGAGGGGGGCGGCGGCAAACATTTATTTTGCCTAAGGCAAAAGAAAAGTTTGCACCGGCCCTGATAACATACTAGCTTTTGTAAATGGCTTTACTGTTCACATAATGTAATGCGGATTATAAAAATAATCTGCTTTCTTCCAGAAACATGCCCGGTATTGTTGTTCATTCAGGTGAATGTAGCTGAAATACAACACCAGATACAGCTCAGGAACAGACATGGTTCTGTTCCTGCCTCTTCGTGTTGTACTTTGACTTTTTATTTATTAAGACCACATAGCTATTTAAGGTCTTGTATTATGTGTGAAAAGTCATATATTTTATTTGGCATCATTTTGGGGTACATGTGGTAGATGGTAGTGTTTAGTTTGTATGATTTTTTTTTTTTATATTTTCTTTATGGTGCACTGCTCACCTTAAAATCTGCAATACTATTTATTGTATGAGTCATTGCAAGTAATGGGATATCAAATTAATGTTATTTTTACAGGTTTTCTTTACTTTTATTTTATAAAAAACATTTACATATTTTTTTAGTTGACATTTAATTCTATTTAACATTTTTGTAGCTTAAATTTTAGTTTTATATTTTTTAGTCGATAAGTGGACTTTTATTACAAAACATTGGGGGAGATTTTTCAAATTGGTGTAAAGTAGAGCTGGCTTGGTTGCCCATAGCAACCAATCAGATTTCACCTTTAATTTTTACAACTCCTTTGGAAAATGAAAGGGGGAATCTGATTGGTTGCTATGGGCAACTAAGCCAGTTCTACTTTACACCAGTTTTATAAATCTCCCCATTATTTGTATGTGACCTTGCATTATTGCCAGTACATATAATTGCACAAATATCTGTAAAGTTTGCCAAAGGTATGCCCTAGAGACAGCAATACTGTAAAATACTTGAAAGCCCAGTGTATTTTTAAAAGCTTTTACAAATACTTGGAGAAATATGCCTATAGTGTTTTGGTTGCCTAAAACTTTATTTTAGTCTCCTTAGACCACAGAACATATCTCCCTACTTGCTGTAAGAGTATTATCCAAACATCCCTTCTAGCATATTGCAGCCAATACTTCACATAAATCTGTGAAAGTACCAGAGGACCTCGGGTTGGTAAAGGCTCTAACACAATAATGGGTCCATAATGTCCAAGAAAAGACAATTGGGGGCTGCATTTGGAATCAATCACTTCCCTCAGAGTTTTCCTTATATTTCCAGATAAAATTAAATTTGACCATGGCTAGTCTGTATAGGTTAAAGGCAGTGGTTTTAAAGATTTACTTTATAGAAACAGAAAATAAAAGTTCATACTGCTACTCTTAAAGACAGTACATCTTCCTTTTAATTAAAACCATACCCCCCTGAGAATTGAACTGTAAATTCATTGTTCTTGGACCACATCATCTAAAATCTGTATAGCATTTTCCTGCAGCATTCCTTGGTTAATCCTCAGTATCAATCTTCTATATGTTTAGAACAGCTGTTATGCGGCAAGCCCACATAAAATGTAATATAAATTGTTATGCTACACATTTCCCTAGAAATATCTGCCAAATATTTTAGGATTTATAAAAGGAACAGACATTATATTTAGCGTATATTTCCAAACCTGGTCGTTTTGCTTTGCTTGTTAAGTAGCAGACAGGGTGTGATACAGTGTATATCTTGTTAGAGTCTTATTTATGTGACTTTTTTATACATAATACCGAGGCACCAGCCGGGCAAATCGACTTTGGATCTATAATACAAAGTTCGAATCGCTCAAGCCTAGTCATACTGTCACGGACGTACTGAGACATACAGACGTCCCAGGGACAGTGAGTGGCAGGAGATCTGTGAGACTGGCAACACGTGGTTTGATCTGACAAGTTTTCCTTCAATAGGTGTCTGTGTTGTTTCTGGTAATGTCCACACCCCTTGCCTCCAGGTATTGCTTGTGTGGTCATTTAACCTTCCTTATTTATAGCTGCTTCTCCAATTATGCTGTGCGGTTTATAGCTTCTGTGCCTGTGGATTGTTTGTGGTTGGATCTCGGCTGAGTTCCTGGTGCTTCCATAGCCTCTTTGAAGTTAAGTCTTTCCTTTCCCTTTTGTATTTTGTTTGGGTTCTATGTGTTGCATTTCCCTATTGTTTGTATTAGGCCTGAAGTAGACTCCTGTTCGTCCTTCCTTTTGGAGGAACAGGTAGTCTCGTTCCTGCCATTAGTACCAGGGTCCTATAGGGCTAGATAGGACTCTAGGTATTCCTGTGTATTCTGTTCATACTGGTAGTCAGTCAGGATTCTGGTTAGGGTTTTCACTAGAAGGTGTCCATCTTCCTTCCCTAGTTCTCAGGCCTGATTCCCTGTTTCCCCCTTCCCTCCTATGCTCGGTGTGGTGTTTCCCTCCCACACTGAAGCGTGACATTATAAACCGCCATAACCGCCATTTTTTGTTAGTTTGTGTGCAGCCATGGATCCTATTGCTGCACTGGCAGGTCATCTGCAAGGGCTGTCTTTGGCAGTAGCTGACCTCCGCACGACCGTCTCGCTGATGCAAACATCACAGACTGTTGGTCCTGGTGGTGGAAACCAGGCCTATCTGGAGCCTAAAGTTGCCCTCCCGGACAGATTCACTGGGGGACGTGATCATTTCTTTAGGGAGGCATGCAAACTGTATTTTAGGCTATGTCTAAACTAATCTGGGGATGAGAAACAGCAAGTCGGTGTCATTATTTCCTTGCTTAAGGGAGATACGCAGTCATGAGCTTTTTCTCTGCCGACCAGATCGCAGTCTCTCCGGTCGGTAGATAAATTTTTCGAAGCTTTGGGTCTTATCTATGATGATCCGGATTGGACTTCTCTAGCCGAAACCAAGCTGCGTGGCCTTTGTCAGGGTGATCGTTGATTTATTGCTCTGAGTTTACCAGGTGGGTTACTGATACGGAGTGGAACGATTCTGCCCTCCATAGCCAGTTTTGTCAAGGGTTATCGGAGAGGCTAAAGGACTCTTTGGCCTTTCATGAAACCCCAGTGTCTCTGGAGGCTGCTATGTCTTTGGCTATACGCATTGATAGACATCTGAGAGAAAGATCTAGGGGCCCCCACTCTCAGGATGTATTATCACATGATGTTTCGTCCTCCTCTGACACTTTGGGTGAAGCTACTCCTGGGTTTATGTCTAGGGACGAACCCCTTCAATTAGGGCAGTGCTTCTCAATTATTTTCTGTCATGCCCCCCGTAGGAAGAAGAAAACATTTCGCGCCCCCGCGCGACTGTAAATAGTATCATTTCCCCAATCATGTGCAGGCTACATTAACCCCCCTCCCCAATCATGTGCAGGCTACATTAACCCCCTCCCCCCAAATCATGTGCAGGGTCCAGGCTCTCCCCCCCCCCCCAATAGGGTCCAGGGTCCCCCCACCTACCCAATACTTACCTCCCTGGAAGTGCTGGATGCAGGCCTCTTCCGGCCTGTGTCCCGCTGCGCACTCTGCTCAGGCGGCGCGATGACGACATTGCGCCGCCTGACCTGCTCTGATAGGCTGCCGGCACAAGGTCCGCAGCCTATCAGAGGAGCAGGGGAGGGAGACGCTTCTCCCTCCACTGCCACACAGCACAGCGATCTGTATCGCTGTCCAGAGGACGGCGATACAGATCACTATGGAGATGAACGCTTCCACAGTGGAAGTGTTCATCTCCTGTCACCTGGAGCCCCCCCTTACGGCGCGCCCCACTATTTGAGAAACGCTGAATTAGGGGGAGCTACTCCTGGATCCGATTTTAAGCATAATTAATAGGAAAGGAGTGTGTTTTTTCATCGGATAGAGGGGACATTTTATCAGAGTATGTCCATACATCCAAAGGCAAAAAGAAAAAATAGGGATATTTAATTCCCAGCTGACTCTTGGAGGGGTGAGAGGAGAGTCAGAAAATGTGCATTTGTCTTTGACTTGTAGTACCCAATTTCTCCTGACTGCTGAGTTGGCATCAAAAACTGAACTTGATTGATGCTCAGTTGTCCGTATGCATGGGTTTTCACCGAGTGCATTAGAAAAAAAAACATTTTCATTTTTGCTATTGATTCTGCACCTCTAACTCAGAAATGTTTATTTCAAGTGGTGCATGATATCAGATTAAGATTGGGTGACTTTCATCAAGAATTTATCTCATGTTTTGTGTTGGAGGGTCTCCCTACTCTGGTGGTTCTGGGTTTACCGTGGTTAAGCAAGCACAATCCAACCATCGATTGGCAAGCTAGACAGATTCTGGATTGGGGTGATTATTGTATTGACAATTGTCTGAATACATCTTTTTCTGTTTTAGCTATTAAGACATTACCCTCTTTTATATCTGATTTTGCCGATGTTTTTTCTGAGAGTGGATGCCAGGATTTACCTCCTTGTCGGGAATATGATTGTCCTATCAACCTTATTGCCAGAGCTAAGTTGCCAAAATCTATATTGTATAACCTTTCTGGACCTGAAAGACTGGCCATGAGAGAGTAAATTGCCAAGAGTTTGGCTAATGGACACTTAAGACCGTCCAAGTCTCCAGTGGCAGAGAAAAAAAAAGAACGGAGGTCTTCGGCCATGTCTGGATTTCCGTGAACTCAATCGGATTACAGTGCGTGATCCTTACCCTCTTCCTTTGATTCCCGATTTGTTTAACTAGATTGTTGGTGCCAAGGTGTTCTCCAAGTTAGACTTAACCCTTTCAGCCCCAGAGTTTTTTTTTTGCGCTCCCTGCCTTCCCAGAGCCATAACTTTTTTATTTGTGTGTTCACATAGCCATATGAGGGCTTGTTTTTTGAAGGACAAGTTGTACTTTCCAACGCCCCCAATTAATATTGCATATGACGTAGTGGGAAGTGGGGAAAAAATACCAAATGAGGTGAAATTGCAAAAAAAAAAAAGAAATTCCACCACAGTTTTACGTTTTTTTTAATTACAGCGTTCTATGTACAATAAAACTGACTGGTTACTTTTATTCTACAGGTCAGTATGAATCCGACGATACCTTATGTGTATAGTTTTTCTTGCGTTTTGATAGTGATAAAAAATGACAAAAATCAGTTTGTTTGTTTTTGTCGCCATATTTTGACACCTATAACTTTTTTGTAATTATGTGTACGGAGCTGTCATTTTTTGCGGGGCGATCTGAATTTTTCATTGATACCATTCTGCGGTGTGTATGACTTTTTGATCAGGTTAGGGTTTTCATTAGGAGGTGTCCATCTTCCTTCCCTAGTTCTCAGGCCCGATTCCCTGTTTCCCCCTTCCCTCCTATGCTCGGTGTGGTGGATCTCCTCCCTGGCTAAGAGCGGAGCGCTGCGATTGGATGCGCTCGCTGCCAGGGAGAAGAGACACCGCCCACCAGAACTAAAAGAAACCTCCTACTATAACCAAGTTGCCTCATTAGCATAAGAGGCGCAGAAGATAACGAAAGCGCAGCAGGCGAAAACAGGGGGTCGTTTGAAAAAAAAAAAAAAACTGTGAGCGGACATCAGCAGCAGCAGCCCAGTAAGATGTTATAAGTATCCTAACAATATTTTTTTGCTGAAAAGTCCTCTTTAAGGTCATAGACAATTCTTTCACCAGTATCAAGGTTTTCTAGAAATTTTGGGGGGAATTACATCACATCTGGGCAGACTAGATGGGCCAAATGGTTCTTATCTGCCGACACATTCTTTGTTGCTTTCTGGTCTCTCTGGTCTCTTGTTGTCAGGGACCCAAGGAGAAGACAAAGGTGGGTTATTAACACTTCTGCCTTCTCCTTTGCTCAGTGAGTGCTATGCAGTGAATAGAGGAAGCAGCTATGCCGCTTCCTCCAGTAGACCCGGCAATCAAATGTCACAGGTTATGTGTGGGGTGCAATACTTTCCCCGAGTACTGGCAACTCACACTTCACCACTGTATACAGTACGAGGACCGGCGTCAGTACCTGGTACACCCAGGCAAGTGCCAGGGCCCACTGCTCCTAGTGGGGCCCTCTGTGCAAGCTCACTCCTGCAGCTGTGTCCTGGTCTTCATTAAACTTCCTGTTCTGAATTCTAGGGCAGCTTACCCCAGCAATGCAGACAATTTTTGCCATGTCTACTGCTGGGGTGGGCGGCCCCAGGACTATAAACAGGATAGATGGAGTTTCCTACCAGGCTAAAGAACCTTCCGGAAGTTCTTGATGTCATCTGTCCATGTGACCAGTGGGGGAGGAGCCGGAGAAGCAGAGAGCTGTGTTCCTGTACAGAGAAGAGCAAGGCTGAAATGTGGTGAGGCCTAGCTGTGTGTCTGTCCCTGTGTCTGTATCTATCTCTGTGTGTATGTGTGTCCCTGCATATCTGTCCCTGTGTGTATGAGTGTCCCTGTGTGTGTATGTGTGTCCCTATGTGTGTCCCTCCCTGTGTGTACATGTGTCCCTGTGTGTATGTGTCCCTGTGTGTGTGTGTATCGATCCCCGTGTGTGTGTGTATCCCTCCCTGTGTGTGTGTGTCCCTCCCTGTGTGTATGTGAGTCCCTGTCTGTGTGTATGTGAGTCCCTGTCTGTGTGTGTATCGATCCCTTTGTGTATATGTGTACCTGTGTGTATGTGTGTCCCTGTGTGTATGTGTTTCTCTGTGTGTTTGTGTGTCCCTGTGAGTGTATTTGACCTTCCTTGTGTGTGTATTTGACCTTCCCAGTGTGTGTGTCTGTCCCTGTGGTGTGTGTCTGTCCCTGTGGGTGTGTGTCTGTCCCTGTGTGTGTCTGTCCCTGTGTGTATTTGACCGTCCCAGTGTGTGTGTCCCTGTGTGTGTATGTCACCATCACCATGCCTACTGTGTTCCTTTGCCTTGAGGCAGCTGCACTAGGACATTATGTGCAGGACAAGAAGAAGATGGAAGAGGAGGCAGCGCCACCAGCATAGAGTCCATGGAAGGGGCACAGGGAGAAACCCGAATGATGTAGGTAACACTCACATGATCTACCCTAGTGTTATCTGTGGTTTTACATGGGATTGCAGGTAACACTGACACAATCAGAACTAGTGTTATCTGTGGTTTTACATAGGACTGCAGGTAACACTAACACATTATCAGCACAAGTGTTACCTGTGGTTTTACATAGGACTGCAGGTAACACTAACACATTATTAGCACTAGTGTTATCTGTGGTTTTTACATAGAACTGCAGGTAACACTACCACATTATCAGCACAGTGTTATCTGTGGTTTTTACATAGGACTGCAGGTAACACTAACACATTATTAGCATTGGTGTTATCTATGGTTTTACATAGGACTGCAGGTAACACTAGCACATTATTAGCACTAGTGTTATCTGTGGTTTTACATAGGACTGCAGGTAACACTGCTACATTTTCTGTACTCAGATAGCCATCATTGTGTTATCTGTGTTGTTAAATAGGACTGCAGGTGATATCTACTATATTGTCTGTACTCAGAGAGTTATCACTGTGTAAGGGGGCCCGGTGAGACTTTATCACCCACGGGCCCACATGAACCTGGAGCTGGCCCTGTACAGTACATAATATCATCAAAAGATTCTGAGAATCTGGAGAAATCCATATGCAGTACCCAAGTCCCCGGGGTTTCTGCATATGTTTGGTTTGTGACGTTATGTAATGTTTGCCATGTACACCGGCAGGTGAGGTATGGTGTGCTAACCACCCCTTTCCTCCCCTCTAGCTAGGAGTGGGCTTGTCCTACTTTCTGCCCGGAGGGGGACGAGTAAGGAAACACATCCTATTCAGGGACAGCCTTGGAACTTAAAGTAGCCCTAAAAAAAAAAAAATACTGGCCCCATTTTGTATTCAGGTCAAAACTGACAGAAGGCAAGGCCAACACAAGAAGGCAGGGCCAGTAATACCATATTTCAGCACATTATACCACCACAGCAGAGCCAAATAACACAGTGCATCACAAAAAATGTCCCCAAAAGCTGACAAGCCAGGTTAACTAAAAAAGGCTGCATTACACAGTGGACACCTACATCCACAAATGCCATACTTGTGGGATAAATTTAGACCATTTTCTATGCTTAAAGAAGGCGTAGAAAAATAATAAGTGAGACGGGCCTTCCGCCTCACTCTTAACCACATTCTAAAACAGCATCTCAACTTTAGACAGTTAACAATCCAAATCATACCTTTGGCGCAAACTCAGCACGGAGCAGGAACAATATTTAGCAACAAAATTAAATATGCACCTGAAAACTAAAGGGAGGACATCAACAAAAGGGTTCTGCATGGCACAACTTAAAAACTAGGGTTAAACCTAATAATTTCTTTAGATTTTTTGATAATTATGATCTCTGGATAATGATTGCTTTAGGAGAATAGATATTTGTAGGTTATGAAATGGTACTCATGGAGGGGAATTTGTCAAGGTCTGCACTCCTGAATTCTTGCTTCAAAAAGTTGCTAAATAGGAATTTGTGACTTTTTGGGCTAATTTGCACAACATTTTTAACTTTTGCATTTTACACCACTCACTCCAGTTTGAAAGGTGGGTGGGAAAGTTGGCATTGTTAGTTGTTGTTGTTAGTTGGCACTGGCAGCTTTATGACTGTGACTACGAAGTTGCAAAAAAAAGACTATAGTAAGGGGGTGGCATAAAAAACTTATGTTTAAATATGTGCTAAATTTCACATGCAACATTTCATAACTTTGGTGCAAAGTACATTTCCATTAAACTTGCTAGCATTGTATAATATTGAGCAGTAACTAGTTTTTTGGCCGATATTTGCCTTAAAGGGGTTGTGCCACAAAAAATATTCAACATTTTTCAAACCAGCACCTGGATCTGAATACTTTTGTATTTGCATGTAATTAAAAAATTTGCATAGCCAGTACGCCAGTCAATAAAATCTATCTGCATATTGCCACCTACTTTATTTCTTCATCTACTTCACTAAGTTTTTATCTTCAACTGTCACCAGCCATATATTCTGTTAGAAGCTGTGACAGTTACAGGGAAAGAGTTACAGCAGAAAGGATACGCCCCCTGAGTTGGCAGCCTGACATAAATCTAGCAGAACATTTGGAGCAATGAAAGGGGAGATATCTAGTTCAATGTGAGGTACAGGTCTGGTTCTAGCTTTGTTAGAAAGATTGTCATGTACTATATTGTTACAATATCTGTTCACATGTTCCATTGTATGCCATGTGAGTTGATTGTCAGATACAAGTGGTTGTGTATCTAGGGCCATGTATCGGTGTGTCAGTGCACATCAGCCTCTGTTTTGGACGTACGGGCCGCGGGTACTTGTGGGTTTACCATTGTTTACTGTGTGGGCTGGTTGCCATTTTGTGCGTACTGGCCATGAATACTTGTGGTGTCAACATGACCATTGTGTTTGTATCTCCACTCTGTTCAGTCACGGCAGGGGTTAATCGCCTCCTGTTTGCTGTGTGTTCTGTGTGCCTTGTAGGGGTCAATGGCTTTTTCTGTTTGGGTGCACCTGCACATGTTTTGGTGTAATGAGCTCAGCTATATGTTCAGTCTGTTTATTCCGCCCTTTGGCTGAGCAACAGCAACAGTTCCTGTATCCGCTTCTGATGTTCTGTTTGCCTGTGCAGTCCTTGCCAGTCTTAATGTCTGATCTGTGTCCATTGTTGTGTCTGACCCGATCCCACCTGTGTTCCTGCTGTAGTCTGTGTTACCCTCAGTTTAGGTCTGTTCATGTCTTGTCATCCCATCCAGTCTAGTGTTCCATGTACCTGCATTCTAGTCTTAGTTCCTGTTTAGACTGTGTCTGGGTTTCATTGCATTTCCTTATTCCTGTGCTTGCACCAGAGTTCCTGAGTCTGAAGGTCAGCTGCCAAGTATATTGGGACCATCCCTGAAGGTAGCGGTCTGGTCACTAACCCGCAGCGAAGTCCACCTCCATGTATAGGGGGCTAAAGAGTTAATAGCGGGGGGCACCAGAGAAATGGCAATAGGGTTTGGCCCAATGTCAAACCGGTTATTTGGCACAGTGATTCCACACTAACGTTAATCTGTCTTGATCCGTCACACTGGATCTGTAACATATATGATACCTGATTTTCATTTTTTACATTAAACATGGCATAACACCTTTATTAACTAGAAAACTAAGACTTTTATTAGTCATCTCATATACAGTGTACCTCAGTTTAGTATCAAAACTGTATTTTATACTCCTTGCCAGTGGGTAGATGAAATGTTCCAACTTCTCTTCAACCAAGACAAACCCTGTTGTCAAAGAGATTAATGTTGCACTTCTGCCTACAAGGTAATGTAACCTCATTAAGGAAAAAGGATATGTTGCAGACTGGTAGTGGAAATGAAACTATGAATTACTCACTAGGAGTTACAAAGCTTTCTTAGAAAACACATCCTGCGTAGTATGTTAGTGTAATTGGAGTTATAATTCATTTATTCATGTACGCAATATGCCATATCCTGCTTAACACTGGACCTACACTGTATGAAGCATTCCAAGTTCTTAAGATTCCAAGCTCAAAGAACATTCTGACCCCAGTTAAGATTAAATTGGCATTCCTAAACTATTTATTGAACATATGCACTTGTTTAATTGTCACAGGAGATGGAACTTGGCAGTTTACTAAGATTTATATTCTCAGTTTGTCTACAAACGCCCATAACATTGTATTGTTTCATTATCCCCTGATAGAAAATGTTCAGCTTAATAGTAGATTTATGATATATGTCGTTAGATATATAAGCAAGTTGAGAAATCACAATTTAGTTGTAGTTATTTATTACTGTATAAAGGCTTGTTAATAAAATACACATTGTACTATGTATATCATCAGATTTAAAACAAACTTATTTGAAATACAGATTTGTTTCTACTGATTTGATCTAATTCTATAATAGTGATGGGGTAATCAGGCAGTACCTCAGGGCTCAGTAGCTGATTTACTGATAAACCCCCAACCAGTCCAACACCTACAGGTTAATACAATACTTATCCACCTGAACCCATAAGTGAATTGTGTTGTTTCTTGCTATGTTCTCTTACCAACATATATGGATAGCAGTAAGACCTTGGGCCTAAACTAAAAGGAGGTATTTTGTCTAGGTAGTTTGGCTGGGGTCGTCGCCGGCTGGTAAACAACCAGCCTAGCCGGCCACCAGGAGGCAGCTGCCGATATTACATTTGTACAAGCTACATTATGTGCCAGTGATTTTTAGTAGTATGAGATAGTGTCTTGTTAATAATGGCTATATTTCAGGCTGTATTACAGATATTTGAGCAAAGTCTTGTTTTAAAGTTAAGAATCTAAGCTTTAAAACAAGACCAGGATCTAAAGATGAGTGAACCTGTTCAGACAGAACCAAGTTCGGTCTGAACTTTGGTGTTTTTTGGACGGCAGATGAACTTGAATCTTTCCGGGTTCGTTTCAGACAAATCCACTAAAAGGCGCACATGACCCTGAGAAGAAGTGTCTCTCGCTGACAGACAGCCTGGATGAGCCAATCAATGCTGCAGAGGGCAGGGAGTTGTTACAGTGTCAGCTAGGAAAATGATCTTAGGGAGTCAGGGAGAGTCAGAAATCAATCAAGCTTATTGCCAGGGAGAGTGAAGGGAAAGGCTAGGATTCCAAAGAATAATTGTGTGTGTTGTGTAGAATAGGGACAAGCTGGGCAGACAAGCAAGGCAGCTGAAAGGAAGAGAGAAGACAGGAGCTGTGACTGGCTGTGCCTGCTATCAGAAGTGCAGGTGCTGCACGGCAGACCTCAAAAGCAGCTACCTGTAAGCAAATACTTTCCTTTTTTCCTCTATTTTTACAGAAATCCTTTTTATGGGGTTCAATTTAATTAAGCAGCATATATACACGATTACTGCATCATAACTTGAGGTGTAGTAGCAATCTACCTGTGTGTGGTAACGTGAAATTGAGCATCAAGCCTCAGTCGTTTGTTTACATATATTCAGTTTACACACAGTTGCAATTTAACTTTTTGGGGACTTGTTAAATGTAATTAAACCAACAATGAGGTGATCAGTACACCAGTAGACAGGCTAGGGTAACAATATACCTGGAAGCGTTAACGCAATATTAAGGGTCAGGCCTCAACCGTATGTTTACGTATATTCAGTTTCCACAAGGTTGCAATGAAAATTTTTTTTGGGGGGGTTCAATTTCATTAACCTGCATATGTATGTGTTTACTACACCAATACATAGGGTAGTGCACAACATTATCTGAGAGGCCCAAAAATGTCCACGCTATAGAAGGGCTCCAAACGAAAGACCCAGAGCCAGAATTTGGGTAGTAGCAGTACTAACTATTTGGCCAGTAGTAGTAGGGTTCAGTAAGGAGCAACATTATAGTTGAGGATGAGAAAGAGGATAAGATTGTGGATTGGATGGTTTACTCCTCAGTCACAGCAGGATGACGTGGAGGTGACTTCAGAGTCCGACACTGTCTGTGGAGCCAAAGGTCACAGTGTTCCTCCTGTTCCTTCTCCTTGCAGCCACATAGAAGGCTTTCAGTGGAGGCCTCTAAGTCTTCACTACCCATTCCTAGAGGGGCACATTCCTTTTTCCCAAGAATTTCCCACCACGCCCTACAGCAGAGTCTCCCTGTTGATGACTTGTGTGAGAGCCCTCACCATTTGGGCTGCCAAGAGAAGCCCGAATGCATACCTGTGTTGATGGTGGTGGTAATAGTGGCACCTGTAGCCATGGCATTGGTGATGAGGGCAGCGACATTGGCAGTCAGAGCAGAGCAGGGGAGGGAGGCCCAGGAGCCCATCATGATATCTCTCAGTCTGATAAAAGTGGCAGGGAGGGTAAGGACAGGACCTCTGAGCTAGATCGGGGTGCTGAGGAGGAGGCAACATCAGTGGAGAAGTGCGGTGAAGGCAGCAATAAAGAGCAGAGGCTACGTACCTTCCAAAGAACAGCCAGGGCTATGTCTGCTTTTGGATCTGGTGAGGCTACTGCTGCATATGGTATGGTGCTTTTTCTCGACAAGGCGGGGACACAAGATCACAGTGTTGTGTATGATTTGCAGGATTAAAATAAGATGTGGCCTTTTAAACATAATTATTAGAGATGAGCAAATTTCTTCAAAATTACTTCACATAGCGCATTTTTTTGTAGCGGGTGCAATGACAGGGAGCTGCGATAGCACCACCGCCGTCATTGTACCCCTTGAGATGCTGCGTTCATACATGATCGCGGTATCTGAGTGTAAAATAACAATACATTTTTTTAAAATCAAACTTACCGCCTCCATTTGCTCACGACGGGCCTGCAGCCGCCATCTTACTTGAAGATCTCGGCCGAAATCCTGTGCGGTGCGAGATCACATAATCATGCCGGCTGGTGTGGTGACGTATAACATCATCACGCCAGCCGCATGATGTGAGCTCGCGCCTCAAGGGATTTCGGATGAGATCAAGCAAGATGGTGGCTGGCAGCCCGTTGCAAGCAAATGCAGGAGGTAAGTTAGAATTTTTTTGTTTTTTATACTATTTCAGGTTAAATCGATTTGCTGACACAAAGCACGAGGAATTTCAGCTTTAAGTGAATCGAATTTATCCTGAAGATCCTGAGATTTGCTCATCAAATGACCAGCATTCCCAATAAGAACACGTCTGTCCTTATTCTCCTCGGCTCCATTGTGAAACATGTATAACAGAATGTTTGGCCATGAAAAAACTTTTCTTCACCAGCAATTAGCTGGTGTACAAGCCACCTGGCTATGTTGTTGGTGGCAGTACAGTTACAGCAGTACCATTGCAGTAGTGCCTTGCACGTGCTTGAGAATGCGGGTCACTCCTTGCGATTCTCGCTGTGTGGCAAGCTGCACTCAATGGTGGACACCGGAAGCAGCTGTTATGGGCAGGGACAATACATTTTTTTAACAGCCCACTAGGTCAATATTTTTTGTGGCAGTGGAGAGGCAGCACCCCAGGAACCTCCTGTGTCATGGCCAGGTCCTTTTGACCCCCTCCCATCATACCATGGGGCTGGTTCCCACAGCAGGCACTTATCTGCCTCCTCCATGGACACGGTCCCCTCCCTAACAGCAGCAGGGCACAGCATCGCTCACACTACCCCTCCTTCCCATCACATGTGTCAAGTCAAGCATTGGCACGCAATGTTGGAGCTGATCAGACTAGGAAAGGGTAGCCACACCGGCAAGTAGTTGCTCATGTACATCAGGCAGCAAACATTCCACTGGCTGTCACCTTGCCAACTCCAACTGGGCAAGGTGGTCAGCGACAACGGGTGCAACCTCCTGGCCACCCTGAATCTGGCAGAAATATAACATGCTCCCTGCATGGTGCTGGTAATGTCCAGCAGCCATTTTCAGCCATTATGAAATGGAATGCTTTCCTGGACTTGCAGCTTCAATATGCTATGCAGCTACACCGCTTAATTTGCGATTCTCCTACATGCAGGAATTCAACATTGCACATGCTCAAGCGCCTGTACGAGCAACGGAAAGCCGTGAACAATTTTGTCATGCTGTTTATGCTGCAGTTTTCCCTCATCCCCTTCATATGTAGTTTTGAAGAGACGCTGACACTCATGCAACAGGTTGCTCTGCAGCTGTTCGGGGCCCACCATGTGAAACTCTCATGGGGGAGGAGGTGCTGCCACTTGAGGAGAAGGAAGAGAAGTCAGAGTTGGAGGAGAAAGAGGATGATGATGACGGTGCAGTACCAATGTCACCCAGTTGTCTCAGTGGGGGGCAGAGGTGGAAAGAACTGGCTCCTGGGGCACGCTGGCCAGAATGGTGACCTGTAGACTTGCCTGCTTACGCAGTGACAGGCATATCATTGACATCAGATAATTACTGAATAGTCATGCTTTTAGACCCTCGGTACCAGGGCAAATTTGGAGAATGTTTCCCTCTTGTAGAAAGGGTAGACATATTACGTTATTACCAGGAAATACTATGTACCTAGTTTGCCGCAGCTTATGGTGAGCAGACACCTGCCGCATGTTTAAAAGGGTAGCCCCTCTCTGCCTCATTGGCGGATCCAGGGGGCACGGCCATTGCCCCCGAGAATAAAAGCTGGCAGACTGCAGTGTAGGGTGGCCATCCGTCCGGTTTTAGGCCACGCAAGGCCAGGACGGACGGCCAGAAGTCCTCCTTTTGGAAGTCGGCATGATGTTTTGTGCACTAAGTATCCCTAACCAATCAGCAGGCTTGTCAGAGACAGTGAGACTGATACAGGCCTGCTGATTGGTTAGGGATAACATCACATGATGTACCAGCCCTCCGCCCCTCCCAGACCTCTGAGGAGCTCGTACTGTTTGTTGTTCGTGCAGGAGCAGGCAAGGCAGCCTCTCCTCTCTCCTCCTCCAGCCAGTGAGCCCGTCTGTGACTCCACCAGCCAGCCTTTCTAGGTAGGGGACCTCCTCCTCCTCCTCAGCACCTCATGCATAGGCTAGTTGTGTGTATTAGTCTCTGGCTCTAGTGAGTGTAGGCAGCACAGCACTCCCCATCATCAGCTTTCATGGCAGATCAGAACCTGAACAGGAAATTCTACAGCTATTCATTTGGATAAAATAATATTTCTGTGGAAATCTGGCAACTGTGAACAGAAGGTTTATTACAACTTGCAGTTTGGGAGCTATTTAGCAAAAATAGGGTTAAAGAAACTGACTGACCAGGACATGTGGATGGTCAGATAACATATACAGTAACATAATTTTTGCTTTAGATTTTATAGCAAATCTGCAATGAATCTGTGTTTAAATCCACACAATATACAGATTTTGACACAGATTCATTGCAGATTTGCTATAAAACCTACAGCAAAAAATTATTTTACTATATATGACCATCCACATGTCCTAGTCAGTCAGTTTTTTTAACCCTATTTTTGCTAAATAGCTGCCAAACTGCAAGTTGTAATAAACCTTCTGTTCACAGTTGCCAGATTTCCACAGAAATATTATTTTATCCAAATGAACAGCTGTAGAATTTCCTGCAAGTTCAACTGATCTGCCAGGTGTGAATACGTGCTGAACAGACTGGTGTGAATGAGGCCTAACATAAAAACAAACTGAAATGACCAGGACATGTGGATGGTCATATATAGCAAAATAATTTCTAGCTGCATATTTTATAGAAAACTCCAATGAATCTGTGTGAAAATCCGCATGCAGAAAGCATACGGCATATCTATGGGAGAATAGCTGCGGGTGTCCTATGTGTATATAGAGGGGAGAAGGCTGCGGGTGTCCTATGTGTATATAGAGTCCCATGATAACCCTCCTCAGTTATATTACCCCCTGCCCCGCCACAAAACTATCTGGAATTGCCCCTCCCGAGATCAGGCTCTGGATCCGCCACTGCTCTGCCTCCTGCAACGTCACCCTCCTCCCACCGCCAAAAGCAGCAGAAGCCACAGCAGCAGCCATTTCAGTCTTCTCAAAATAATAGAACAGTTTTTTGACGTGCCGCTCCAGTCAGAGGCCAGTCAGCAAATCGACAGCTGTCGCCTCAACGCCCACTTAGGTCTGCCTAAACTATGGCCAGTCTCTGTTGCATACCCTGATCCCATGGATTTCTGGGCAGGCAGACTGGAATAGTGGCCCAAACTGGCACAGCACTCTATCTTCTGTCTTGCCCAGCCTCCAGTGTCATATCGGAGAGGGTCCTCCGCCAATGTCCAAAACATCACTTTTGTCAAAATGAACCAAGCCTGGATTCATGAGGATTTTCACACTAATCCGACTGATTCAGATGAATAGACCTCGCCTTGCTGGCAGTGCCCCATCTTGCCACTGTTGCTGTCTATCTGTCTGTTTACCTGCACATTCTGTATGGCTGCTGCTGCGGCCTGCGTCATGCCACTTATGCCACTTTCCAAGCATCACGTTCGTTTTGGACATTTGGTCCCTCCCAAGCCACTTTTTTTTTCTACCCATAACACTGTGTTTAAACATCATCTGTCCCTGATAAGGGACAATTTTTGGAAGCTTTGAAATATGAAAAAACACGAGACGTTCCGGCGAAGTGTGTTTTGAAACATGTTTGGATGATTTCGTAAATTACATTTTCTTTTTTTGGGACGTTAGAAGGCTTAGAAGTTTAGAAGCAAATCTTGAAATTTTTCAGAAAATTTCCAAAACCCACTTTTTAAGGATCAGTTCAGGTCTGAAGTCACTTTGTGAGGCTTACATAATAGAAACCATGGCCCCATTTTAGAAATGACAACCCTCAAGGTATTCAAAACTGATTTTACTAACTTTGATAACCCTGTAGGTATTCCACAAGAATTAAAGGAAAATGTAGATGAAATTTCTGAATTTCACTTTCTTGGCAGATTTTCCATTTTAATCCATTTTTTCCAGTAACAAAGCAAGGGTTAACAGCCAAACAAAACTCAGTATTTAATAGCCTGATTCTGTAGTTTAGAAACACCCTATTTGTGATTGTAAACTGCTGTATGGGCACACGGCAGGGCACAGAAGGAAAGGAACGCCATATGGTTTTAGGAGGGCAGATTTTACTGGGATAATTTTAAGTTGCCATGTCACATTTGAAGACCCCCTGATGCACCCCTAGAGTAGAAACTCCAAAAAAAGACCCCATTTTGGAAACTATCTCTATAAACTGCTCTATATTACACTTTTTGTGAGGCAAGGTTAGGCAGAAATTGCTGTTTTGGCACCGTTTTTATTTGTTGTTATTTACAATGTTCATCTTCCAGGTTAGATTATCTGGTATTTTTAAAGAGCAGGTTGTTACGGACACGACAATACCAAATATTATTCCTTTTTTTGGTTGTTTGTTTCACTTTTACGTAATAAAGCATTTTTGAAAAAACATGATATTTTTAGTGTTTACATATTCTGAAAGCCATAGTTTGTTTTATTTTTTGAGCCACTGTCTTATGTAGGGGCTTATTTTTTTCGGTATGAGATGACGGTTTTATTGGTATTATTTTAGGGTGCATATGACTTTTTGATCGTTTGGCATTACACTTTTTATGTACATTTTACACAATAATATCATTATTGAAACAAAAAATAAATCATGTTTTAGTGTCTCCATATTCTGAAATCCATAGTTTTTTTTTATTTTTGGGGAATTGTCTTAGGTAAGGTATCATTTTTGCGGGATGAGATGATGGTTTGATTGGCACTATTTTGTGGTGCATATGACTTTTTGATCGCTTGATCACTTTTTGTGATGTAAGATGACAAAAAATAACTTTTTTGACACTGTTTTTATTTAAAAATTTTTAAGGTGTTCATCTGAGGGGTTAGGTCATGTGATATTTTTATAGAGAAGGTCGTTACGGACGCGGCGATACTAAATATGTCTGTTTTTCTATTTTTTTTTTACAATTTTATGTGTTTTATTTTGGGAAAGGGGCGTTTTTTTTTACTTTAAACTTCATTTTTTTATTATGGAAAACAATGTTTTTTGAACTTTATTTTTGTCCCACTCTGTGACTTCAACTTCTGTATTGTAATGCATTGGCTCACAGGCTCTCACGGAAGGCAGCCACGATGCCTGCGAAAGGCATCGGGCTGCCTTCCCTGTCATCTGGTCCCCTTTACAGCAGCGCGGGGACCTGATGGCCACCCTGGACCCAGCAGGATACCGCACATGCCGCGGTCAGTGCAAGGGTTAATGCGCCAGCATCGGTGTTTTCACCGATGTCGGGGCATACAGCAGGAGTCCGGCTATCAGTGACTGCCCGACCCCTGTCGCTGATCGGGTGGGCGCAGAACCTGCACCCACCCGAACAGCCTGCCGTACATGTATGGCTCTGGTCCTTATGTCACGTCCACCAGTGCCGTACATGTACTGTGCGGTTCCTTAAGGGGTTAAAGTAATAAAATGACCTGTTTGGGGTAATTTATCGAAGACCGATGTCGTATGTCTGTCTATCCCTTGTGCTGGCTGAGGATGTGTCTATTCTATGACACAGCACAAACCTCATCATAAATTAGACACATCCTCCGCTTGTCTGTGTGCCTAGATTGAAAACTACTTCAGCTTTTGACTGGAGTAGATTTCAATTGTCATTTCCGCTTTGAAACAGGCTTAAATGTTGGTGAATTTGCTTTATAATACATAAAATTGGAAGTTGAAGTTCTTCACTAATGAACTAATATCCTAATATTTTGTTATTAATACAACATAGACTGAATAATTTTTATAACCTTCCATCATAAATGTACACTTTATACTATATACTGTAGATATTGTCTATGTCACCTATGACCTCTTTTGATTATATTATAATCCTATCTACGTTGCCCATGTACTTTTGACCTACACATATGGTTCCCCCTGTGCGTATTTAGTGTTTCTCTGTGACTTGGCAACAGGGACACAGTGCCGGTTGTTGTTTGGCGCATGTAGCCTATGGTTAGATCAAGACTAGGAAGTTCTTTCGCCCACACTTCATTTGGCCTCATTGCCCTCAATAACCGTGACGCTGTGACGCACTTCCGGTCCATGCGTGGACCGGAAGTGACGTACCGCTACTTCACCTTAAAAGACCGCGCCAAACAACCTTCCATATGCCACTTTGTTTGCTGCATCCATGCTTCTAAGGTATGTTGCCGACCTGGATTATTGCTGTGAATTGAGGAGGATGTTTATGCTTATGGGTATATACTTATGCCGTTTCGATAATGGTCTCATCCTGATTATGCACTGAGCACTTGGGTGAATTGGAGTACTTCATACCTCTTCATACTTTACATAGTTTTGCATCAGTGGATCTTGCTGTGATCATTTAAGTTTTGTGTCTTTGTCTTCATTTAAGTTTTGCGTCTTTGTCTTGGTTTGTCTTGTCTCCTCGTTTAATCTATGTCTTTTTAGTGATAATATTCTACTGTAGGTTATAATGGTGGTTGTCTATGTATTATATTGTCCGGAATTCTATGTATGAATGTATTGGGTATGCCACTATAGTCTAGTTAACTTTACCCGTTGTATATTCTCAATGGAAGGCTTCTCCTAATTTTATGTATATGTGTCTTATGTTTATATTTGTATATATTTTTTCTAGGCCCTGATGAAGGTCTGTTGACCGAAACGTTGGCCAGATAACTATGTAATATTGATGGTGGCATGCATACGTAATAATAAAAATAAGAATAAAAATACTGCATTTCGAAAATATCCGAAATTGAGTGCCGTGTTTATATGAACTCATATGGCATAAATTTGACTGAAAACTCCATCCGATCACACCAGTTCTTAAAGTAGATAGATAATACAATCAAATGTGTCAAAAATATTTTCACTTTTTATCTATACAGTTCTGTGTGAAAGTGCTTTCAAAAATAGAAGTGTTAAAAATTTTTTTAATCAACTAACAAAATGCAAAGTAAAAGAACAAAAAAGGAAATCTATATCAATATTTGGCATGACCACTCTTTGCTTTCAAAACAGCATAAGTTCTTCTTGGTACTCTTGCAAATAGTTTTTGTAGAAACCCGGCAGGGAGGTTGTTCCAAACAACTTGGAGAACTAACCACAGGTCGTAGGTCATAGGGATGGGCTGCACCTCAATGGGGAAGGGGGGATATTTGGGGAAATGGGGAAATTTTGCCAACTAAGAGAGGCCATAGACCTAACTAACTGGGACAAAGTCCTCAAAAATAAAAATACAGCCACAAAATGGGATATTTTTAAAAGCATCCTAAAATCTTATTGTGAGAGGTACATACCTTATGGGAATAAAAGGTTAAGGAACAAGAAAAAAAACAATGTGGATAAATAGAACTGCAAAGAAAGCAATAAATGACAAAAAGAAAGCATTTAAATCACTAAAACAGGAGGGTAGCGAGGAAGCACTGAAAAAACTATAGGGTAAAATATAGAATATGTAAAAAACAAATAAAATCGGCCAAACTAGAGACCAAGAGATTAATTGCCAAAGAGAGCAAAACTAACCCTGAAATGTTCTTCAATTATATAAATGGTAAAAAGTATAAATCTTAAGCTGCCGGCTCTCCAAAGGGTAATGAGGGGGGAGTTGCAGAGAGCGATGAGGAAAAAGCAAAGCTATTATTTTTTTTTTCTCCACTGTATTTACTGAGGAAAATAAAATGAAATGCAGAATGTAAAAGTAAATTCCTCATTAAAAGTGCCCTGTCTGACCCAGGAAGAAGTACAGCGGCGTCTTAATCACCAGGACCAGATGGCATACACCCCTGTATCCTAAGAGAATTAAGTAATGTCATAGCCAGACCCTTATTTCTGATATTTAAGAACTCTATACTGACAAGGAGTGTTCCACAGAATTGGCACATAGCAAATGTGGTGCCAATATTCAAAAAGGCTCCAAAAACAGAGCCCGGAAACTATAGGCCGTTAAGTTTACCATTTGTCATGGGTAAACTGTTTGAAGGTTTTCTAAGAGATGCTATCTTGGAGTACCTCAATGAAAACAAGCATATAACGCCATATCAGCATGGCTTCATGAGGGATCGGTTATGTCAAACTAATTTAATCAGTTTCTATGAGGAGGTAAGTTCTAGACTTGACAGCAGCGAATCAATGGATGTCGTATTTCTGGACTTCTCCAAAGCATTAGACACTGTACCACATAAAAGGTTAGTATATAAAATGAGAATGCTTGGACTGGGAGAAAATGTCTGTATGTGGGTAAGTAACTGGCTCAGTGATAGAAAACAGAGGGTGGTTATTAATGGTACACACATTTAGATTGGGTCACTGTCACTAGTAGAGTACCTTAGGGGTCAGTATTGGGCACTATTCTCTTCAATATATTTATTAATGGTCTTGTAGAAGGCTTGCACACTAAAATATCAATTTCTGCAGATGACACTAAACTGTGTAAAGTAATTAACACAGAGGAAGACAGTATACTGCTACAGAGGGATCTGGATAGATTGGAGGCTTGAGCAGATAAGTGGTGGATGAGGTTTAACACTAACAAATAGAAAGTTATGATTATGGGAAGGAATAATGCAAATCACCCGTACATACTAAATAGTAAAACACTGACATGGAAAAGGACCTAGGAATATTAGTGAACAGCAAACTAAGCTGTAGAAACCAGTGTCAGGCAGCTGCTGCCAAGGCCAATAAGATAATGGGTTGCATCAAAAGGGGCATAGACGCCTGAGATGAGAACATAGTCCTACCGTTTTACAAACCACTAGTCAGACCACCCATGGAGTATTGTGTACAGTTCTGGGGTTCTGTCAACAAGGCAGACATAGCAGAGCAGGAGAGGGTTCAGAGGAGGGCAACTAAAGTAATAACTGGAATGGGGAGACTACAGTACCCTGAAAGATTATCAAAATTAGGGTTATTCACATTAGAAAAAAGACGACTGAGGGGAGATCTAATAACTATGTATAAATATATCAGGGGTCAGTACAAAGATCTCTCCCATCATCTATTTATCCCCAGGACTGTGACTGTGACATGGGGACATCCTCTGCATCTGGAGGAAAGGTTTGTACACAAACATAGAAGAGGATTCTTTACAGTAAGAGCAGTGAGACTATGAAACTCTCTGCCTGAGGAGGTGGTAATGGTATGTTCACTAAAAGAGTTCAAGAGGGGCCTGGATGTATTTCTGGAGTGTAATAATATTACAGGATATAGCTACTAGAAATGGGTCGTTGATCCAGGGAGTTATTCTCATTGCCTGATTGGAGTCAAGAAGGAATTTTTTTCCCCTTAAGTGGGGAAAATTGGCTTCTTCCTCGCAGTTTTTTTTTGCCTTCCACTGGATCAACTTGCAGGATAACAGACGGAACTGGATGGACAGATGTCTTTTTTCGGCCTTATAAACTATGTTACTATGTTACTATATTAGATCTAAGGATGTAGGCTTGCTGAAATCCTTCTTTCTAGAGATTAGGAAATTTCATAAAATTTTTTAAAAAAATATATTCTATCTGAATCAAATATGCTCCAACTGCCCGGAAAATTGGTATATAACACTCTAAGGACTCATAGGACTCATATTCTTTTCTCTAAAGAACAAGAGAAAATATACTTCTCTGAGTAAGATGTGCAAGCCAGTTCCAGAAAGTCATGGTTTGCAGTAAACCAGTGTGCAAAACATTACAGGCAAGGTACTTAGCTGGCTTCTCCAGTCTCCTCCCTGGAATAATTAGGTTTTATGTAGAGGAAAGGCCTGATCTAGGTATCTCTCTCTCAGAAGGCTATTACCCTGGTCAAAGGCTGGCAGCACAGGGTCTGTAGCTCAGTTTTCTGGCTGGCTCCCTTGTCAATGGGCTGGTAATCTAGGGGATGTGGCTCATTTTCCCCATTTTAGCGTCTTCTTCTGGTTATTCATGCAGACTGCAGGGTCTCTTCTACTAAACATATATTGGAAAAATGTCCAGCTCACCTGCTATATGTTATCCCCTCTGGGATCCCTCATGCACGGACCATGCGGCAAGTAACCGTGGATTGAGAAATGGAAATACCTCCAGAATTTCCATTTCTCTTCTACTAAACACTGCTCCCTATCTGCAGACAACTAGGGCTTTAACTGCTCTGTTTATATACATTTCTTAGCTGAACTAAAACCTTATAGTGGGAGGGGTGGCATGGAGAAGCACAGCCTAAACAAAAACAATTTTGCAATTTTAATTTGTCATAGACTTGTATAGAGTTTCTATGCAAGTATACTGGAATAACTAAGCAGACTGTCAAAAGGTCAGTGTGTCTTTTGTTTTCACTCCCAAAGTTTGCATAGTCCCTTATAGTAACTGTGTAAGATTTCTAACTTCTCAGTGCATAAGTAGAAAGTCCCAAAGTTTCTCAGTATTAGATAGCTGTGCATTAATCCTTTCTGCAGTGCATTGTAGAACAGTGCAAATGAATAGAATATATTACAATACACATAGAATGCAGTTCAACATTATAAAATAGTATACGTGTAAACAAAATGGCATAAATCTTGCAAGTTAACCCTTCCAAGTGCACTAAAGTAGCGAGTTGATAGCTTTTTCCGTAGTAGCAATAGGGCAAATGTTCACAAACATTCCTTAGTCCAAAGTGTCCTTGTAGTGCACTACATATACTGCATAAAATAAATACAATATATTCTTGTATACAGAATAACAGCAAAGCAAGCTGTAAGATTTACAAGCTTCAGTTATAAAAGGCAGAATACTCATGAGGACCAGACAATGAGGAGACTGATGAATTTGAAGTGACATACGCAGAATATCCCAAGAGAATGTACAAGAACCGTTTTGATAAATGAAAATAAATTAATGTACAAATTTTTTAAGTTTTCCTCTAGATGATATTCTCCTTGTGCTGGCTGAGCAGTTACTACACAGGCATTTACCTGGAAAATAGGTGTATTTTTGATTTTTCGCATTGCTTCTACCCGCACTGTGATTTCATCACCAGCATAATATTCGATAGGCCATGCAGGAAGGATAGTGTTTATTGCTTCTAAACATGTGTGTGACTTTAGCTGGTTATCTGCTCTCTGTTTATACTAGTAGAGCAGGCCACGGACCTGAAACAGACAAGCAGCTCAAACCGATCATACAAACCTGAAAGCTGCATTACTTCATACTTACTCATGAGGACAATGCTGCCATTTTAAATCACTGTGATGTATCTCAGCACATGAGAGTGTCTATTTAAATATTATTACACAGTTAAAGGGTCAGTCATCTTAAAAATCAAAGCATATGTACATATCACTGTAAACTTTTTATTGTATATTATTTTTGAATTGTTTTGATTGGAAACAAATGCATAAAATGATAACACTGTTTTCAGCACCCTAAATGTTTTTATATGAAACCCTTACTGCTCTATACCACCAAAGATTTTTACATTAACCTTTTCACTGTCCAGGACAACCAGAGATACTGAACATAATCTCCAAAAATACAAGATATACTGATATTAACTCCATTGCTGTAGGCTAAAATTGATACTAAATTTGATAATAAAATTGATATTTAATCCTTCAGTGCCATAGACCGCCAGGAATACAGATATTAATCCTTAACAGCACCGTGGATCTCAAACGATGCTGACACAACTTTATTGTCATAGACCACCAGGCATACAGATATTAAAGAGGACCTGTCATCTCTAATGACCTGCCTGTTTTACTAACTTCTTGCATTTCCAATAGAAATAGCAATTCTGGAGCATGTTTTCTTATGACTATGCTGTGTCATTCCTTCATTATTCCTACTAGAAGTCATTTAATTATTTGCTGACTGGGTGTTACCTGTAAGAGTTGTGTGCCTGTACGGTCTGATACTGTGCAATCAGTGCTGCCAGCTACAGACTAGAATAATAAAGGGATGACACAACGTAGAGTCAGCAAAAAATCCAGAAAATGCAATCTTTATGTGTAAAAGACATACATGCATTGCATGACATAAAAACAAAGAACTTATACACAACCATAATAACCTACAAGTTTGGTGGGGCTGTTCTCTAAAAGCTATTTTAATTATGGTCCTGAAAAAAATCCACTCATCTATTCAACGGTACTCTGTTCCAGTGTCGAGGGACTCATACTCACTGCCTCTGGAGGTGTGGCATCCCATCCCATGCACTGCTGCAGCAACTCACCTTTGAGACCAGTGAGTGGCTGCAGTGGCTCTTGTGCTGTGACAACATCACACTTCTGAGACTGGTAGCAGCAGGGATGAGACCCACAGTGCAGGAATGGAGCTCCGGTTGTGTGTAGATTGTTTGTTTGTTTTTATGTAATCTATGCATTGTATGTATGCCTTTTACACATAATATCGCATTTTCTGTCTCTCTTCCCTTTGCTTCTTTCTTAGTCACTAATCACAATAAAGAGAGTGGAGAATGTGACTGCCAGCACTTAGCGCTGACATTAAAGCACTTCCACACAGATTTTTATTCTGTGGCCTGTTAGAAAGGTAGATGATGTAAACTGTAGTGACAGTAATTCTCTTGCCAGTGTCTGTATTTGTGAGATATCCACTCCCTTCTGATCCTCAGCTGTGTCATGTGACCAACATTGATTCTCAAACTGACAGCAAGTTTGTTTCTCTATTCATTCCTATGAACCTGACTGCAGCCAACGGTAAGAAGATTACCTTCATCATAATTTACATCATGTATCTTTCTGTTGGGTCAGAGAATACACATTTTGTGGGAGTGCATCTTTAAATATTACAGTAACATATCTTATTCACTGTCAGCACAGATCCCTGCAGCTCAGCTCCTCTCCCTATCATCCCAGTGTGTCTCTTAGTGCTTGGAAGTTAGGGAGAGGATTTTGTGTTGACAGTAAGTGTGCTATGTTACTATATACTTACTGTCAGCACTAATTGAGAGAAGTGCATGGATGAGAGACATACACAGAACCGCCGGCACTTAGCACTGGTAGCAAGTCTAAAAGGCAGGGACACAGAAGTGATAGGGGACATGTAGCCGTAGGCTGGGGTAGTAAATTAGACATATTTGGCATCACTGTGTCCGTAACGACCGGCTCTATAAAAATATCACATGATCAGGTAAACCCTGTAAAAAGAAAAAAAAATTACACCAAAACAGCTTTTTTGTCACTTCGCCTCCTAAAAGCATAATATCAAGTCATCAAAAAGTCTTATGTACTCTAAAATGGTATGGATAAAAAGCATAGTCTGGCCTGCAAATTACAAGCCCTCAGACATCTATGTTGACAGAAAAATAAAAATAAACTGATTTGTAATAAAAAGTGATTTTATTATGCAAAAGTAGTAACACATGAAAAAAAAACTATATAAATTTGGTATTACCATAATTGTGGTATCAGCACAACTGTTAGAATTAAGTTATCATATATACTGCATGGTGAACCTCATAAAAAAAAAAATGATAGAATTTAATTTTTTGCCCTCCTCACCTCCCAGAAAATCTGATAAAAAATGATTAGAAAACCAAATGTACCCCAAAATGGTGGCAATAAAAAACTACAGCTTGTCCCGCGAAAAGTAAGCCAATACACAGCTCAGTCAACAAAAAAATTTAAACGTTATGGCTCTTAAAAACCATTTCAGCACATTTCATGTTAGAAAATCTGGATGTCTTCCCTTCCCTTTTGAGCTCTGGCGTATCCCCAAACATACAGCAGTTTACGACCACATATGAAATGTTGCTGTCTTTAGGAGAAAATGTGACGCAAATTGTAGAGTGATTTTCTTCTGTTATCCCTTGTGAAAAAGAAAGTTTGGGCGTAAAGCACCATTTTCTTGTTAAAAATAATGTAATGTTGGGTCAAAGTGCTCAATACACCCCTTAAAAACTCCTTGAGTGGTATAGTATCCAAAATGTTGTCACTTTTTGGGGGTGTCCACTGTAGGAGTACATCAAAGTCTTTTCAATGCAACATGACACCCAAAATCCATAACAGTAAAATCTGCCTCCAAAAAACATATGATTCCCCTTGCCTTCTGAGAACTGCCATGTACCCATACAGCAGTTTACGATCACATATGGGGTGTTTTTGTAAACTGCAGAATCAGGGTAATACATATTGAGGTTTGTTTTGCTGTTAACCCTTGATGTGTTACAGGCAAAAATGGATTAAACTGGAAAATCAGAAAAAAATGTAAAATGTTTTAATTCCTGTGGAATACCTAATGGGTTAACAATATTTCTAAAATCAGTTTTGAATAGTTTGAGTATAGTTTGGGTATAGTTTTTAAAATGGGTTAATTTATGAGTAGTTTCTATTATGTGAACTCCAAAACTGAAATGGCCCTTAAAAAAGTTGATTTTTTAACATTTTTCTTAAAAATGTAAAAAATGTCTTCAAAAATTCTAAACCTTCTAACGTCCTAAAAAATATAAAATAACATTACTAAAATGATGCCAACATAAAGATATATGGTGACTGTTAATTAATAACTATTTTATGAGGTAGAACTATCTCTCTTAAAAGCAGAGAGATTTAAATTTAGAAAATAGTGAATTTGTCCACATTTTCAGTAAATATTGGATTTTTTTCATAAATAAAGGTAAAACATATTGATTCAAATTTACCACTAACATGGAGTACAGTTTATCAATAAAAAACAGTCTCAGAATGGCTTGAATAAGTAAAAGCATTTCAAAGTTATTACCACATACAGTGACACGTCAGATTCACAAAATTAGGCTTGCTCAGTAAAACAATGCCATGTCTTGAAAGAGTTAAAGGGAATATGTCACCATGTGTAACCATGACTAGTACTGTAGATCTGTCACTGAAATGAGGCATACTTAAATTGAATGCTAAAGTGAGAAAAAATACAAAAAAATAAACTTTTGCTAACCTTTATTATCATTTTTGTTAGACCTCAGACGCCCTTATTTTAAGGTGGTGCACAGTGTAAGTACTGTATGTAGGACACTGAGGACATCTAGTGGTGTTTTTCACTAACAACATCTTATTACAGGTGTCTTTAACAAGATGAAATAAGATTAAGATTCATCAGTGGTTGATACCTTTTAATGATTACAAGCTTTTGAGGCTATTTGGGCCTCTTCATCAGGCGTCTCAGGTGTTATTACACAAATTTAATAAAAATAAAAATATGTGGAGTAATCCTGTTTTTTTACTATATCCATGGAAGATGTCTGGACCCCTTTTCCTATGAGATTTGTACAGCGGCATGAGGTATATAGAAAGGGAGCAGGGAAGCTACTGAGCATGTCAGTTTACATCTGAATGCAGGAGAATAAGGACGAGAATTGTGACCACGGGAAATACAGCAGGAGAAGCTGTTAGAGAGGAAAGTGTAATGTACATAATATACCTTACAATATTTGTATTGCATGTATATTGCAATAATACTTCATTTTAAATGCCCTATTGGATAATCTTAATACTCTATTTACCGCCAAAATTGCTAAATACTTAAAAATACCATTAGAGATGAGCGAACACCTGGATGTTCGGGTTCGAGAAGTTCGGCCGAACTTCCCGGAAATGTTCGGGTTCGGGATTCGAACTCGATCCGAACTTTATCCCGAACCCGAACCCCATTGAAGTCAATGGGGACCCGAACTTTTAGGCACAAAAAAGGCTGTAAAATAGTCCAGGAAAGGGCTAGAGGGCTGCCAAAGGCAGCAAAGTGTAGAAAAATCCCCTGCAAACAAATGTGGATAGGGAAATGAATTAAAATTAAATAAAATAAATAAAAATTAACCAATATCAATTGAAGAGAGGTCCCACAGCAAGGAATCATGCGTCATATCACCCTGCACCGGAGAATGTCACTCTCATGTATTTTGGACCAGCACCCAGACAGAGGATACAGGTCCCACAGCAAGGAATCATGCGTCATATCACCCTGCACCGGAGAATGTCACTCTCATGTATTTTGGACCAGCACCCAGACAGAGGATACAGGTCCCACAGCATGGAATCATGCGTCATATCACCCACCACCGGAGAAGGCCACTCTCATGTATTTTGGACCAGCACCCAGACAGAGGATACAGGTCCCACAGCATGGAATCATGCGTCATATCACCCACCACCGGAGAAGGCCACTCTCATGTATTTTGGACCAGCACCCAGACAGAGGATACAGGTCCCACAGCATGGAATCATGCGTCATATCACCCACCACCGGAGAAGGCCACTCTCATGTATTTTGGACCAGCACCCAGACAGAGGATACAGGTCCCACAGCATGGAATCATGCGTCATATCACCCACCACCGGAGAATGTCACTCTCATTTATTTAGGCCCAGCACACAGACAGAGGAGAGAGGTCCCACAGCAAGGAATCATGCGTCATATCACCCACCACCGGAGAAGGCCACTCTCATGTATTTTGGACCAGCACCCAGACAGAGGATACAGGTCCCACAGCATGGAATCATGCGTCATATCACCCACCACCGGAGAAGGCCACTCTCATGTATTTTGGACCAGCACCCAGACAGAGGATACAGGTCCCACAGCATGGAATCATGCGTCATATCACCCACCACCGGAGAAGGCCACTCTCATGTATTTTGGACCAGCACCCAGACAGAGGATACAGGTCCCACAGCATGGAATCATGCGTCATATCACCCACCACCGGAGAAGGCCACTCTCATGTATTTTGGACCAGCACCCAGACAGAGAGAGAGGTCCCACATCAAGGAATCATGAGTCATATCAACCACCACCGGAGAAGGCCACTCTCATTTATTTTGGACCAGCACCCAGACAGAGGATACAGGTCCCACATCAAGGAATCATGCGTCATATCAACCACCACCGGAGAAGGCCACTCTCATGTATTTTGGACCAGCACCCAGACAGAGGAGAGAGGTCCCACAGCAAGGAATAAGGCGTCATATCAACCCCCACCGGAGAAGGCCACTCTCATTTATTTTGGACCAGCACCCAGACAGAGGATACAGGTCCCACATCAAGGAATCATGCGTCATATCAACCACCACCGGAGAAGGCCACTCTCATTTATTTGGGACCAGCACCCAGACAGAGGAGAGGGGTTTTCACAGCAGAGAATGAGGCATTTAGATCACCCACCACAGGAGTAGGACACCATTTAATGGGACCCCGGCAACCATGTCAGATGGCACAAACATCAGCTTCACATCACCCACCACAAGAGAAGGCCACTTTGAGAGACTCTGACCCCTGCACCCAGACAGAGGATACAGGTCCCACAGCAAGGAATCATGCGTCATATCACCCTGCACCGGAGAATGTCACTCTCATGTATTTTGGACCAGCACCCAGACAGAGGATACAGGTCCCACAGCATGGAATCATGCGTCATATCACCCACCACCGGAGAAGGCCACTCTATGTATTTTGGACCAGCACCCAGACAGAGGATACAGGTCCCACAGCATGGAATCATGCGTCATATCACCCACCACCGGAGAAGGCCACTCTCATGTATTTTGGACCAGCACCCAGACAGAGGATACAGGTCCCACAGCATGGAATCATGCGTCATATCACCCACCACCGGAGAAGGCCACTCATGTATTTTGGACCAGCACCCAGACAGAGGATACAGGTCCCACATCAAGGAATCATGAGTCATATCAACCACCACCGGAGAAGGCCACTCTCATTTATTTTGGACCAGCACCCAGACAGAGGATACAGGTCCCACATCAAGGAATCATGCGTCATATCAACCACCACCAGAGAAGGCCACTCTCATGTATTTTGGACCAGCACCCAGACAGAGGAGAGAGGTCCCACAGCAAGGAATAAGGCGTCATATCAACCCCCCACCGGAGAAGGCCACTCTCATTTATTTTGGACCAGCACCCAGACAGAGGATACAGGTCCCACATCAAGGAATCATGCGTCATATCAACCACCACCGGAGAAGGCCACTCTCATTTATTTGGGACCAGCACCCAGACAGAGGAGAGGGGTTTTCACAGCAGAGAATCAGGCATTTAGATCACCCACCACAGGAGTAGGACACCATTTAATGGGACCCCGGCAACCATGTCAGATGGCACAAACATCAGCTTCACATCACCCAGCACAAGAGAAGGCCACTTTGAGAGACTTTGACCCCTGCACCCAGACGGAGGAGAGAGGTTTTCACAGCAGAGAATCATGTATTTAGATCACCCACCACAGGAGTAGGACACCATTTAATGGGACCCCGGCAACCATGTCAGATGGCACAAATATCAGCTTCACATCACCCAGCACAAGAGAAGGCCACTTTGAGAGACTTTGACCCCTGCACCCATGGCGGAGGAGAGGGGTTTTCACAGCAGAGAATCAGGCATTTAGATCACCCACCACAGGAGTAGGACACCATTTAATGGGACCCCGGCAACCATGTCAGATGGCACAAACATCAGCTTCACATCACCCACCACAAGAGAAGGCCACTTTGAGAGACTCTGACCCCTGCACCCAGACAGAGGATACAGGTCCCACAGCAAGGAATCATGCGTCATATCACCCTGCACCGGAGAATGTCACTCATGTATTTTGGACCAGCACCCAGACAGAGGATACAGGTCCCACAGCATGGAATCATGCGTCATATCACCCACCACCGGAGAAGGCCACTCATGTATTTTGGACCAGCACCCAGACAGAGGATACAGGTCCCACAGCATGGAATCATGCGTCATATCACCCACCACCGGAGAAGGCCACTCATGTATTTTGGACCAGCACCCAGACAGAGGATACAGGTCCCACAGCATGGAATCATGCGTCATATCACCCACCACCGGAGAAGGCCACTCATGTATTTTGGACCAGCACCCAGACAGAGGATACAGGTCCCACAGCATGGAATCATGCGTCATATCACCCACCACCGAGAATGTCACTCTATTTATTTAGGCCCAGCACACAGACAGAGGAGAGAGGTCCCACAGCAAGGAATCATGCGCCATATCAACCACCAACGGAGAATGTCACTCTCATGTATTTTGGACCAGCACCCAGACAGAGGAGAGAGGTCCCACAGCAAGGAATCATGCGCCATATCAACCACCAACGGAGAATGTCACTCTCATGTATTTTGGACCAGCACCCAGACAGAGGAGAGGTTCATTCAACTTTGGGTTGCACCGCAAGATCATGGTAAAGTAAAAAATGAGGATTCAATAAAGAAGTGCCCCAGAGTACAAGAATACATGGTTGATGGGGAGGGAAATGTCTATTCTGCACAAGGGAGGCACAGGTCCTGTGGGATCCATGCCTGGTTCATTTTTATGAACGTCAGCTTGTCCACGTTGGCTGTGGACAGGCGGCTGCGCTTGTCAGTAATGACGCCCCTGCCGTGCTGAATACACGTTCAGACAAAACGCTGGCCGCCGGGCAGGCCAGCACCTCCAAGGCATAAAATGCTAACTCTGGCCACGTGGACAATTTGGAGACCCAGAAGTTGAATGGGGCCGAACCATCAGTCAGTACGTGGAGGGTGTGCAGACGTACTGTTCAACCATGTTAGTGAAATGCTGCCTCCTGCTAACACGCTCCGTATCAGGTGGTTGTGCAGTTAGCTGTGGCGTGGAGACAAAACTTTTCCACATTTCTGCCATGCTAACCCTGCCCTCAGAAGAGCTGGCCGTGACACTGCTGCGTTGGCGACCTCTTGCTCCTCTTCTGCCTTCGCCTTGGGCTTCCACCTGTTCCCTGTGACATTTGGGAATGCTCTCAGGAGCGCCTCTACCAGCGTGCGCTTGAACTCGCGCATCTTCCTATCACGCTCCAGTGCAGGAAGTAAGGTGGGCACATTGTCTTTGTATCGGGATCCAGCAGGGTGGCAACCCAGTAGTCCGCACACGTTAAAATGTGGGCAACTCTGCTGTCGCTGCGCAGGCACTGCAGCATGTAGTCGCTCATGTGTGCCAGGCTCCCAGAGGTAAGGACAAGCTGTCCTCTGTGGGAGGCGATCGTCATCGTCCTCCGTATCCCCCAGCCACGCACCAGTGATGGGCCTGAGCTGTGTCGGGTGCCACCCCGCTGTGAACCTGCTTCATCCTCATCCTCCTCCACCTCCTCCTCATCCTCCTCGTCCTCCAGTAGTGGGCCCTGGCTGGCCACATTTGTACCTGGCCTCTGCTGTTGCAAAAACCTCCCTCTGAGCCACTTCTAACAGACTGGCCTGAAAGTGCTAAAAATGACCCTCATCCTCCTCCTCCTCCTCCTCCTCCTCCTGGGCCACCTCCTCTTCCATCATCGCCCTAAGCGCTTTCTCAAGGAGACATAGAAGTGGTATTGTAACGCTGATAACGGTGTCATCGCCACTGGCCATGTTGGTGGAGTACTCGAAACAGCGCAACAGGGCACACAGGTCTCGCATGGAGGCCCAATCATTGGTGGTGAAGTGGTGCTGTTCCGCAGTGCGACTGACGCGTGCGTGCTGCAGCTGAAACTCCACTATGGCCTGCTGCTGCTCGCACAGTCTCTCCAGCATGTGCAAGGTGGAGTTCCACCTGGTGGGCACGCCGCATATGAGGCGGTGAGCGGGAAGGCCGGGTTACGCTGTAGCGCAGACAGGCGAAAGCAGCGGCAGGATGTGAACGCCGGAATCGCGCACAGACGGCCCTCACTTTATGCAGCAGCTCTGACATGTTGGGGTAGTTGTGAATGAACTTCTGCACCACCAAATTCAGCACATGCGCCAGGCAAGGGATGTGCGCCAAACCGGCTAGTCCCAGAGCTGCGACGAGATTTCGCCCATTATCGCACACCACCAGGCCGGGCTTGAGGCCCACCGGCAGCAACCACTGGTCGGTCTGTTGTTCAATACCCCGCCACAACTCCTGCGCGGTGTGGGGCCTGTCCCCAAACATATGAGTTTCAGAATGGCCTGCTGACGTTTACCCCGGGCTGTGCTGAAGTTGGTGGTGAAGGTGTGTGGCTGACTGGATGAGCTGGTGGAAGCAGAGGAGGAGGAAGCCGAGTAGGAGGAGGAGGCTACAGGAGGCAAACAATGATGCCCTGTGATCCTTGGCGGCGGAAGGACGTGCGCCAAGGAACTCTCCGCCTGGGGCCCAGCCGCCACTACATTTACCCAGTGTGCAGTTAGGAGATATAGCGTCCCTGGCCGTGCTTACTGGTCCACGTATCTGTGGTTAGGTGGACCTTGCCACAAATGGCGCTGCGCAGTGCACACTTGATTTTATCGGACACTTGCATGTGCAGGGAAGGCACGGCTGTCTTGGAGAAGTAGTGGCGGCTGGGGACAACATACTGTGGGACAGCCATGGACATCAGCTGTTTGAAGCTGTTCAGGTTCACTCAGCCTGAATGACAGCATTTCAAAGGCCAGTAGTTTAGAAATGCTGGCATTCAGGCCCAGGGCTCGAGGGTGGCTAGGTGGGAATTTACGCTTTCTCTCCAAGGTTTGTGAGATGGAGAGCTGAACGCTGCCGTGTGACATGGTGGAGATGCTTGGTGACGCAGGTGGTGGTGTCGCTGGCACATCCTCTGTTTGGTGGGCGGCAGGTGCCAACATTCCTCCCGAGGCGGAGGAAGAGGCCGAGGCAGCAGCAGAAGAGGGAGCAGGGGAGCCTGAGTGAGTTCCTTGCTTTTAAGGTGTTTACTCCACTGCAGTTCATGCTTTGCATGTAGATGCCTGGTCATGCAGGTTGTGCTAAGGTTCAGAACGTTAATGCCTCGCTTCAGGATCTGATGGCACAGCGTGCAAACCACTCGGGTCTTGTCGTCAGCACATTGTTTAAAGAAGTGCCATGCCAGGGAACTCCTTGAAGCTGCCTTTGGGGTGCTCGGTCCCTGGTGGCGGTGGCCTGTATCAGGCGAACTCTCTTGGCGGCGGCTGTTCTGCTTTTGCCCCTGCTCCCTCTTTGCTACGCTGTTGGCCTCGGTCTCACCACTGCCTCTTCCTCTGAACTATGAAAGTCAGTGGCACGACCTTCATTCCATGTGGGGTCTAGGACCTCATCGTCCCCTGCATCGTCTTCCACACAGTCTTCCTCCCTGTCCTCCTGTTCGGTCTGCACACTGCAGAAAGACGCAGCAGTTGGCACCTGTGTTTCGTCATCATCAGAGACGTACGGACTCCGATGAGGTGGTATTCCCATGTCCTCATCATCAGTAAACATCAGAGGTTGTGCATCAGTGCATTCTATGTCTTCCACCACAGGGGAAGGGCTAGGTGGATTCCCTTGGGAAACCCTGCCAGCAGAGTCTTCAAACAGCATAAGAGACTGCTGCATAACTTGAGGCTCAGACAGTTTCCTGATATGCATGGGGGTGATGTGACAGACTGATGGGCTTGGTTTTCAGGTGCCACCTGTGCGCTTTCTGCAGAAGACTTGGTGGGAGATAATGTTGTGAACATGCTGGATCCACTGTCGGCCACCCAATTGACTAGCGCCTGTACCTGCTCAGGCCTTACCATCCTTAGAACGGCATTGGGCCCCACCAAATATCGCTGTAAATTCTGGCGGGTACTGGAACCTGAGGTAGTTGGTTCACTAGGACGTGTGGCTGTGGCAGAATGGCCACGTCCTCTCCCAGCACCAGAGGGTACACTAACACCACCACGACCGCGGTCCGCGCCCCTTACTAGATGTTTTCCTCATTGTTACCGCTCACCAAGCACCACAATAAGGAAAAATATTTGGCCCAATGTATTGATTTCAAATTCAGGCCTTTTTTACAGGCACCTACCACTATCTGCCTATTTGTTTATGTAGCTTATTACACTAATCCAGGCACAGCAGTAACCACTGATTTAGGGAATATCTCTTTTAGGCAAGTATTTAGGCCCTGGATGAAAGGTATCCTTTATGGACAGATTTACAATGGGCCTGCAACAGCTGTGACACCAGATTTAGAGGATTGCTATTTTGGCAAGTGAATTTCACCCCAGAACAAAATATATGTTTTTGCGGATAATAATATAGTTTGCCAGGCTCAGCTG
The DNA here is from genome assembly GCA_033119425.1 of Bufotes viridis. NCBI lineage: Eukaryota > Metazoa > Chordata > Amphibia > Anura > Bufonidae > Bufotes > Bufotes viridis. The sequence goes on along the minus strand of CM065589.1, from coordinate 412,854,032 downwards.
TGACACCAGATTTAGTGGATTGCTATTTTGGCAAGTGAATTTCACCCCAGAAGAAAATATATGTTTTTGCGGATACTAATATAGTTTGCCAGGCTCAGCTGTGACACCAGATTTAGAGGATTGCTATTTTGGCAAGTGAATTTCACCCCAGAACAAAATATATGTTTTTGCGGATACTAATATAGTTTGCCAGGCTCAGCTGTGACACCAGATTTAGGGTGTTGCTATTTTGGCAAGTGAATTTCACCCCAGAAGAAAATATATGTTTTTGCGGATACTAATATAGTTTGCCAGGCTCAGCTGTGACACCAGATTTAGAGGATTGCTATTTTGGCAAGTGAATTTCACCCCAGAACAAAATATATGTTTTTACGGATAATAATATAGTTTGCCAGGCTCAGCTGTGACACCAGATTTAGTGGATTGCTATTTTGGCAAGTGAATTTCACCCCAGAACAAAATATATGTTTTTGCGGATAATAATATAGTTTGCCAGGCTCAGCTGTGACACCAGATTTAGTGGATTGCTATTTTGGCAAGTGAATTTCACCCCAGAACAAAATATATGTTTTTATGGATACTAATATAGTTTGCCAGGCTCAGCTGTGACACCAGATTTAGTGGATTGCTATTTTGGCAAGTGAATTTCACCCCAGAAGAAAATATATGTTTTTACGGATACTAATATAGTTTGCCAGGCTCAGCTGTGACACCAGATTTAGGGTGTTGCTATTTTGGCAAGTGAATTTCACCCCAGAAGAAAATATATGTTTTTACGGATACTAATATAGTTTGCCAGGCTCAGCTGTGACACCAGATTTAGAGGATTGCTATTTTGGCAAGTGAATTTCACCCCAGAACAAAATATATGTTTTTATGGATAATAATATAGTTTGCCAGGCTCAGCTGTGACACCAGATTTAGTGGATTGCTATTTTGGCAAGTGAATTTCACCCCAGAAGAAAATATATGTTTTTACGGATACTAATATAGTTTGCCAGGCTCAGCTGTGACACCAGATTTAGGGTGTTGCTATTTTGGCAAGTGAATTTCACCCCAGAAGAAAATATATGTTTTTATGGATACTAATATAGTTTGCCAGGCTCAGCTGTGACACCAGATTTAGAGGATTGCTATTTTGGCAAGTGAATTTCACCCCAGAACAAAATATATGTTTTTGCGGATACTAATATAGTTTGCCAGGCTCAGCTGTGACACCAGATTTAGGGTGTTGCTATTTTGGCAAGTGAATTTCACCCCAGAAGAAAATATATGTTTTTGCGGATACTAATATAGTTTGCCAGGCTCAGCTGTGACACCAGATTTAGGGTGATTGCTATTTTGGCAAGTGAATTTCACCCCAGAACAAAATATATGTTTTTGCGGATACTAATATAGTTTGCCAGGCTCAGCTGTGACACCAGATTTAGTGGATTGCTATTTTGGCAAGTGAATTTCACCCCAGAACAAAATATATGTTTTTGCGGATACTAATATAGTTTGCCAGGCTCAGCTGTGACACCAGATTTAGAGGATTGCTATTTTGGCAAGTGAATTTCACCCCAGAACAAAATATATGTTTTTGCGGATACTAATATAGTTTGCCAGGCTCAGCTGTGACACCAGATTTAGGGTGATTGCTATTTTGGCAAGTGAATTTCACCCCAGAAGAAAATATATGTTTTTGCGGATACTAATATAGTTTGCCAGGCTCAGCTGTGACACCAGATTTAGTGGATTGCTATTTTGGCAAGTGAATTTCACCCCAGAACGAAAATATATGTTTTTACGGATAATAATATAGTTTGCCAGGCTCAGCTGTGACACCAGATTTAGGGTGATTGCTATTTTGGCAAGTGAATTTCACCCCAGAACAAAATATATGTTTTTATGGATACTAATATAGTTTGCCAGGCTCAGCTGTGACACCAGATTTAGAGGATTGCTATTTTGGCAAGTGAATTTCACCCCAGAACAAAATATATGTTTTTGCGGATAATAATATAGTTTGCCAGGCTCAGCTGTGACACCAGATTTAGTGGATTGCTATTTTGGCAAGTGAATTTCACCCCAGAAGAAAATATATGTTTTTACGGATACTAATATAGTTTGCCAGGCTCAGCTGTGACACCAGATTTAGGGTGTTGCTATTTTGGCAAGTGAATTTCACCCCAGAACAAAATATATGTTTTTGCGGATACTAATATAGTTTGCCAGGCTCAGCTGTGACACCAGATTTAGTGGATTGCTATTTTGGCAAGTAAATTTAACCCCAGAACAAAATATATGTTTTTGCGGATACTAATATAGTTTGCCAGGCACAGCTGTGACACCAGATTTAGGGTGTTGCTATTTTGGCAAGTGAATTTCACCCCAGAAGAAAATATATGTTTTTGCGGATACTAATATAGTTTGCCAGGCTCAGCTGTGACACCAGATTTAGAGGATTGCTATTTTGGCAAGTGAATTTCACCCCAGAACAAAATATATGTTTTTGCGGATACTAATATAGTTTGCCAGGCTCAGCTGTGACACCAGATTTAGGGTGTTGCTATTTTGGCAATTGAATTTAACCCCAAACCAAAATATCTGTTTTGGCGGACACTATTATATTTTGCCAGCCACTGCTGAAACCACTGATGTATGGTTTTGCTATTTTGCCAATTGAATTTCACCCCAGAAAATAATCTATCCTTTGCCAGACAGCAGACAGTATTATGCTTGTCTAGCCAAAGCTGGAACACCAGATTTAGGGGATTGGTATTTGGGCAATTGTATTTAACCCCTTAATAAAATATAGAAATTGCTATCCTGAGTTTCTAGGGGTGACAATTAGCACAGCCAAGCCCCTGATGGAGGATATAGCAAAAAAAAAAAATAGTATTGAAGCATTGATGGATGTGTGGCAGCTTGTTCTGGAGCACCACAAGTCACAAAATGGCCGCCGATCAACCCAGAAAATAAGTGACAGAAAAACGCTCTGTGCAGCCAAAAAACCAGCAATCAAGTAAATAGCAGAAGTTCACTGATTCTCAGCTGCAGATCGATCCGTTCATTAGGTGCTGTTGCTGACTTTTCCCTGCCTATCTCGCCCTCACAGAAGCTGCATCCTCTCCCTACACTAGTCAGAGCAGTGTGACGTGCGGCGCTACGTGACTCCAGCTTAAATAGAGGCTGGGTCACATGCTGCACTTGGCCAATCACAGCCATGCCATTAGTAGGCATGGCTGTGATGGCTTCTTAGGGCAAGAAGTAAGACGCTAGCTGATTGGCTGCTGTGCAGCCCTTCAGAAAGCGGTAAGAAATCGACGAACACCGAACCCGAACCCGAACTTTTTTGAAAATGTCCGGGTTCGGGTCCGGGTCCCGGACACCCCAAAATTCGGTACGAACCCGAACGATGCGCGAACTGTTCGCTCAACACTAAATACCATCAGACAGTCTCCACCAAGATTTTACAGCAACTTTAATGCAGCCACATCACATTGGAGCCTTAAAGTGTAACTGTCATTTTTTTTTATTTGCTAGTTTATTAGAGCTAGGCATGTATACCTGAGTTAGTCTGTCAATGATTGTCAAAAGATCTGTACTTACCTTATAATAACAGATTTCATTAAAGTCCTCTGTCACTTTCCACTGCTCCCTTAAAAGACAGTTGCTAAGGCTTGTCTGTCTCTGTCTAAAAAGACAGGAAGATGGAGGGGCGGTCCTTCACACCGTTATGGCTGCATTAGGCTTCAGAGTGAGGAGGCGTGTCTCTCAGTAATCCAGTCTGATTGGCTGGCAGAGAGCTGCTGGATACAGCAAGTGTGTATGTGAAGAGAGGGAAAGCAGTTTTAGCCTCAGAGAACTGGCAGAGGAGCCATCTTGAGAAGGTCCTTATAGTTTAAATGTTTAAACAGCCGTAACTAAGGGAAAAACTCAAGGAAAACAATGGTAGGTGAAGAAACTAAAGATTGCTTTATGCATAATGCTGCTGCAGTAGTAACATATGCTAAAATTGATTTTTTGATAAAAACATGACAGTTACAGTTTAAAGGGGTTATCCAGAAATGGATAATGATGACCTATCCTCAGGATAGGTCAACATTATCAAATCAGTGGCAGTCCGAATCCCAGCACCCCTGAGGATTAGCTGTTTTAGGGAGCCACCATGCTCACCGGAGCTCTGGTGAGTGCAGCCAAGCAGAGCGCTGTACTTAGAATTGTGGCACACGGCCACATGGCATAGGGAGAGGCCGTGGCGCTCAAAGAGTGCCAGCCCTTTTCTAACAGCTGATCCCAGGGACCCTTGCTCATCTGATATTGATGACCTATCCACAGGATAGGTCATGAATATTAATTAGCAGATAACCCCTTTAACCTTATAGGTTGGAATACTGGCATATTTGTAGAACTGCAGCATATCCAAGCTATTAAGATGTCTTGAAAGGACATAAAGTGATGTGTGCTGTCATGTCAGATGATACACCTGGATTTACACATGTTGTTTGTGCTTAGTTTACACAAGAAGGCCAGTAAAAGGACTGAGACTAGAAGGAGCTTAGGTGCTAGATGGAGGTCAGGAATTTACTACTCAGTTAAACTTTTAACTCAGGAATGCAGTAATCTCTTAAGGCTCCCTCTAGTGGTCACTGCAAGTAGCTAGCATGGTAAATTTAAATGTACGTTCTTTCTGTGGATTTGCAGCTTTGTACAGAAAAACAAATCTCAAACGAATATAATGTGTATTAACCACATCAAGAACCTGCAATTTTTCACCTTCCTGACCTTGGCTGTTTTTGCAAATCTGACATTTTTCACTTTGCATGGTAATAACTTTAGAATGCTTTTACTTATCCAAGTGATTCTGAGATTGTTTTTTTTTTTTCATGACACATTGCACTTCATGTCAGTGGCAAACTTAAGTCGATATAGTTGACCTTTAAAAATTTACAAAAATTTGGAAAAATTTCTCTGCTTTTAGGATGGATAATGATACCTCTGCTTTATATTGGCCTTATTTTGTAAATGTCATTTTATTTTTGGGATGTTAGAAGGCTTAGAATTTTAGAAGCAATTTTTCAAATTTTACAGAAAATTTCCAAAACTTACCAATTCAGTTATAAAGTAATTTAACCCCTTCCTGACACATGACGTAATAGTACATCATGGCGGCAGGTGACCTGCCGCATTTTGACGTAATAAGTCATGGCGATCACTGCAGGGGCCCAGCAGTCTCTGATAGCCAGGCCCCTGCTGTATCTGCCAGCATAGCTGTAAAAGCCGATGCCGGCAGATTAGCCCCTTCTATGCCGAGGTCAGCACTGACCGCGGAATAGAAAGTATTTGCGGTGGGTGAGGGAGCCCATTGGGTCCCTGCACTGCTGTTGCGGGGACCTGATGGGTGAGAAGGCATCCTGATGCCTTGCAGAGGCTGCCAAAACCCGTGCAAGGCATTGGGACCTGCCTTCTATGGAGGCCAAGGAGATCCAGCCCCAGGCTGGGTCTCCTAGGCAACCTGTTAGTGTATTCCTCAGTCTAATACACTATAAGGCAGTGCATTACAATACAGATTTATTGTAATGCATTGCAGAGGGGATCAGACCTTTAAAAGTTGAAGTCCCAGAGTGGGACAGAAGTAAAGTTTAACAAAAAAGTAAAAATAAAGTGATTTAATAAAAAAAATAATAATAAAGTTTTAAGTAAAAAAATTAAAAAATGCCCCTTTCCTCTGATTTTAATAATAAAAAATAGAAAAAAACACACATATTAGGTATCGCCGTGTAATGAACTATTCTATAAATATATCACATGAATTACCCTGTCAGATAAACACCGTAAAAAAAGGCAATTTTTTTGTCACCTTACATCACAAAAAATGTAACACCAAGGGAACAAAAAGTCATACGCACCTCAAAATAGTACCAATCAAATTGTCACCTCATCCTGCAAAAAATGAGACACTACCTAAGACAATCAGCCAAAAATTAAAAAAGTTATGGCTCTCAGACTATGGAGACACTAAAACATAATTTTTTTTAGTTTCAAAAATGCTATTATTGTGTAAAACTTAAATAAATATGAAAAAGTATACATATTATGTATTGCCACGTTCTGTAACGACCTGCTCTATAAAAATATTACTTAAGCTAACTCCTGGGGTGAACGCTGTAAAAATAAATAAATAAAAACTGTGCCAAAACAACCAATTTTTTTGTCACCTTGCCCCATAAAGTGTAGTAATAAATGGTCAAAAAATCATATGTACCCAAAAATGGTACCAATAAAAATGTGAACTCTTCCTATAAAAAAGAGCCCCTGCACAGGACAATCGGCAGAAAAATATGAAAATAATGGTGTTTAGAAAATGGAGACATATGGAGAAAATGGAAACACATACATTTTTTTTTTCAAAAATGCTTTATTATGTAAAACTGAAACAAACAAAAAAAGAAAGAAGACATATTTAATATCATTGCATCCGTAAAAACCTGCTCTATAAAAATAGCACATGATCTAACCTGTCAGATGAATGTTATAAAAAACAAAAGATAAAAATGGTGCCAAAACAGGCATTTTTTGGTTACCTTGCCTCAGAAAAAACATAACATAGAGCGATTAAATATCATATGTACCCCAAAATAGTCCATCCAATAGTCCAACCATCCAAAGTACTGGTCCCATGGATTGTTCAATCCTGAATTTTGTTTTAATTCACCTGACAAGTCTTCTAATTTTTGTATGACTACTGTCACCTTACCATTTGGACCAGTATTATTGGGGATGAAAGTGCAACATGAGGTGGGATCAACCAGCACCTTACACACACCAACTTTTTCTGCCAGTATCATGTCTAGCACCATCCTATTCTGAAATGTCATAATAGTATCAGCCTGCAATTGATCCGCTTCCCCTTGTAAATCATTTCTAGTATAGTTAACTAACCTTTGTTGATTATAGTAGATATAATTAATCTAATCTACATGGATGACGGATTCAAAACCAGCGGCTACTTGATCCCTGGCCTTGAATTCATCGGGACCCCTTTTGTATCTGTAACACCCTTTTAGCGTCTTTGTACACATGTGGGTCAAAGCTCCCTTTAAGTGTTCGTTTACCCTTAAGTTTACCTTTTCCTTGGGGAGTTCCAACTCTTCAAAGATATGCATGTTCATGATAGGTTTGGCTAAGGCACATTCCCATTGCCAATTTCCTTCTAATCTGGATCTTTTCTTTCTATGATTGATTGGTAGTACTATAATTGGCACAATTCCCTTTAGTAAAATTTCCCAGCTGTCTACCTGTGTTTACATCGGTGTAACATATGTAATTTCCTGGATATATGTGTATACCAGCCCCAGGGTGAGGGGTCTTTGCTACAAGAGGGTATTTCTGTTTCCATTCTTCACAAATAGATTGGTTACTGGTGATGTTAGCAAATAGCTGGAGTAAACATTACTCTATATTAGAAGGGAGTATAAGAGGGACAGTTCCTAAATGGGGTTTAGCAGCCCCACAGATGCAACAATTACTCTCATTTACAGAGGCTGCTGTATATTTCATATATTCAAGCCATAAATTAGTATCAGAAAACCCAGTTTCTGCTGCAAGAGCCTCCTCATATGATGGTTCAGATATTGCCTACTGACACCCAGTTTGTGCATCTATTACCCCAATAGAGAGCAGTCACACAAATATAGGCTTGCCCATTCTTATAGTGGTTTCCGCATCTTGTTGCAGGACTGCACTTCATCAGGCTGCATAAACAGAAGGAGTAAGTGGCAAAGTGAGTATTAGAGGAATTGTACCAGAAAGTGGTGAATTCATCTTTCTGGGTGATGGCAACTTTAGCTTGGCTATCTATCAGAAAAGTTAATAAGATCATTAGTGGCCCCATAGTCAGAATGGACCATCTGTGCCATTTCCAGTGGGTGCTTAGCCCAAGGGGTGGTGAATGGCCTACCCATGAGTATCTTAAATGGTGACAGCCCTAGTTTCTTATTAGGTGTCGTCCTCATCTCAGCTAGCACTATTGGTAATACTTCTTTCCATTTTTCAAATGTGCCACCTGTTGCTTTTCTCAATTTATCTTTTATTGTCCTGTTCATGCGTTCCACAATGCCTGAGCTGTGTGGGTGGTATGGGATATGGAATTTCCATTCCATCTCCAGAATTTGAACAAGTTCCTTATTTACCTTGAGGTGAAGGCCTGCCCCTGGTCAGATTCAATCACCAGTGGGCAGCCCCATCTTGGAATGATGTTCTGTGTGAGTATCATTGCTACTGTTTTTGCATCTTCTGATTTTGTAGGGTAGACCTCTGGCCATCTTGAAAACATGTCAACTATGACCAAGCGTATTCCTGTTTGCCTTTCTGCCTAGGTATGTGTGTAAAATGTACCTGAAAATGTATGAAAGGAGTGGTGGGGTATTTAAGATGTTGGTGTGGGACTTTGACATTGTTGTTTGGATTGTTCCTCAAACATGTGATGCATCCCCTTACATCATCTGAAACTAACTCTTTGATACCCTTAATATAAAAGTTTTGTGTTAGCAGCATGTATGTTGTTTGAATGCTGTTATATCCTACTCTGTGGAAATGTGCAATGAACAGAGGAGCACTGTGTTGTGTTATGCATGGTTTCCCCTCTTTGCAGATTAATCCAGTCTTAGGATTCTTCTGCAAAATTGGATAACACCAATCAGCCTTTTAATCTTCAGTGGCTGAGGACTGGAGGTCCACTAGCATCTAAATTAGCTCCAACGAAGGGGGAACGAACTTTGCCATCTGGAGTGTGGCTGGGGAAAGTAATGCAGCTTTCTTGGCCTCTGTGTCAGCTAAGGCATTCCCCTGTGAAACATGATCCTTACCTCCGGTATGTGCTCTGCAGTGTACAATTGTGAGTCGTGAGGGTAATCTGATGGCTTCCAGAAGTTGTGTGACAAGTTGTGAGTGTGAGATGTGCTTACCGTCAGCTGCAACAAATCCTCTTCTCTGCCAGATAACACCATGGTCCCAGACCACGACATGAGCATACCTGCTGTCAGCGTAAATGGTAACTGGCTTACCTTCGTTTAATATGCATGCTCTGGTGAGTGCAATCAATTCAGTAACTTGTGCAGACTGGTAAGTGATTGGTCTAGCTTCGAGGACAATGTCTGTTAACATGACTACTGAGTACCCTGCGTGGTAAGAATTGTCATTTGGTCTGCTGCAAGATCCATCTACAAAACTTCAGGTGCACCTTCAATTGGTATGGATGATAAATCAGAACAGGGGCGAGGTCTCATGTTGTATGGCATAAATGCAATCATGTGTCTCTACCAGGTGGTTTTCAGGTCCCTTGAGTCCAAGCAGTGCATTGAGTATGGGTGCTGGGCGTGAGGTGTGTGCGGCATACTTGATCTGTAGGGAGGAGTTGCTGAGGAGCAGGATCTCATACCCAGACAACCTTTGGGCTGACATGTGCTTTGTGCTTATGCCTTTAAGAAGACCTACAACATCATGTGTGGTGTGCAGGATTGTATCATGTCCCATTGTCAGTGGGGTTGCAAGTTCAACCATCGTTGCACAGGCTGCCAGAGATCTAAGACATGCTGGCATTTCTTGGACAGAAGCCAGTATTACCTTTGAGAAAAATGCACAAGGACGCAACTTGCCTCGGTGATACTGGGTCAGCACACCCGCCATGGTTTTACAATTTTGTCGAGGGTATATGTGGAATGTGAGGTTTCAGTCAGGGAGGCCCAAACCTGGACTTGTCATTAAAGCACATTTCAAGTAATCAAATGCATTCAACATTTCCTTTGACCATTTAATTAAGTCTGGCTGTTCGCTCAGTGTGGCTTGCCTCGGAACATTGTCATAGTAGGAGCAATCAGGAATCCATTGTCTGCAGTAGTTTATCATACCAAGGAAAGATAGCATGTCTTTCTTGATGTGCGGCGTGACCAGGCCCCCAACAGACTGGACTCTTTCTGTGCTGATTCTCCTTTCTCCCTTTGTAAGGACAAAGCCCAAGTACTCAACTTGCTTTTTACACCATTGCATTTTCTTGCATGACACCTTGTGTCCACATTCTGATAACCATTTTAACAAAGATACACCATCAGTAACTTTGGCCTCCTCTGACATACTGCACAATAACAAATCATCCACGTATTGCAAGAGCACAGAACCCTGGGGGTGGTGGGGGGGGGGGTTAATGGTTTCACTACAGGTAAATCAGCATATCCCTGGGGCATCCTGCACCAGGTGAGTTGACGACCCTCAAAGGAAAAAGCAAAAAGGAGCCTAGTCTGCTTGTCAAGCAGGATAGAGAAGAAAGCATTCTTCAAATCTATCACGCTAAAACAGACAGCATCTGCAGGGATGGCTGAAAGCAACTGTGTCACATCCGGTATCAGTCCTACCCTGTTCTGTGTTTAATCTGTAAGTGTCAGCACTGACTTGTCCCTGAATGTTATTTATTGTGGGGACCTTTGTCCAATCCCACCCAGAGTGTGTGTCTATAAAACCATCAATTATTAATTTCATATCCTCCTGTGTGTAATTTCTTCCCTTACAGGCTCTCTTGAGATATGTGATTGTGCCTAATGGTGCAGAGTTTGGCTTAGGACAATGTTTGATAATTCTGTTTATGTCCTCTATCTCTATGGGTTTCTTCATTAACTGATCCCCTATTGTCATGAAGGGGAATGTCTCATCACGGATTCACAGACATTACTCCTCAAACGTTGTAAGATGGGAGGACTTGCAAAACTAGCACTCTGTGAGGAACCCTTTCCTCCCTCAGCTCCCAAATCTTCCCCTGCACTGAGGCAGAAGTGAGTGACTCTGTTGGTCGGCTTGTTGCAGCTGCGACCCTAGGTGGACTATGTGGGGGTTGCACCTGCTGTTGTGGTATCAGTAGTGCGGGTGGTGCAGTGGGTTGTTGCTGCAGGCTAGTATGAGCTGCAGCTGCTAATTCTTCTTCTGTAAAACTAGGGTAGATCTTCTGTATATTACAACTTTTCTTACCCACTCAACTGTCTGTATTGTTACAGGGGACACTAGGAACTTGGTATTCAGGAGGTCTGAATGAAATTTGACTCTTTGTTCCTTCTCTTAGGTCTGCCTCAAGATCATGTTGATTCATCAGGCATTCTTTTAGGTGGTTTAGTTTTCTTTGTACTCCTATCATACCAATGGGGCGCTATTTCTAGCCACTGTTCCCTTCTGCATATATGTTGTATCCCACTCAGGATCTGGTTCAAAGTGCGGCCAGGAGACCTTGTCCCCTAGGCACAACCCTTTGACCATATCCATGTGATAAGGACCATTGTCCCCGTCATGTGGAAAAGGACTTCAGGCTTCCATTAATTCTGTTCAGCCCGCCAAATTATCTATCCATGGATCTATTAGGTAGTAATTTGTGGGGCTAACCCTAGCAACATATTCTTCATATATGTTTCTCCTACATTAGGGGGAGGGAAATCTAGCTTTAAACCTTGTCCACCCATAGCAGGACACAATATAATGATAGTGGAGTATGTCTGTACACTTACCACCCAGACAGGATCTCCACACAATATAACAAATAATCTTATCACTCTATAACAATCTTATCACTTTACAAATTTATCTATGTGGGTCAAACCAAGGTAGATTAGTCTCCCTGACACTTACGCTTTACTCACGTTAGTCTCCCTGAGACTTATGCCGTATTCACAGCAATACGTGGTACTCCAAGTACTGACTATAAACTCCCTGAGTCTATATTAAGGCTTTAACTATGTATCCCAGATACAAAAGTAAAACTTACAGATCGAGACGTGACCAGTGCCCTCGGACCGGACAGGTGGACAAAAGGATGTCTTTCTTACTGGACGCGAGGATGACCTTCTCGATCCCGGGCGAAGCCCCCAAATTGAAAGGATTAGGACCTTCCTGGACCCCTAGAATCACCTTGGTTTGACCCTTACTGACGTCAGGGGAGATATTTCTCAGCAGCAAATAAATGACAGACACACACGGGTATCACTTAGAAATACTCTAAATTTATTGAGGGTGGGGTAACATATATATAGCAAGGGGGAGGGGGGAATCAACAACCAATAAAATGAAGACGCACGTACTATATGAAAAGTTACTGTTACAAAGAAATTGACCCTTGCTACATTTCTTAGAAGTGAGGAACAAAAGGAAAATAACGCGATGTAGCCAAAACATCCACAGCTCAAGGCTAGAGCTGAGAGAACTTTAAAAAAAAGCTCGGCGTTCGGGTTGTGGTAATCGCCGCATCCCGTTATGGATTCCACTATTGCGGACTATCCCGGCATATGGAATCCATAAGGGGCGGCTTCCACGAACCTGAACTGTTGAACAGCCGAAGGACCTGGGGTGACGTCACCGTCATGTGATCAGTGCAGGGGGCATGGCTCAGCACTGGATTTGATCCCGTGCTGAGCAACACCCCATTTTGGAAACTACACCCCCTATGGAATGTTTTGTGTGGTGTTCTGAGCACTTGTACCCAACAAACATTTTATAGAAATTAGAAACACTTGGCTCTGAAAATGAAAAATTACATATTTTGAAAGAAAATGTTGAGGCCCAAGTTTTTTTTTTCACAGGGGTGAATACAGCAACACCCCATATGTGCTCGTAAACTGCTTTATAGGCACATAGCAGGGAGTACTATATAGTTTTCAGAGGCCAGATTTCACTGGAATAATTTTCAGGTGCCATGTCGCATTAGTAGAGACTCTTAGGCCTCTTTCACACAGGCATCGTAAGGGTGGGTCGGATGGGATGCAGTTGCGTTGCGGGAAATCGCGTGATTTTTCAGCGCGAGTCCAATGCATTTTAATGCGTTTTGCACGCATGTGAGAAATTTTCTTATGTTTGGTACCCAGACCCGAACCCATCGTGTCCTTTTTTTCTTCTTTGAGGACCTGCAAAAGGACCTTTGATGACGTAAGGTCCTTCTATCTTTATTCAGCAGGACCTGCGCTGACGTCACCACGCTCGCCTCGTGGTGAGCGTGATTACGTCATCAAAGGTCCTTTTGCAGGTCCTCAAAGAAGAAGAAAGAAGACGATGCCGGGCTGCGTGATCAAGTGGATGAGGTGAGTTAATTATTTTTATTTTTTAACCCCTCAATCCACATTTTAGTAAGCATTCTCTATTACGAATGCTATTATTTTCCCTTATAACCACTTGCTTGCGGATGTTTGCGATTTTCACGCAGCCCCATTAATTTCTGCTTGAAAAATGCAGAATATAGAACCTTCTGCGATTTTCACGCAATGCACAAGTGATGGGTGAAAATCAACGCTTATCTGCAGGGCCCCATTGAAGTGAATGGGTCCGGATTCAGTGCGGGTGCAATACGTTCACGTCACACATTGCAGCCGCGCACAATTCTCGCCGTGTAAAAGGGGCCTTAGGTAACCCTACAGTGGTTACTCAGTACTAAGCACCCCAACAAATTTTTAAATAGGTGCAGTGAACACCTTGGCCCAACAGACAATTTCTAAAATGTATAAACCCTTGGCTTTAAAAATGAAAAATTGCAATTTGTTTTACAAGAAAATATTGTTTTAAGCCCATGTTTTTCATCTTTAGAAAGGGATAAAGTGCTGTATGGGCACACTGCAGAGTTTAGACGAGAAAGAGCACTTGAGGCCTAATTTGGTGATTTATATAGCACTAGCCAACAGCTGCAGAGCCTCCGAGTTTAAATAAAAAAGAAACCCCCAAGAAATGACCCCATTTTAGAAACCACACCCCTCATAGAATTTATCATTGGGTATAGTGAGCATTTTGATCCCAAAGGTGTTTTGCAAAAATCAATTTACAGTAGATGGTGCACAGTAAACATTTGGATTTTTACACAGATATGCCATTTCAGTGCCCAATATGTTGTGTTCCGTGTATACGAGTTTAAAAAAAAAACCTGATTTTAGAAACACCATACATGTGGCCCTAATCTTTTGCCTGGACATAGACCAAGGCTCAGGAGTAATTGAGCACCATGGGCATTTGTGGCCCAATGTGATGAATTATGCATCTTGTGCTGGCAACTGTAGAGGCTCTGGGGTGAAATAATAAATAAATCCTCCTAGAAGTGACCCCATTTTGGAAACGACATCCCTCAAGGTAGTAATTAAGGGATGGAGTGAGCATTGTGAGTAGGTCATAGGTCAGTGATGGCTAACCTCCGGCACTCCAGCTGTGGTAAAACTAAAACACCCAAGATGCACACTTGCTTGGCTGTTCTCAGAACTCCATAGGAATAAATGGAGCATGCTGGGAGTTGTAGTTTCACCACAGCTGGAGTGCCGGAGGTTAGCCATCACTGCCCTACGTGTTTTGCAGACTGTGCAAAATTAAAGTTTTCCACAGATATGGCATTTCAGTGCCCAATATATTGTGCCCAGGTCATGCCATCTAAGACACACCATGACCCTTAAATTATTAGTTGGCTTCTACTGGGTACAGAAATGCCATAAATGTTGATGTAAATTTCTGTTTGGGTAAGCTGCAGGGTTCAGAAAGGAAAGACCACTTTAGCTTTTGCAGAGCAGATTTTAATGGATTGATGGAGTGCCATGTAGCTATTGTATAGCCTCTGGAGAACCAATACTACCATTTCTTTTTAGAACTATACGTTTATTCTTCTCTTGATGGAGCTGTGTGAGGACTTATTTTATGTGGATGAGTTGCCATCATTATTGGTTCTATTTTGGGGTACATATAACTTTTTGATCACTTTTTATTTAGAGGGTGTTGGTATGTTTAGAACGTACAGATAAGCAAATATACAGAATTTAAATGGGGATAAAATAATGGATTGCAAAATGGGATTTGACCATATGTGGTTTACAGTATGACATTTTTAAAGGGTCCTCCTTTTCACCTTCCTCTTAGTCATGTGACAGGAGGATGGCTCCCTATTACAGCCTTCGTTTGCAGGCTTGATTCATTTTTCCATCACATTATACACTGCTTGTTTCCATAGTTATAACCACTCTGCAGTCCATCAGTGATGGCAAACAGGGCAATTGCCCAGGGCCCCCTTTCTGCACTCCAACATGCTGCAGCAGACGCTGCTGTCCACCCCACACAGTCTCCCTATCTCACCAGACCTCTGTCACTGCACAGCATTAACATCCTGCTGCCACTCACATCGGATGTTCTGTGTGGGTGGGGCTAACATAGCTCTGCCCCCATCAATTGCCTGCACTTGCTCCAGGCTGCAGGGCCCAAACATCAGACTGGGATGACTTGGCTTTCTGCTGGCTCTGACATCAGCTTCCGGATAGCAGAAAATTCCAGGTCCATCCAAGCATGCAGCAGTGTAGAGAACAGTGTAGGGCTGCTGGCCGTCACTCTCATTGTAACAGCCCTGCACTGCCCTCAAGTATTGATGGGGTCCCTGTGTCCCCTCTGTGAGCTCCCTGTGCCTGCTCTGGGAGTGCCCTGTGCCCCCTCTGTGAGCTCCCTGTGCCCGCTCTGGGAGTGCCCTGTGCCCCTTGTGTGAGCCCTCTGTGTGCACTCCCTGCGTGTGCTCCCTGCGCCCCCTGTGTGTGCTCCATACGACCCCTTTGTGTGCTCCTTGCGACCCCTGTGTGCGCTCCCTGCAACCCCTGTGTGCGCTCCATGAGACTCCTGTGTGGGCTCTGTGTGACCCTGTGTGCGACCCCTGTGTGCGCTCCCTGTGGCCTCTGTGTGCGCTCCCTGTGGCCTCTGTGCGCGCTCCCTGTGGCTTCTGTGCTCCCAGTGGGAGCTTCCTGTGTGAGTTGTGTGTGTGACCTGTGGCTCCTGTGTCCCCCATGTGTGCTCCCTGTGTCCCCCCTGATCCCGGTGTGTGCCCCCTCTTTGAGCTGCGTGTGAGCTTCTTGTGTCCAGTGTGCTCCCTGTGACTCCAGTATAAGCTAGGTCTGCAGTACTTTTAGAACACCACCATCAGCAGGCTTGTGATGTGACTTGTGGTACTTGTGGAATCTGTAAAGCTATGTCACACATTATAACAGTGTCATCCACAGATCGCCCATAAGTGTCACCCATAGATCCCCCATAAGTGTCATTCACAGATTCCTAATAATGTCATCCACAGATCCCCCATAACAGTGTGTCATCCACAGGTCCCCCATAACAGTGTGTCACCCACAGATCCCCTATAACAGTGTCACCCACAGATCCCCATAACAGTGTCATCCACAGATCCCCATAACAGTGTGCTGTGTGATCCATAGATCGCCATAACAGTGTGTCCTCCACAGATCCCCCATAACAGTGTTTTATCCACAGATCCCCATAACAGTGTGACATCCACAGATCCCCCATAACAGTGTGTCCTCCACAGATACCTCCATAACAGTGTTACATCCACAGATCCCCATAACAGTGTGTCATCCACAGATCGCCCATAACAGTGTGTCATCCACAGATTGCCCATAACAGTGTGTCATCCACAGATCCCCAATAACAGTGTGTCCTCCACCTGTCCCCCATAAGTGTCATCCACAGATCCCCCATAACAGTGTGTCATCCGCAGATCCCCCTTAACAGTGTCATCCGCAGATCCCCCATAACAGTGTTATCAACAAATCCCCCATAACAGTGTCATCCTCAGATCCATAATAACAGTGTCCTTCAGCTGTCCCCCATAAGTGTCATCCACAGATCTCCCATAACAGTGTCATCCGCAGATCCCCCATAACAGTGTCATCCACAGATCCTCCCATAACAGTGTGTCATCCACAGATCCCCCATAACAGTGTCATCCACAGATCCCCTATAACAGTGTCATCCACAGATCCTCTATAACAGTGTCGTCCACAGATCCTCCCATAAAAGTGTGTCATCCACAGATTCCCTATAACAGTGTCATCCACAGATCCCCCATAACAGTGTCATCCACAGATCCCCATAACAGTGTCATCCACAGATCCCCCATAACAGTGTGTCATCCACAGATCCCCCATAACAGTGTCATCCACAGATCCCCCATAACAGTGTCATCCACAGATCCCCATAACAGTGTCATCCACAGATCCCCCATAACAGTGTCATCCACAGATCCCCATAACAGTGTCATCCACAGATCCCCATAACAGTGTCATCCACAGATCCCCCATAACAGTGTGTCATCCACAGATCCCCCATAACAGTGTCATCCACAGATCCCCCATAACAGTGTGTCATCCACAGATCCCCCATAACAGTGTCATCCACAGATCCCCCATAACAGTGTCATCCACAGATCCCCCATAACAGTGTGTCATCCACAGATCCCCCATAACAGTGTCATCCACAGATCCCCCATAACAGTGTCATCCACAGATCCCCCATAACAGTGTCATCCACAGATCCCCCATAACAGTGTGTCATCCACAGATCCCCCATAACAGTGTGTCATCCACAGATCCCCCATAACAGTGTCATCCACAGATCCCCATAACAGTGTCATCCACAGATCCCCCATAACAGTGTCATCCACAGATCCCCATAACAGTGTCATCCACAGATCCCCCATAACAGTGTCATCCACAGATCCCCCATAACAGTGTCATCCACAGATCCCCCATAACAGTGTGTCATCCACAGATCCCCATAACAGTGTCATCCACAGATCCCCCATAACAGTGTGTCATCCACAGATCCCCCATAACAGTGTTCATCCACAGATCCCCCATAACAGTGTCATCCACAGATCCCCCATAACAGTGTGTCATCCACAGATCCCCCATAACAGTGTCATCCACAGATCCCCCATAACAGTTGTCATCCACAGATCCCCCATAACAGTGTCATCCACAGATCCCCATAACAGTGTCATCCACAGATCCCCCATAACAGTGTCATCCACAGATCCCCCATAACAGTGTGTCATCCACAGATCCCCCATAACAGTGTCATCCACAGATCCCCCATAACAGTGTCATCCACAGATCCCCCATAACAGTGTCATCCACAGATCCCCCATAACAGTGTCATCCACAGATCCCCCATAACAGTGTCATCCACAGATCCCCCATAACAGTGTCATCCACAGATCCCCCATAACAGTGTCATCCACAGATCCCCATAACAGTGTGTCATCCACAGATCCCCATAACAGTGTGTCATCCACAGATCCCCCATAACAGTGTGTCATCCACAGATCCCCCATAACAGTGTGTCATCCACAGATCCCCCATAACAGTGTCATCCACAGATCCCCCATAACAGTGTCATCCACAGATCCCCATAACAGTGTCATCCACAGATCCCCCATAACAGTGTGTCATCCACAGATCCCCCATAACAGTGTCATCCACAGATCCCCCATAACAGTGTCATCCACAGATCCCCCATAACAGTGTCATCCACAGATCCCCCATAACAGTGTCATCCACAGATCCCCCATAACAGTGTCATCCACAGATCCCCCATAACAGTGTCATCCACAGATCCCCCATAACAGTGTGTCATCCACAGATCCCCCATAACAGTGTCATCCACAGATCCCCCATAACAGTGTCATCCACAGATCCCCCATAACAGTGTCATCCACAGATCCCCCATAACAGTGTCATCCACAGATCCCCCATAACAGTGTCATCCACAGATCCCCCATAACAGTGTCATCCACAGATCCCCCATAACAGTGTCATCCACAGATCCCCCATAACAGTGTGTCATCCACAGATCCCCCATAACAGTGTGTCATCCACAGATCCCCCATAACAGTGTCATCCACAGATCCCCCATAACAGTGCATCATCCACAGATCCCCCATAACAGTGTGTCATCCACAGATCCCCATAACAGTGTCATCCACAGTCCCATACAGTGTCATCCAGTCCCATAACAGTGTCATCCACAGATCCCCCATAACAGTGTGTCATCCACAGATCCCCCATAACAGTGTGTCCATCCACACTGATCCGCCCCATAACAGTGTCATCCACAGATCCCCCATAACAGTATGTCATCCACAGATCCCCCATAACAGTGTCATCCTCCAGATCCCCCATAACAGTGTCATCCACAGATCCCCCATAGCAGTGTCATCCACAGATCCCGCATAACAGTGCCACTCGCAGCTGTCCCCCATAACAGTGCACCATCCAGCATGCACACCCACTAACAGTGTCATCCACAGATCCCCATAACAGTGTGCATCCACCGATCCCGCCTATGAACAGTGGTCCAAGATACCACAGCCATCCACCACACAGGTCATACACAGATCCCACATTTCAACAGTGTTCATCCACAGATTCCCAGTGGCAGCACACAGGTGTCTCCATGAGGTCCCATAACAATGTCGTATCCACTGGGATGCCACAGTGTGCTACTGTCATCCACAGATTGTGCCCTACTTCAATCAGGATGTCATCCACAGATCCCCATAACAGTGTCATGCAAGATCCCCCCATAACAGTGTCATCCACAGATCCTCCATGCAACCAGTTCTCATCGCAGCAGGTCCCCCATCAGTCATCCTAGCTGCAAGCAGTGTATCCAGGCAGTAGGTACAGCTGCAACAAGTCATCACAGATACTCATCTGCTGGCATCCAACAGAGCTGTCATATACAGTGTCACCAGATCGGTCAGTGTCTGATAATCGGCCCATAACATGTTGTCAGCCACTGTAGCCTCCGACAGATCTCCACATGGCAATCCTTCAGCATGCTGTGTCATCCACAGTAACATCCCCCATAACAGTGTACATCCACAGATCCCCATAACAGTGTAATCCACAGATCCCCATAACTAGTGTCATCCTACTCAGATCCTCCATAACCAGTGCCCATACAAGATCCCTCAGTGTCAGTCTCACAGATCCCCTATAACAGTGTACATCTCACACAGATCCCCATAACAGTGTCATCCACAGATCCCCCCTAGCAGTGCTCACCCAGCAGATCAACCTGCCACAGTGTCATCCACAGCATACCCTGCAACATTGTCCTCCGCAGATCCTCCATAACAACGTCTCTTATTTAATGTTATCAAATCCATAGTATAACACAGGGCCGATAACAGCCTCGCCCATAATGCATCGCAGATCCATAAATGCACAACAGTGCTGATCATGGCCATACAGATCCCTCATAACAGTGTCATCCACAGATCCCCCATAACAGTGTCATCCACAGATCCTCCATAACAGTGTGACATCCACAGATCCCCCATAACAGTGTGTCATCCACAGATCCCCCATAACAGTGTTCATCCACAGATCCCCATAACAGTGTGTCATCCACAGATCCCCCATAACAGTGTCATCCACAGATCCCCATAACAGTGTGTCATCCACAGATCCCCCATAACAGTGTGTCATCCACAGATCCCCAATAACAGTGTCATCCACAGATCCCCCATAACAGTGTCATCCACAGATCCCCCATAACAGTGTGTCATCCACAGATCCCCCATAACAGTGTCATCCACAGATCCCCCATAACAGTGTTCATCCACAGATCCCCCATAACAGTGTGTCATCCACAGATCCCCCATAACAGTGTCATCCACAGATCCCCCATAACAGTGTCATCCACAGATCCCCCATAACAGTGTGTCCTCCACAGATCCCCCATAGCAGTGTCATCCACAGATCCCCCATAACAGTGTGTCATCCACAGATCCCCCATAACAGTGTCATCCACAGATCCCCCATAACAGTGTCATCCACAGATCCTCCATAACAGTGTGTCATCCACAGATCCCCCATAACAGTGTCATCCACAGATCCCCCATAACAGTGTCATCCACAGATCCCCCATAACAGTGTGTCATCCACAGATCCCCATAACAGTGTCATCCACAGATCCCCCATAACAGTGTCATCCACAGATCCCCCATAACAGTGTGTCATCCACAGATCCCCCATAACAGTGTCATCCACAGATCCCCCATAACAGTGTCATCCACAGATCCCCCATAACAGTGTCATCCACAGATCCCCCATAACAGTGTGTCATCCACAGATCCCCCATAACAGTGTCATCCACAGATCCCCCATAACAGTGTCATCCACAGATCCCCCATAACAGTGTATCATCCACAGATCCCCCATAACAGTGTCATCCACAGATCCCCCATAACAGTGTGTCATCACAGATCCCCCATAACAGTGTCATCCACAGATCCCCCATAACAGTGTCATCCACAGATCCCCATAACAGTGTCATCCACAGATCCCCATAACAGTGTCATCCACAGATCCCCCATAACAGTGTGTCATCCACAGATCCCCCATAACAGTGTCATCCACAGATCCCCATAACAGTGTCATCCACAGATCCCCCATAACAGTGTCATCCACAGATCCCCCATAACAGTGTGTCATCCACAGATCCCCCATAACAGTGTGTCATCCACAGATCCCCCATAACAGTGTGTCATCCACAGATCCCTATAACAGTGTCATCCACAGATCCCCATAACAGTGTCATCCACAGATCCCCCATAACAGTGTCATCCACAGATCCCCCATAACAGTGTGTCATCCACAGATCCCCCATAACAGTGTCATCCACAGATCCCCCATAACAGTGTCATCCAGCTGTCCCCCATAACAGTGTCATCCACAGATCCCCCATAACAGTGTCATCCACAGATCCCCCATAACAGTGTCATCCACAGATCCCCCATAACAGTGTCATCCACAGATCCCCCATAACAGTGTGTCATCCACAGATCCCCATAACAGTGTCATCCACAGATCCCCATAACAGTGTGTCATCCACAGATCCCCCATAACAGTGTGTCATCCACAGATCCCCCATAACAGTGTCATCCACAGATCCCCCATAACAGTGTCATCCACAGATCCCCATAACAGTGTCATCCACAGATCCCCCATAACAGTTGTCATCCACAGATCCCCCATAACAGTGTGTCATCCACAGATCCCCCATAACAGTGTCATCCACAGATCCCCATAACAGTGTCATCCACAGATCCCCCATAACAGTGTCATCCACAGATCCCCCATAACAGTGTCATCCACAGATCCCCCATAACAGTGTGTCATCCACAGATCCCCCATAACAGTGTCATCCACAGATCCCCATAACAGTGTCATCCACAGATCCCCCATAACAGTGTGTCATCCACAGATCCCCCATAACAGTGTCATCCACAGATCCCCCATAACAGTGTCATCCACAGATCCCCCATAACAGTGTCATCCACAGATCCTCCATAACAGTGTCATCCACAGATCCCCCATAACAGTGTCATCCACAGATCCCCCATAACAGTGTCATCCACAGATCCCCCATAACAGTGTCATCCACAGATCCCCCATAACAGTGTGTCATTCACAGATCCCCTATAACAGTGTCATCCACAGATCCCCTATAACAGTGTCATCCACAGATCACCCATAACAGTGTCATCCACAGATCCCCATAACAGTGTGTCATCCACAGATCCCCATAACACTGTGTCATCCATAGATCCCCATAACAGTGTGTCATCCATAGATCCCCGTAACAGTGTGTCCTCCACAGATCCCCCATAACAGTGTGTCCTCCACAGATCCCCATAACTGTGTATTATCCACAGATCCCCATAACAGTGTGTCATCCACAGATTCCCTATAACAGTGTGTCATCAACAGATCCCAAATAACAGTGTGTCCTCCACCTGTCGCCCATACGTGTCATCCACAGATCCCCCATAACAGTATGTCATCCACAGATCCCCCAAACCGGAATGTCATTTGCCTCCTCTTCCAACCCTGTGTTGTGTGCTGGCCAATCCTCGGTCTTAGACGCAGGCCTGGATGACTCCCGCCCTGCAGCTGGGCCTTCGCAAGCACCATCAGCAAGCACACCCACTTCTGTGTCCAAGCACAGCATACAGATATCCTTACCTCACGCCTTTGAACGTAAGCGCAAATACCCAGCCATCCACCCACAGGCCATAGCACTAAATGCGCACTTTTCAAAATTTCTGGCGGCACATTTCCGTGGCGGCACACTGGGTGAACCTTGTGGGGGCCGTAGCAAGTCGTACCCTGGGATGGCACAGGTGCTACTGACACCAAAGATTGTGGGCCCTACTTCAATCAGGATTTCTGCCACCACTTACATTAGTGGCTGCAACCCCCCTCTCCTCCTCCTCCACCTCCTCCTCCAATGCAAACTCAGAATTCTCATCTTGCAGCAGCAGTCAACCATCAGTCATTAGCTGGAAGCAGTGTATCAAGGCAGTGGGGAAGCTGCAACAAGCCGTGCTGAAACTCATCTGCTTGGGAGACAAGCAGAGCTGTGGCAGGGTATAAGTGACCAGGTTGGTTGTGTCTGATAATGGCCATAACTTGTTGGCAGCTTTGTAGCTCGGCAAGCTCACATACATGGCAATCATACAGCATTGTTGTGGCATGCACAATAAACATCCCAAACTTTTACATTAATATATATAAAAACATAACACACAAGAGCGGAGGTAAACTAATGGCATGGCCTGTTTAAGAACTCATAAATAACCAAGTAACCATAAAATATTTTACAGTGTAGTCATAAACTCAAGCCATAACAATAACAACTCAAACACTGGAACATAACAGGGACAGCCCTCAGGCAAGCACGGCCCTCACCGGGCAGAATGACAACTCTGCCCAGTGACCACAGCAAAACGTCTGGAAATTGTCCCGCAAAAACCTGTCCTAATAATAGAATCTTTTTTTAATTTTTTTTAAAATAATAGAATTTTAATCACTGGGCAGAAAACAACCTCTGCCCAGTGAAGAAGGCAAACTTTTAAATGGGACAAATGCTGATATGGCCATGTGGATCCCTCCTTAATGTCCGGGATCCGGCCATACCATGCCTAGCCCACGTGTTCTCAACTTTTTTCAAACCTACCCTAATTTGCCTGAGCTACTGGTGAAGGTGCCCTGTGTGTGTGCCCATTTTAGAAAGTCATCTACAGCTGCCGACGGTCTGGCAACGCTGCTGCAGTGCTTGTATTTGCCAGCTAACCGACTGTTGTGCGACGTGAGCATGCCTTGGAATTCCACATTACATATTTTGGCCATGCTTTGTGAGCAGCAGAAGGCAGTAGTGGATTACCAGCTGCAACAGGGTCTAGAATGTCTGATCTCTGTGAGGTTTTACAAAATTTTGAAGGATAAACACAGATGGTGAGTGGCAATGCCGCTACTATCAGCCTAACCATCCCACTTCTGTGTCTACTGAAATGCTGGCTGTTAACAATATAGGCGAACTTCCGGTTCCGGCGCCATCATGGCTAGCAGCATGTGAAGGGAGCTCCGCTACAAGCAGCAGAAAGCCTTCTAATATCCCCAGCATCCGCACTACTAGAACCGCTCTGGTGGTCACTCGGGCAGTGTCTAACGTCTGGACATCAGCCTATGGACTGATTTCTCGTCACTATGGGGAGCAAATCTAAAAGAAACCCCGGGAAACAGCCCAAAACACTGCAGGACGTCAACATGGACACCCAGCAGATGTCTGGGGAAAATCCACCCTCCCCAGCAATATCGGACACCGCCAGCCACGGCTCACAGGGGGAAAAAGATAAGATGGACATAGACTACAAACACCTGGCGGTGGAAGTTGCAGCCCGCCTGTTGCCGGACCTACAAGAAGCCCTTTCCTCCACAGTGGTGCAACAATTTGCGGCCCTACAGACATAGGTGGCCCACCATACCTCCAGTCTTGAGGAAGTGGAGTCGCAAATTCTGATCTTAGAATCCCGACATGACGAGGCACATTTTCTCAGTGCTATCCTGACTTATCACTTTAGAAGGCAAATCGTTTGGGAGACACGCCCAGATGGCTGACTCCATTAAAATTATTTCCTGGAATGTCAAAGGGTTGCGATCACAGCACAAACGAATGATGGTACTGAGGCATCTAAACGATTGGGAGTAGACCTGGCTCTGCTACAATAAACCCATTTAACCGACAGTGATTTCTTCCGCATGAAACGCTTGTGGGTGGGGGAAGTCTACGGGTCTGCGGCGGTAAGGAAAAAAGCGGGAGTTTTGACCCTGTTAAAGAAAGGACTACAGTATCAAGTCACGGCACATGAGGCGGATGATAAAGGATGCTTCTCACGCATCCAGCTCTCTTCCGCGTCAGGCGACATTAGTGTGTATAATGTTTATGGCCCGAATGAACAGGATGTTAACTTCTTCTCTTCCTTAGGAATTCGTATACTGACTGATCCCACGGACATGCGTCTTGTTGGGGGAGACTTTAATGATGTAGCTAATAAACAAGAAGACAGACTACGGGGTACTTCATCTAGAGACTCAGGCTTACCGGGCAATACCAGATTACACTCCCTTCTGACGGACACAGGGCTGACGGATACGTGGAGACTGTACAACCCTGAAGGTAGAGACTTTACATATTACTCATCATCCCATCAATCGTGGTCGCGCATTGACTACCTGCTGACTTCTGTATCTATGGCAGGACGGGTTGGTGACCCACGCATTGAGGAGTTAGTAATTTCTGGCCATGCCCCAGTGTCGCTTAAAATACGCGCAGACGTACCTAGGGGGAAAGACTATGTGTGGCGTTTCCCGTCTACCTTGATGTCCGCTGAAAACTTCAGAGATCTATTACGAGGCTGGTGGTTAGAATATAGTCAGGATAATGAAGGGACAGGTAGCGACCAGTCGTTATGGGACGCAGGCAAGGCTGTCCTTAGGGGGAAGATTATGGCTTATACAGGTGCTAGGAAAAGGGCAGCAAAGACAACAATTACAAACTTAAGTGACTCTCTACGTAGAGCCTACACTGCTTTTTGCGCAGCCTCGACTCCGGACATGCAGAATCGATGGAAAGCAGCCAAATCGGCATATGAGGAGAGCCTATTAAAATGGGAAAAATTATCCTACTCCAAATAGGAGGCCCAATTATTTCGGCATGGCAATAAGGCTGGTAGATTTTTGGCCAGATTGGCTCGCGGAAGTCATCCTCTGACGAAAATACCAGCACTGAAGGACCCCACTGGTCGCGTACATACACATCCGCAGGAGGTCAATGACATATTGAAGTCGTTTTATGCCCAACTTTACCAGTCGGACAACTGCCCTTCTGAAAATTGACCGCATTGGCTGAGCACCACCCTGCTGCCTAAACTTTCGGGTGCAGACAGGGAGCTGCTTAATGCTCCGATTACCCCAACTGATGTATCAGTGGCTATAAAACACATGGCCTTGGGGAAAGCTCCTGGCCCTGATGGGTACACAGGTGAATTCTACAAAATACTGTCAACGGAGCTTTCCCCAGCGCTATCTTGATTGTTTAATGGCTATCTCCAGGAAGCCGACATCCCCCAACAAACCAATACGGCCTATATTAAGGTATTACCTAAACCTAATAGAGACCTTACTTTGGCATCCTCCTATCGTCCCATTTCATTAATCAATGTGGATCTTAAACTTGCCTCTAAAATATTAGCAGATAGGTTGGCAACTGTCCTGCCTAAACTGATCTCCCCACACAGGTAGGGTTTGTACAGGGCAGATCTGCAGTAATAAACATACGGAAAGTACTGACTGTTTTAGATGAGATCAAGACACGTCCAGCTCTCCATCCATCCCCGGCCATTGTGTCTATTGACGCTGAGAAAGCCTTTGATAACGTGGACTGGGGATGGATGGAGGCCGTTCTTGATGCGGTGGAACTGGTGGGACCATTTAGGCTATACCTTAAATCTCTCTACACTTCTCCTCAGGCGAAGATCCACACTCCGGGATTCTTGTCAGCTCCTTTTGATTTGAAGAAGGGTACAAGACAGGGGTGCCCACTGTCACCCCTTTTCTTCAACATAGCAATCGAACCACTGTCCCGCAAATTATCCTCACTAACGCACTTAGAGGGTATAAAGGTAGGTAACTCTCGTATTAGCCACGCCCTATTTGCAGATGATCTCTTGTTATTCTTAGACAACGCCCAGAAAGATTTAAAGCCTATGTTTGATGTACTGACAGACTTTAGCAAGATTTCAGGGTTCAGAATTAACCAGACCAAATCCGAAATCTTATTTCTTAAAGGAAACAACCTATCTGGACAGAAAGAGAACCCCACAATCCAAATTCAAATTGCTTCAACGTCCATAAAATATTTAGGGATTCACATAGGCAGACGCCCGGGATCCATATATTTGTTAAACTACCCACCTCTCTTTAAGAAACTGCTAGGGAAAATGGAAAGATGGAAGTCATTACCATTGTCAATCAGCGGTAGGTGCCATCTCCTGAAAATGATTACCATTCCAAAACATCTTTATTTAATGCAGACAATCCCTTTTCTCATTAAACACACCGACCTGACAAAATTGGATTCTGCTTTTAACACCTTTATCTGGAGAGGGAAAAAGGTCAGGATAGCACTGAAAAAGCTCCAACTACCCAAACACAAAGGCGGCCTTAATTTCCCAAACCTACTTCTATATAACCTAGCCATCCTCACCCGTCATTGCATAGACTGGATATTCAATTCTAGATATTACTACAATGTATCGTTGGAAGCCTGCTTAGTCCACCCTTGGTCTTTAGATGCCCTACTTCACTCGAAGCTGGCAGCAATACCTCAGGAGGTGAAACACAGCTTGTTAATGACCGACACCATAGCCACATGGAAGGAGATATGCAAAATCTGTTGTGGGGGTTTAGCTCTGGTCTCGAGGATCGTTCACATACAGACTGTTGTCCACTGCAGCTTTAGGGGCCAAACATCGCTTTATTGTCTCAGCATCAACATAAATAAATGAAATGCAAAACAAACACCTGCCCGGCTGGGCTCTAACTTAACACAGTGTGTCCCTGACTCACCTACAACACTGTTCACACACACCGCACCCGTGCGGCTTTTCCAGGCAGCCTGTTCGGTTTCACAGGGGTCTGAGCCCTCCAGCTTGGCTCCAGCCGTGGGTCCCAAACAACAGCCCTCAGCTCCCAGCACTATTAGCAGCTCCAGGAAAATCACCCCCAGCTGCTAAGGAGGCTGCCTTTTAAAGGGCCGGATAAAGTCCGGACTGGACCGTGGGGAGTAGGCACCCACCCAGCTCTTTGCCTACTCCCAGTAAGAGCCGGCCCGGATTGGCTTTGCAGCCAAACTAACTAACAGAGTCTGACAGCACTAGCTGCTGCAGACAACAAAATCTGGCTCTCACCCCACCGAGGCCAGCAACCTCGGTGACACGTACCTGCCATCGCTCTCTCCTATCAGCCATGAGGCCTGTCACTGCCTCACATATCCCCCTTTGTTCAACCCCCGTAGGGGTGAACACTAGCACCCAACCAAGACGCTCGTGAGAGGGCATCGACCTGGCCTACAGTCTTCCCCTTATTCCGCCAGACCCAGGCTAATAGCGCTTGGTTTCTCACCCGCATGAGTTTAGTACGGGGCAGATAAGACCTACGGGATTTTCTTGCCCATCTCATGACCCGGTACTCTCTTTCACGAATGAGGATGATGCGCTCGCACCCGTGGCCTCTCTCTTTTCGTTTTTCTTTTCTCTCCACATTTCGCATCAGCACATGTTCCTCACATCCTTTCTTGGACTGCTGCATCTCTCGACTGAACTGTTCCCTCACTTCGGCCGACTCTTCTTTAGCCTTATCTTTGGTCTTGGGAACATCTGAGGACTTCTCCCACTCCAACTCATCAGCATCAGCTTCTTCAGCCTTTGAGTCTCTTTTGGAGTCTTCAGTCACTTTGATAGGCTTTTCATCCTTCTCGGACACAGCATCACATACTTGCATTCTTAGCTCCGCCTCCTCCTCTTTCTCTTTAAGGACGGAGGTACTTGGGACATCAGAGTCCGTATCAGACTCATCATCTTCTGGCAATCCCTGCCAAGGTTTATCCAGGATATGGTTCTCCTTTCGGGCAGGATTCAGGAGAGTCAGCCCATCGGAGTAGACAGCACCCTCATACTGGTCGTCGGTCCCCCGTATTTCTTCCCCAGCAGACTGCTGGCTTTCTGGAAGGCATTGACAGCAGAGGGAATGTCTTTCACGACCAGGTCCTGGCCACACACTGCCACGAGTCTCTGGGCTTCTGCATCCACCTCAGCACCATCATCTGGTTCAGCAGATACATCTTTCACCTTCTCTGCCTCGGCCGGCACCACGGCGCCACCATCTCCAGACCCATTCCTAACAGGCTCTGACTTCTTGGCATCTTTTAGAGGAGCTTCTCTTCAGGTATCTCATTTTCTTCCACCTGCTGCGCAGGAGAACGCTTAGGCCTCTCCAACTCATAGACGTCATCTTTTGAGCTCCTGAGATCTTCCATCTCTGCTCTGAGTTGCTTGTTCAGCCACTCCAATTCATCTCGCTCCTTAGGCGCTTTTTCAAGGGCTCTAGCCAAGGAGAGGGCCTTGGTCGTCTTCTCAGTTTTCCCCACCAGCTTGTTAGCAGCGCCCCCTCTTGGGCCTTCTGTTCCAGCTGCTCTTCACTCTGTTCTGGGGTAACAGCAGGTGTAGGAGTACCACCATTCTTCTTTAGACACTCTGTGGGATTTTCACCCAGGGACTCTTCAAACCCATTGTTGAGGTCTACTATAGACTTTTGTGTCTTTCTGGAGTCTTTTCCCTTCCCCAGGACACCAGGAGGTAGACCCTTCAGTTCACTCGTCTTTTCCGGGGTCTCCTCTTTGACCCTTCTGCAGCCTTCTTCGGTGACTCTGTGACGACAGCTAGTCCCTTCTCTATCGTATCTAGGGACCATGTGGCGAGAGGGAGGTCAGCCTCCTGTTTGCAGCTGTACTGTCCTGTCAGGTCATCTAAGACTGTCTGGATATGAGCTTCAGACACTAGGCTGACGTCACCCGACTGAACTCTCGTCTCGTCAGATATAACTGTCACCTGGTCGCTACTAGTAACCACTTTAGTTTGGCGAGACCTCGACATGGCAGTTTCTCCTCTGAGTTGCTATCGGTCACAGAACGTGCGTTATATATACCGCTCGTGTCATTCTCAATCCTGTCCTCTAGGGGCACCGATGAGCTAATCCCCACCTGGGACATTTTATTAACCATGGAGATCTGTGGAGACTGCATATCCACTTCTAGTACGTGTGGTACACCCTCTAGGCCTGCCCCATGTACTTGCACATTTTTCACAGTGGTTTCCTCAGTGGTGAGCTCTCAACATCAATTAGCATTTTTATACCATCCACATTTTTACCAACAGGGGAGCTTCTTCCCTGATCACACCCTTTAAAGGAGCAGGTATATCATCGTCACACATATCATTACACATTTCAACAAACTTTGCACCTTCCCTTGGCACCGTGTCTGCACCATTATTTCTAACGGTCATTTCACTTAAACCATTGCTTTCTATTTGCATTTGCCTTACACCTTCACTTAAAGGGACAGGTACAGGTTCTGTAGGAGCTTCATTACTTCCCACAGAAGTGTCTCCATTGCCCCACATTACATCATGCATGAGCACATTTGCAACATCAACTCCATCAGTCCCTGTTCCCACCGTGGTCTCACCCTCCGTGAGGACCACCGGATAGTCCACAGTATTCACATAATTGTCCCGGACAGTTATCATTCTACCTCGTACCCAGGCTAGCATGGGATCTCTGATTTTCGCCATCCCAAATCTAGCCTTGGTCACAGGCACTTTAGACAACACCCTGAGCTTCTCCTCTGCAGGTTCCTGCGATGGAGCAACCGCAACAGGCCTTCCCGCCTGTTCAGACACAGCATTTTTCCAGCAACTGCTGCCGGCTCACTGTCACTGGGTCTGCCACAAAATAATCAACCGGAACAGTCTTACCGATTGTCGTCACTGACTCGGCACGGTCATCACCCGTCTCCTCAATGCAGTAGTAGCCATGGGAGACGCCTTGGACTTGTCTCCTGTCTTTTCCCGGACGGACATTCCAGCCGCACCCTTTAAGATTCTGTGCACAGTCGCAGGGAAAAAAGGCACTCCTGAGAAACGCACCACTCTCCAGCTCTTTGTCTTCCCGACGGTTGCCCTTGGCAACGGCATGCATATTCTCCTCCAACACTGCACTCAGAGCCGCCACTCCAAGTGCCGCACTCGGCTTTCTCACCAACCGATCAGTCTCCAGCACCAGCTGCTCCATTACACCCTCAGTGGCCTTGGTTTTCCGCCAAACCGGGCCACTTCTCACATACTGGTATCACCATTGGTACAAGCAGCTTCCGCCACACGTGCTGAATTAGTAGCTGGTTGGTCTCCTGGTGCTGCAAGTTAGCCTCCACAAGGGCTTTTACAACCGCCTCCATTGTGTCAGGAAAAAACAGTCCACAATCGCATGAGCGGCACTTGCTTCACTAGACAAACAGGCTTCCGGCCCTTTAAATCACTGCATAGCAAAACAGCAATTCCTTGGCAACTTTCACAGCACCTGCTCTTCTCAGTCAGGTCGTTGCCCCTAGCAACACTTTGCCTTTTCCAGCAGGGACGACTTGCCCGCATCCGACACCAAATGTGGGGTTTAGCTCTGGTCTCGAGGATCGTTCACATACAGACTGTTGTCCACTGCAGCTTTAGGGGGCCAAACATCGCTTTATTGTCTCAGCATCAACATAAATAAATGAAATGCAAAACAAACACCTGCCCGGCTGGGCTCTAACTTAACACAGTGTGTCCCTGACTCACCTACAACACTGTTCACACACACCGCACCCGTGCGGCTTTTCCAGGCAGCCTGTTCGGTTTCACAGGGGTCTGAGCCCTCCAGCTTGGCTCCAGCCGTGGGTCCCAAACAACAGCCCTCAGCTCCCAGCACTATTAGCAGCTCCAGGAAAATCACCCCCAGCTGCTAAGGAGGCTGCCTTTTTAAAGGGCCGGATAAAGTCCGGACTGGACCGTGGGGAGTAGGCACCCACCCAGCTCTTTGCCTACTCCCTGTAAGAGCCGGCCCGGATTGGCTTTGCAGCCAAACTAACTAACAGAGTCTGACAGCACTAGCTGCTGCAGACAACAAAATCCGGCTCTCACCCCACCGAGGCCAGCAACCTCGGTGACACGTACCTGCCATCGCTCTCTCCTATCAGCCATGAGGCCTGTCACTGCCTCACACTGTCAACACCCATACATGCTCTCATCCTTTATGGATTTGTGGGAAACACCGAGAGTTTGCAGCCGCACTGGAATCTAAATACTTCATACAATGGAGGGACAGGGGCATAAAACGCTTGGGGGACATGCGGCACACAGGAGAAAGGAGTTTTTATTCTCTCCAAGAGTTCCAAGATATATACAACCTGAGACACCCGCAGCATGTGTTCTTATTTATGCAACTAATGGCCTTTCTTTGGGGTAGGGCACAAGACATAACGAGATGCTTTGAGACTAACCACCTGACTTCATTATTGGGTAGAGGAGAAAGAAAGCTCTTTCTGAATTATATCAGGGGCTTAGGGAACTCAAACAAAAAGGTATCTCGGAAACTCTTTTCAGAGGATGGAACAAAAATTTCCCTCAACTGAAAATAGAAGAAGAGATACTGCAAGGCTGGAATCAATTGCAAAAGTTGGTGTGGAATGAAATCTGGAAAGAAACCCAGTTCCGTATGTTACATAAAGCTATCTACGGTTTCCAATACACCAGTAGTAATTCTGATCAGTCCAGACTCAGGGGTTGCCCAAAATGTCATTTACCAGGTTCAGACATGTTACATGGTATTTGGTTATGCCCAGACACTCAACGATTTTGGCGTATGGTCAAATCTCATGTTAAACAATATCTAGGGGTAAAAATACCACTTACACCGGAGCTTATATTATTCCATGCCCCGATAGTGGATAGGCACTTTCCTCCGATAGTGCATATAACCCTACTGGCGGCAAAGAGGTGTATTTTTCGGGAATGGCTCCAGCCAAGACTCCCGTCCATGACTGAGGTGTTTTTACACCTACGAAAATGCTTTGAGATGGAGAGGATAGAAGCGGAACAAATTAAAGAAAACAGAATATGTAGTTTCTTTAGAAGATGGGAGACTTTTATTATGGCAGCATACACTGGTACAGACCTGGAATTTGTGATGAAACCCTTTGTTTCTTCTGAATGGTACCTAAAACGCAAAGTGGCAGGTACGTTAGGGAAGCTACAGATAGATTAGAAGGCAACGCACATGAGGGATCTTATCGAACGTTGTGAGTAGGATGGCACGGGGGTTTAGGGGATTGGGAGTTGGGGTTAGTGGGAGGGGATTACTGATATGCTGTTAATTTTGCTTTTACTATACCCATTGATAATTGCTGTCTTTTACTTTGCTCATCGTGTACCCTATTTGTGAACACTGTGATGTTGCACCTCATTACTGTATTTGACATACACGCTGTAATTATGGGTATAAGTTTGAACTTGAAAAATTAATAAAAATTATGTTTAAACAATGAAGGCGGACGCTTTACATGTGGAAGAGGCGGAACTAGGGGAAAGACATTACACTGGCTGATAGCCATTCCACCCTCAGTTCGTTTTGTCATTGTGAATTGGATGATGATGAGGAGGAGGAGGAGCAAGAGACAGTTGCCTCCGCTACAGAGGGTAGTAACCATACCAGGTTTCTTTCATCTGTTCAGCATAGATGGGCAGGAGAGGAGGAAGAGGATAAGGAGATTGAGAGTCATCCTCCTGATGGGGACAGCAAAGTCTTGTCTGTTGGGACTCTGACACACATGGTTGACTTTATGTTATTCTGCCTTTCCTGTGACCCTTGCATTCTACGCATTTTGCACAACAGTGATTACTGGTTGTTCAGTTCACCCTTCTCGACCCCCGCTACAAAGAGAACTTCTCATCTCTAATTCCTGTGGTGGAGGGGACTAGCAAAATGGTGCAATGGTGCAATACCAAAAGGTCTTCCTTTAAAAATTGCTCACTAAATTTCCATCTGATAATGCTGGCGGCAGAGTACGTAGTTCCTTGGGCAAGCCAGGAGGGAAGATAAGGCAAACACACCAGTTCCAACAGAGGCAGAACAACACTCTCCAAGGCCTGGGACAGTTTCATGACACCCCGCCAGCACCCTCACCTTGATGCACGGCCTAGTGTCAAAGGGATGGAAAGAAATGTGGAAGATGGTAAAGGAGTACATATCAGACCGTGTCAGCATCCTCAGTGATCCCTCTGTGCCTTACAACTACTGGGTGTCCAAACAGGACACGTGACACGAACTGGCCCTCTACAGCTATGGCTAAATGATAAGGAACATGAAAGATATACTATATTGGACTATAGTATTCAGGACATTTCCCCAAAATACACTGGTTTCACCTGTGGTACAGTGTTTGACACAGAGAGCACACGCTGTGGACACTAAATGTTGCACAAATAATGTACATTTCCCCAAAATACATTGGTTTTACCTGTGGTACGATATTTGACACAGAAAGGCACACGCTGTGGACACTAGATTAGGACCAGATTATTTAGATTTGCTCATCAGACACTCTTTTCGGATGATGGACAGTATATGTCCCATAAAACCACAGAATATGAACACTATATTAGACCTAGATTGTTGCAATTTGAAATACAGAAACTGTCTTCGGATGCCGGACAGTATATGTAATATCTTGCTGCTGTGAAACACACCCAGTAGTCATTAAAAGGCATTGTGGGGTCTTTGAAAAGCTTTTGCTAGTAAAAACAGCAAATTTCTCTCCCTGCACTATCTGTGCCTTCCTTAGCACGGATGTCCCTGACACTGCTGTTAAAAATATTGTTGATCTAAAACACACTCACACACAGTAGTCCTTAAAAGGACTTTTGGATCTTGGAAAAGCTTTCTCTAACAAAAATCGCTAAAATTCGCTCCCTGATCTGTCTTTCCCTTCCTACCCGATGCTCTCCCTGTCTACGTCTGAGCCGAACATGCGTTATCGGGTGCTATATAGCACCCAATGACGCATTCCGGCCAGCCAATCACTGTTATGCCAGCAGCCAACATGGCTACTGGCATTACAGTGAGGGCAGTACTTACCTGCACCTTTATTGGCTGCTTAAAACCCGTAAAACTTGCGGGCGGAGACTCAAGCATTTCGCTCGAGCACATGCGGTATTCGGCCGAGTATCACCATGTACCGAGCATAGCAATGCTCAAGCGGAACAGATATTCGGCCGAGCATGCTCGCTCATCACTATCTGTGGCAAACATTTCGAAGGTGGCTAGATGGCATTTCGATTTTAAGCGCTTATATAAGGGTTGATTTTGATGGCTCTCCATACCAGCCTGGAGCCACTATAGATATTTAAGAGCTGTGCAACAAAGGTGAATGCATGGTGACTGTGTAAGAATATATCTGTAGCTATAGATCAGGAATACTAGAAACTACTTGGCCACAGCAATCGGCCTGTCATAATGAAGAGTGTACAGATGGAGAGTGTGGACAGTATGAGCTGTCTGAATAAATCCTGAATGAAGGTACAGACAGGTGCGGACAGCACTGTCGGCAAAGCTCCTGAATCATTCATCAACTCAATACATGACCTGCTCAGCATCTGAAACAAACTGAAACAGATACATTATAACCTCCCACACTAACATACATACTGTATATAGATTAGGCTATTTATGCTAAACTTAGCAACAGTATTTAATTATCCCATTCACACAGAGAATTACTGAATTGAACTCCACTGCAATCCCTGAAAACCAGCAGTTTTAAAACATTTAGGGGATTTTTCTCTTTTCTTTGTTTTTCATTTGTCTATTAGACCACTTTTTAATTGTGGGTTAATAAAAGTGGATTTTATTAGTAGGGTGATAAAATAGGGCTATTTTCCCCCTGGCCCTTCACCAAATGTGATTAACTGATATAAATATACCCTTATCAAACTGCAGGGTCATTGTTGATGTTTTTTTGTGCAGTCGAGAACCCAGTGGCGTACATACAACCCATGGAGCCCCAGTGCAAGACGAATCCATGGGCCCCCCCATCGCCACCCCCCAAACCTGGCTCCACCCCCTCCCTGTCACCCCCCCAACCCGACCTGGTTCCATCCCCTTAGATCATACCAGTGTATGCAATAATAAACCTATTCCCTCCTGCATCCACCCAAGGGAAAGTGGTGGTGGTGCAGGAAGTGCTAGCGGAGCGCACCCTGTCTGTCCTGATGGTGGTTGTGGTCCCACAGGCAGCACCAGGTCCAGGTATGTGACAGGCAGCTGAGCTCTTCACTTTTGAATTGGATGATCATGGGGGAGTGGTGGAAACTTCAGCAATGCAGTATGCAGGGCAGGCTTTACACCCCCCCCCAACATAACTTACCAGACAGTTCTGCTGGTGCTGGGCCCGCGGCTACCCCTCCTGGCTATCTGCATCTCAGACTCTGGCAGAAATCTGCTCGCTCCACTGCTTGAGTCTTTCCTTCCCGGCCGGCTGCACTGTGTCACCTGACCTTACAGCGCACACGCACTATGTACTGACGCTGTGCACTCAGGTCAGGACAGTGAAGCGCCGGCTGGGGAAGGTAAAGGGGCGGGCCGCACAGATATCAGACCAGTCCAGAAGGCAGTGGCTAGCACTGGGCCCGGTGAGTTTACAAAAAAATACAGCAGCACTAGTGCAGGGGGTGGGGCCCCTGGAGTGCCGGGTGGAGGCCAGCACTGGGCCCGGCCAGGAACAGATACAAAATATATACAGCACAGTACGCCACTAGTGCACAGGGGACGGGGCCAGGGGTCCATAGGCGGCCGGGCCCCTGGAGTGCCGGGCCCGGTCGCAAATGCGACCCCTGCGACCCCTGTATGTACGCCACTGCGTGAACCTGTTACAGTTAGACAGCTCCTTCATTCAAGTCATGGCCCACAACAGGCCTTCTAGAAAGAGTCCAGGCACTTAATCATTAAACTGAACAGTAATAGCAAAATGGTCCCTTTTTAAGCTACTTTCACACTGATCTCCGTTCGTGAGATCCGTTCAGGGATCTCACAAGCGGTCCAAAACGGATCAGTTTTGCCATTAATGCATTCTAAATGGATAAGGAACCACTCAGAATACATAATGATGGATTCGCACCAAACGCGAGTGTGAAAGTAGCCTTAAACACGTGATGTTCTGGTCCAACTACACTTTCTTCAACAATAAATCTGTGGCTCTGTGTATATGTTGTCTTAACTGATTTGAACTGCTGTTTTCTGTAGGCACACATTTTTTTCTTCCATGCTTCTAGAATAGGCAGGCTGTTCCTGGTGTGGTGTAATAACCGCGAGCTAGGCTCTAAGCCAATCAAATGTCTTCCCTCTGCAGTTTGACCTTCCCTCTACTCCTCATGCTACAGTCCATCATTAAAGGATTGTCTGAGTTATTTTCTGTTCTTTGTATGTTTCTAACTAATCAGAAGTAAGGGGTTTACAATTCACTTACTTCATCTGCAGTGGCTCCTTTCTCAGATTTCCCTGAGGGTCACATGACCTGTGATGTCAGTTCAGACTCAGGGCTGGAGGCTCTGTAGAGCAGGCACTGAAGAGACAAATGCTGGGCACAGGAGCTGACAGACTGGAAGAGCTCTGCAGAGCATTGCACAAGGACAGGTAGGAGGAAGATCCTTTGTGTATCAGGATTTGCTGTGGAGTATCCCAGCAGTCAGACATTTCACTGAGGGCAGCACTGTAATTCACTCCCTTTGCAGAGCAGGGGGAGGGACACAAATATTTATGAGGAAAACCTTAAAGATAGTTGCAGTTGCAGGCAAACACAGGGCCAGAAGAGAACCAGAGAAATTAGTAAATATAATTTCTTTTTGCCTAAACTTGCTTAGCGTCATGTATATATTGCTGACCATCAGATTTAGGACAGAGTGAAAAAACTGCAGCTAGCATCCCCCTTCTTTTCTTTTTTTTTTTTAGCAACGACTTATGAGTTTCTAAAAGGATAGAAAAAATGTGTAGGCTGCTGGAAGATAAGGAAGGTGAGGAACTGTCCCCGAATATACAGTGCCTTGCAAAACTATTCACCCCCTTGACTTTTTACGTGTTTTGTTACATTACAGCCTTAAGTTTAATGTTTTGTTAATCTGAATTTTATGTGATGGATCAGAACACAATAGTCTAAATTGGTGAAGTGAAATGAGAAAAATATATAAATAAAACTATTGTTTAGAAATAGAAAACAGAAAATTGGCTTGTGCATATGTATTCACCCCCTTTGTTAGGAAGCCCATAAAAAGCTCTGGTGCAACCAATTACCTTCAGAAGTCAAATAATTAGTGAAATGATGTCCACCTGTGTGCAATCTAAGTGTCACATGATCTGCCATTACATATACACACCTTTTTTGAAAGGCCCCAGAGGCTGCAACACCTAAGCAAGAGGCATCACTAACCAAACACTGCCATGAAGACCAAGGAACTCTCCAAACAAGTAAAGGACAATGTTGTTGAGAAGTACAAGTCAGGGTTAGGTTATACATTTTTTTCCAAATCTTTAATGATTTCCAGGAGCACCATCAAATCTATCATAACCAAATGGAAAGAACATGGCACAACAGCAAACCTGCCAAGAGACGGCCGCCCACCAAAACTCACAGTCCGGACAAGGATTGCATTAATCAGAGAGGCAGCACAGAGACCTAAGGTAACCCTGGAGGAGCTGCAGAGTTCCACAGCAGAGACTGGAGTATCTGTACATAGGACGACAATAAGCCATACGCTCCCTAGAGTTGGGCTTTATGGCAGAGTGGCAAGAAGAAAGCCATTACTTTCAGCTAAAAAAAAAAGGCACGTTGTGAGTTTGCGAAAAGGCAGGTGGGAGACTCCCAAAATGTATGGAGGAAGGTGCTCTGGTCTGATGAGACTAAAACTGAACTATTCGGCCATCAAAGAAAACGCTATGTTTGGTGCAAACCCAACACATCACATCACCCAAAGAACACCATCCCCAGATTGAAACATGGTGGTGGCAGCATCATGCTGTGGGGATGTTTTTCAGCAGCTGGGACTGGGAAACTGGTCAGAGTTGAGGGAAAGATGGATGGTGCTAAATACAGGGATATTCTTGAGTAAAACCTGTACCACTCTGTGCGTGATTTGAGGCTAGGATGCAGGTTCACCTTCCAGCAGGACAATGACACCAAACACACTGCTAAAGCAACACTTGAGTGGTTTAAGGGGAAACATGTAAATGTGTTGGAATGGCCTAGTCAAAGCCCAGATCTCAATCCAATAGAAAATCTGTGGTCAGACTTAACCTCTTACGGACGCAGGAGCTCCCTCCCTCTCCCATTGGGGGCTGCTGTGCCTTTGCAGCCCCCGACAGTATGGGATCACAGAGAGAGGGGGCCCCCCTCCCTCCCCATCACCCGCTGATCGGTTCTGGCAGCAGGTGATGATTACCATGGCAGCAGGACGCCTTCAGAGGCATCCTTGCTTGCCATGGTAATGGCAAGTCTGATCAGACTTTGTAAAGTAAAAAATACAGTACAGTACACTATATAGTGTACTGTACTGTATTATACAGACATCAGACCCACTGGATCTTCAAGAACCAAGTGGGTCTGGGTAAAATAAAAAATGTAAAAAACGTAATAAAAAACTAAACACATTTATCACTGAATAAAAAAAATAAAATAAAAATACACTACACATATTATGTATCGCCGCGACTGTAATGACCTGCTCTATACAAATATCACATGACCTAACCCTCAGGTGAACACCATAAGAAAAACAAAAAAATGGTGTAAAAAAGCTATTTTTTGTCACCTTACATCACAAAAAGTGTAATACCAAGTGATCAAAAAGGCAAATGCCTCCCAAAATAGTACCAATCAAGCCGCCATCTCATCCCGCAAAAAATGAGCCCCTACATAGCACAATCGTCAAAAAAAAAAAAGGTTTTCAGACTATGGAGACACTAAAACATGAGTTTTTTTTTCTAAAATGCTGTTATTGTGTTAAAGTAAAATAAATTAAATAAAGTATACATATTGGGTATCGCCAAGTCCGTAAAAACCTGCTCTATAAAAATATCACATGATCTAACCTCTCAGGTAAATACCGTAAAAATTTTTTAATAAAAACAGTGTCAAAAAATATTTTTTGTCACCTCACATCACAAAAAGTGTAATAGCAAGCGATCAAAAAGTTATATGCCTCCCAAAATAGTGCCAATCAAACCGTCTTCTCATCCCTCAAAAAATGATACCCTACATAGGACAATCGCCCAAAGAAAATTTAAATATGGCTCTCAGACTATAGAGACATTAAAACATGATTTTTTTGTTCCAAAGATGATATCATTGTGTAAAACATAAA
Organism: Bufotes viridis; assembly: GCA_033119425.1. NCBI lineage: Eukaryota > Metazoa > Chordata > Amphibia > Anura > Bufonidae > Bufotes > Bufotes viridis. Next base: position 412,813,816 of record CM065589.1, on the reverse strand, counting down.
TAACTAAAAAGTATACATATTAGGCATTGCCGCGTCTGTAACAACCTGCTCTATAAAACTAACACATGACCTAACCCCTCAGGTGAACACAGCAAAAAAAATTATATAAATACTGTGTCAAAAGCCATTTTTGTCACCTTACATCACAAAAAGTGTAACAATAGGCAACCAAAATGTCATATGCAGCTCAAAATAGTGCCAATCAAACTGACATCTCATGCCACAAAAAATAAGCCCCTACATTCGCCCTAAAAACTATCGCTTTCAGAATGTGGAGACACTAAAAAATATTTTTTTCAAATGTAAAACTTAAACAAAACCTAATATTTGGTATTGTGGCGTCCGTAACAACCTGCTCTATAGAAATAGCACCAGTAACAAAGCAAGGGTTAACAGCCAAACAAAACTCAATATTTATTGCCCTGATTCTATAGTTTGCAGAAACACCCCATATGTGGTTGTAAATTGCTGTATGGCCAAACGGCAGGGCGCAGAAGGAAAGGAACGCCATATGGTTTTTGGAAGGCAGATTTTGCTGGACTGGTTTTTTGACACCATGTCCCATTCGAAGCCCCCCTGATGCACCCCTAGAGTAGAAACTCAAGCTATTCAAAACTGATTTTACAAACTTTGTTAACCCTTTAGGTGTTCCACAAGAGTTATTGGCAATATTGTTACCTTGCCTCAAAAAACTTCCATGATGCTTCACCCCCCCCAGCGGAAGACAGACCAGGAAATCGGCAGCTACGCGATCAAATGGAGGAGGTGAGTTAATTTCATTATTATTTTTAACCCTCTATTGCCCTTTTTACTTTGCATTCTCTATTGAGAATGCTATTATTTTCCTTTAAACTATGTTATAAGGAAAAATAATAAAGATCAGGTCCTCATTCCGATTGTCTCCTATGCGGGAAAATCGCACTGCATCCACACTTGCTTGTGGATGCTTGCGATTTTCGCAGCCCCATTCACTTCTATGGGGCCTGTGTTGCGTGAAAAATGCAGAATACAGAACATGCTGAGATTTTCACGCAACGCAAAAGTGATGACTAAAAATCACCGCTCATGTACACAGCCCAATTAAAATGAATGGGTCCAGATTCAGTGCGGGTGCAATGCGTTCACCTCACGCATTGCACCCGTGCGGAGATCACGCCCGTGTGAAAGAGGCCTAAAGGGTTAACGATGTTTGCAAAATCAGTTTTGAATACCTTGAGGGGTGTAGTTTCTAGAATGGGGTAATTTTTGGGTGTTTTCTATTATGTAAGCCACACAAAGTGACTTCAAACCTGAACTGGTACCTAAAAAAATGGGTTTTTGAAAATGTCTAAAAATTTCCAAGATTTGCTTCTAAACTTCTAAGCCTTGTAACGTCCCCCAAAAATAAAATGGCATTCCCAAAATTATCCAGACATGAAGTAGACATATGGGGTATGTAAATTAATAACTACTTTTGGAGGTATTACTATGTATTATAGAAGTAGAGAAATTGAAAGTTGGAAATTTGCAAATTTTTCCAAAATTTTTGATCTTTTTTTATAAATAAAAATGAATTTTTCTTTACTACACTTTAACAGTCTCATAAAGTTCAATATGTGACGAAAAAACAATCTCAGAATGGCCTGGATAAGTAAAAGTGTTTTAAAGTTATCACCACATAAAGTGACACTGGTCAGATTTGCAAAAAATGGCCAGGTCCTTAAGGTGAAATAAGGCTGCGTCCTTAAGGGGTTAGAGATTGCTGTTCACAAGTGCAAACCATCCAAATTGAAGGAGCTGGAGCAGTTTTGCAAGGAGGAATCGGCAAAAATCAGAGTGGTAAGATGTGGCAAGCTCATAGAGACTTATCCAAAGCGACTTGGAGGTGTGATTGCCGATTAAGGTGGCTCTACAAAGCATTGACTTTAGGGGGGTGAATAGTTATGCACATTGACTTTTTCTGTTATTTTGTCCTATTTGCTTCACAATAAAAAAAATATATAACATCTTTAAAGTTGTGGGCATGTTCTGTAAATTACATGATGCAAATCCTCAAACAATCCATGTTAATTCCAGATTGTGAGGCACCAAAACAGGAAAAAAGTCAAGGGGGTGAATACTTTTGCAAGGCACTGTAAGTAACATTGCAAAGTTTCATATATTTAAATGTAATGCTGATTGATACATCTGAATAAACACATTTTTGTTTAGAATCTGCTTATGGAAAAGAGAACGCCTTAAAAATAGCTTGCAGCCTTTATTTTAAATAAATCATGACATTATTATTAGAGATGAGCAAATTTCTCAAAAATTCGATTTGATTGGTTCGCCGAATTTTTCCAAAATATTAGATGTCATCCGAAATTATTTGTTTTGAATCGCATTAAAAAACAGCTATTTCCTGGCTGTAGAGAGCCTGTATAGAGGTGTAGTACAGTGTACCTTGCAGTAACACGCATTGGGAGTCTGCTGTGGTAGTGAAAACAATACTATGAGTCAGTGTCACTTCACACTTCACTCATTTGGTCAAGTACGGGGACAAACCTGACCAAATAAGGGAATTTGTCCTCCACTGAGCTACCAGAACAGAATTAAAGTAATGTCCTTGGCACACATGCAGTTCACATGCACTGCACTTGCAAAAATGGCCGCTGACGCCCATCGAACTAGCAGATGGATTAAAAGTTATTTTTCTGTGTCACTGGGATCAGGGCTGGGTACAAAAATGTAGCATAGCACTATCAATAATCGCTGTAGTTTGAAGATTGAACAACACCAAGTACACCAGAATCCTTCCCTAATCTCTCCCTCACAGCAGCAGCAGCATCCTATCCCTGCACTGAGAAGAGCAGACAAGCGGCGTTACGTGACTCCAGCCAATATAAAGGCTGGGTCACATGCTGCACTTGGCCAATCACAGCCATGCCATTAGTAGGCATGGCTGTGATGACTTCTAAGGACAGACAAGTGAAGTGCTTGTCGATTGGCTGCCCTGCAGCCTTTCAAAAAGTGCCAAGAAATCACCAAACCCGAACCTTTACGGAAATTTTCGGGTTCGGGTCCGTGTACCAAAAACCCTAAAGTTTGGTATAAGCCCGAACTATACAGTTCAGGTTCGCTCAACCCTAGTTACTACAAAGCGTGAGGAAATCTGGCTTTGGTGCGAATGGAATTTTTCCTGAAATCCGGATCTAATTCTACTTTGTCAACTTCAATTCGCTCATCTCTAATTATTATGCAAAAGAACAGCTCAAATCTAACATTTACATATTGTGAACTGAGTTAAATTTTAAATAAGCTTAGTATTTGAGAGGTTTCAAGAAGCTGGTTGCATGAAGTGTAGTTTTATATATCTGCTTGTTTGTTCCGTCAGATTGGCAAAATGTGTAATCTTTAATTAAATTAGAATTACCCTACATGCACACGGCAGTGGTTTTTTGCGGCCTCCGTTCCGTTTTTTTTGCGGATCCGATGGTTTCCCATTCATTTCTATGGATCCGTTAAAAATGCGGATACCTCTTCCGTTGCCTGTCCGCTGTCCACATTTCACGTCCACAAAAAAATATGGCATCTCCTATTCTTGTCCGCAAAAAACGGTTTGCGGACCCATAGAAGTCAATGGGTCCGCAAAAAATGCGGATGACCAACGGAAGCCATCCGCTTGTCATCCGCATCCATTTTTTTTTGCGGATGGTTGCTTGGAAACCAGGGCACTTGTACAGGTACCTTAAGAAACTGGTTCAAGCCTTCCGTTTTTTTTTGCGGATCCGCAAATAAAACAGAAGACACACGGAAACACAACCTACAAAATTTGCGAACACACAGAACGGATGTAGATGTGAAAAAAAAAGAAAGACGAATCTGTGATTTGCGGACAGCAAAAAACAACTGTCGTGTGCTACAGGCAGATTTTTTCATACTTTTACACACATATTCATCCACTCTATATATGAAAACATATATTATTTATGTATTATAATGGTTAGTACACATCAACATCATGTGCATTGTAACATCCAGAATCATGTGGGAGTCCTATATAAATTTGTACCTACTGGCTGGTCGTCTTTACGGTGAAATTATACAATGAACAGGACTATTTGTTCAAAAGGATACAGTTCACTGGAGGAATAGTGATTCGAAATAGTATGGAACATTGAGACCACTCAGCAACCAAAGTGGCAAACAGAGGTCACCTGTCCTCTTGCTGGAGCTCATGCTGGTCTGTGTAATAGTCTGCACAAGACTGCATCAGTTTGCTCATTTAAAATATATTGCCCTCTGAGGGACATTATAAATATCATATACAGAAATAGAATCGAACCCTTTATCTTTATCTTTCCATGATCATGAAAAATATAAAAGATCTGACCTTCAAATGTGTTCACAGTTCCTCTATTGTTAGCATAATTGTATGTATATATTGTAAAGTAACATCATATAAAACATATATCGCAATCAAAAGTATTACTGAGAAATACACCATGCCTCCCTCCCTCATCACTATTCTGTTTTAGACTGTGTGACAACTGGATGCAGAAAGAACACACTGACACTGCTCTTTCTATAATAGGCAACCAGCACAAACTTAAAACCCTTTCTTGGCCAAAACTGTAAATTCAGTGACCCAATGGATCAATGCTGAAATGGTTAACAGCCTTTGTGCTGTTTGAAACTGTTATTCAGCTGTTTGTCACCTGTACACTGTACAGAGTTACTATCCACTCCTAAACAATAGTAACCAGGGAATGGGTGGATACAACCTCTTGGGCTTGGTCATTTTTTGCGGTTTAAGTAAGTGTGTATAGCTCTGTGCACAGGAAACAAACAGCAAAAATGAGACTTAAGGAGAACATTTTAGGTGACATCCACTGAGAGAGAAAGAGGAATAGTTTATTTCTGGATAGTAGAGTAGCCATTACAGAGGGATTGTGCATGGAACAAGTCTGTGGAGGTAACGCTTGTGTAAGTCTTCTGGATATTTGGCTGGATTAGAAGCTTCTGGATTGTAGTCATACCCAAGTGACTGATTAAAGGTCTGTTTTGAGGTCTGAACGTGCAGCTGGACATTGCAGACAGAAGTTTTGAGAGGAAAAAGTGTGATTGTCCAGCTCACCTGCACATGAATGTCCTTCTCCCAGGGTGCACGGATGGATCCAGGAGATCCTTGGAAGTAGCAGAAAAAGAAAGGTTCCAGCACTCCAATTAATTCAGTTAAAAAGCCTTGGCATCCTTTATTTTCGGTGGACGTAATCAACATACAAGGATAAGTTTTTCCAGCATAATTACACCCGTGCAGCGGTCTACGCGTTTCGAGCGTTACCGCTCTTACTCATGACCTCCAGTGTGTCTGCAATCATAGCAAATAAATACTATGTAGTGAGGGAGGAAACCTTCCTCCTAGTAAAAGGAACATCAGGTGTTTCAATTTACACCTGATTGCAGAAGCACTGGTGAACATTGCTTGGATAAGTGTTATCACCAACTTAACAAATTCTTAGTTAAAAACAACATTACAAACAAACAATGATCTATTTACACTGAAAGTGTAACTGGCAAGTGTCTGACTAGCACACAAGAAAAAGTGGCTGCATAATATATGTAGACATAGAAAAAACCGCATCAAAATCTAGTCTGGACAATGTCCAAATTTTTCAAAATAAGTAGTGCATCATAATAAGACCATTACTGTGCAACAAGCATACAAGACCAAAGTGAGAATATAGTGCATAGTTCTTTGTTCTATTGCATGAAATAATTTATTAATAAAAATGTAAGAATTCATTCTTGTAATTCATGCCTAGAGGTAACCTAGTGTTCAGTTTGAAAAGCCAAAAGGCTTCCCTTAGCAGAGTCTTATGTTTAGTGTCTCCCCCTCTTATTGGTGTAAAAACTTTTTCTATGGCAAAAGCCCTGAAAGATTGTGTGCTTCTACCATGAAAATTGATAAAGTGTTTCGCAGCACCTGAAATGTTAGTATATGACTCGCTTTTTATATAATTCAAATGTTCCAAAAGACGGACTTTAAACTTGCGTGTGGTGCTGCCTACATATAGCAAGTCACATGTTGTACAGGAGATAATTTACACAACACCACTACTATTACAATTTATGTAGGAATTAATATTGTATTCAGTGTTGTGTGTAGAATCCCAAAAGGTTTTTATGGGTAGCACATGTTTGCAACATTTACATGGGTGGCTACCACATTTATAAAAACCTTTAGTACTTAACCATGTGGTTGTTTTTTTGGGGGTGCATGAAAAAAAAGAGGGTGATACTTTGTTAGCAATAGTTGGCGAACGTTTACTGACAATTCTGCAACCACTATTTAAAATGTTGCTGACTATTTGATCTTCATGGAGTATCGGTAAATGATTAAGAATTATTTGTCTAATCAATGAAAACTGTCTACTATATGTGAGAACCAGGGTGGGTTGAGAGGAATTTTTAACGCAGCGTCTGCCAAACAGAAGGTCTTTGCGATTTTTATTCATGGCTATATGATAACCTCTGTTGATCATCCAAAGTGGATAACCTCTATTTTGCAGACGGTGCGTTATTAACTTACATTCATGTTGAAAATCTGTATCAATGCTGCAATTCCTTTTAGCTCTAATAAACTCCCCTGTAGGAACTGATTTTATCACATGGATCGGATGGAGGCTGTTAGCTCTGAGTGTAGTGTTGCCTGATGTAGGTTTGCGAAATGTTTTGGTGTGTATAACTTGATTTGGAATTCCCCTGAGTGTCAAATCCAAAAAATCTACAGTACTCTCGTTGGTATGACATGTAAATTTTAGGTTGTAGGCGTTATTATTAACATAGCTGAGGAATGAGGGTATGGCAGGCACATCGCCTGACCAGATGACGAGCAGGTCATCGATGTACCTGCCATACCACTCTATTCCCAGCTTAAATGGATTGTTGGTGGAAAAAATATATTTTTCTTCCCAAAATGCCATGGTCAAGTTGGCCAGGGAGGGGGAGAATTTAGCCCCCATTGAAACTCCTTGAATCTGGAGATAAAATATTCCATCAAACATAAAATAATTATGTGTAAGCAAAAATCTGGTGACTTTTAATATATAATCAATTTCTTTCTCACCATGCTTACTGTATCTGTGAAGATGATACTCAAGGGAAGTGATCGCTACTTGGTGAGGAATCGACGGATACAACGACACCACATCTAAGGTAATCCACGTGTAATTACTGTTCCATATTTTATCGGAAAAATTTCTTAGAACTTCGCTGGTGTCTCTGAGATATCCGGGGATTCTCACTACCAAAGGTTGCATCACAGAGTCAAGCCATTGCCCTAGTCTTTCACAAAGAGAACCTATGCCTGAGACGATGGGGCGCAGTGGTGGGGGGACCAAGCCTTTATGGATTTTTGGCAATGCATGTATAATGGGAGTAATAGGGCTCTCCACTTTCAAATATGCAACCTGGGAGGAATTAAAAATTCCCATGTGTTCCCCCTGATCTACAAGAGCATTATGTATCATTTTATAATCATGTATTGGATTTTTGTTCAATACTTGATAAGTGGATGTGTCAGACAAAATAAGCTCCAATTGGTGTTTATATACAGGTTTGTCCATAACCACCACTGCGCCCCCTTTGTCTGCCAGTTTGATAACCAGGTTATCATTCTGTTCTAATTGTTCCAGGGCTATTTTATGTTTTTTTGTAATGTTGTTTAATGTAGTTTTTTGATTAATGTGTAGATTCAACAATTGTTTTTCTACCAAATTTTGGAACATATCCATACCCGGTGTACGAGACTGGGTTGGATAGAAACGAGGGTTGCGGACAGAGAATAAACCTTTATCCACAACCCTCTCCGTATCCATGGATTCAGCCATTAATTCATTCATTTGTAAAATAGCCATTTGTTCACAAAATGTTAAACAAAAAAATTCGTTAGAACCAGATAAATCAGATTTTGAAGGCATTGGCTTGTCCTCCGAACCAAAAAAATGTTTTTTTTTATAGTAATGTCTCTAACAAATTTATTTTTATTTAACCGCTTCAGGACCGCCGTACGCAGGATTGCGTCCTGCGGGCGGTCCTGCTCTTCTGTTTGGACGCGCCGGGGCGTCATCTCGCGAGACGCGAGAGTTCCTGTGTGCGCGCGCGCGTTCACAGCGTCGCGCGTCTCGAGAGTTGGACTACAGCCTGCCAGCGATGATCAATCGCTGGCAGGCTGTAGATGCGATATAAATCGCATCAAACAGCTATATCAGACGCTGTTTTATGAACAGCGTCTGATATAGCTGCTACCTGGTCCTCTGGTGGTCCCATTTTCTGGGATCGACCACCAGAGGACCAGGTAACTACAGTAAAAGTTGCACCAAACACTACACTAACCCCCCACCCCCCTCACCTATTAACCCCTTGATCACCCCATCTAGACCTCCTGATCACCCCCTGTCATTGATCACACCCCTTGTAAGGCTCCATTCAGACGTCCATATGTGTTTTGCGGATCCGTGGATTCACGGATCCGTGGATTCACGGATCCGCGGATCCTCAAAACACGGACACCGGCAATGTGCTTTCCGCATTTTGCAGATCCGCACATTGCCAGAACTATATAGAAATGCTTTTTCTTGTCCGCAATTGTGGACAAGAATAGGACATGTTCTATATTTTTGCGGAACGGAAGTGCAGACTCGGAAGCGGATCCGTAATTCCGGATCCGAGCGGGACAAAGTCTGTCCCCATAGAAATGAATGGGTCCGCAATTCCGTTCCGCAAACAGAATTGCGGACGTGTGAATGGGGCATAAGGGTCCCTTATCACCGCCAGTTAGCTAGCTACTTGTTAGGTAGCTAGCGCCCAGCCCACCGCAGTCACTGATTTTGGCAGAGATTTTTTCATCCACATTGCGAATGAAAAATCTGTGCCGTTCATTTATTTTTTTTTTCAGCGCAGAGGCTGAACGGAAAAAATCTCATTACCCGTATGCTCAATATACGGAGAATCGCAGAAACTCCTAATGCTGGCCATACGTGTAATGATTGCGGAGACCCTCAAATGCCAGGGCAGTACAAAAACCTCACATGTGACCCCATTTTAGAAAGAAGACACCCCAAGGTATTCCGTGAGGGGTATGGCGAGTTCATGGAAAATTTTATTTTTGTCACAAGTTAGTGGAATATGAGACTGTAAAAAAAAAAAAAAAAAAAACAATTTCCGCTAACTTGTGCCAAATTTTTTTTTCTGTGAACTCGCCATACCCCTCACAGAATACCTTGGGGTGTCTTCTTTCCACAATGGGGTCACATGTGGGGTATTTATACTGCCCTGGCATTTTAGGGTGCTAAAGCGTGAGAATCCAAATGCGTAAAAATGCCCTGTGAAATCCTAAAGGTACTCATTGGTTTTAGGGCCCCTTTGCGCATCTTGGCTGCAAAAAGTGCCACACATGCAGTATCGCCGTACTCAGGAGAAGTAGGGCAATGTGTTTTGGGGTGTATTTTTACATATACCCATGCTGGGTGAGAGAAATATCTCTGTAAATGACAACTTTTTACATTTTTTTATTTAAAGTTGTCAATATACAGAGATATTTCTCTCACCCAGCATGGGTATATGTAAAAATACACCCCAAAACACATCGCCCTACTTCTCCTGAGTACGGTGATACCACATGTGTGACACTTTTTTGCAGCCTGGGTGCGCAAAGGGGCCCTAATTCCAACGAGTACCTTTTAGGAGGGTATTTTTACGCATTTTTCTTCTCACGCTTTAGGGCCCCTAAAATGCCAGTGCAGTATAAATACCCCACATGTGACCCCATTTTGGAAAGAAGACACCCCAAGGTATTCGCTGAGGGGCATAATGAGTTCATGAAAAATTAAACTTTTTGTCAAAAGTTAGCGGAAAGGGAGACTTTGTGAGAAAAAACAATAAAAAATCAATTTCCACTAACTTGTGCCAAAAAAAAATATTCTATGAACTCGCCATGCCCCTCATGGAATACCTTGGGGTGTCTTCTTTCCAAAATGGGGTCACATGTGGGGTATTTATACTGCCCTGGCATTTTAGGGGCCCTAAAGCGTGAGAAGAAAAATGCGTAAAAATACCCTCCTAAAAGGTACTCGTTGGAATTTGGGCCTTTGCGCATCTTGGCTGCAAAAAGTGTCACACATGTGGTATCGCCGTACTCAGGAGAAGTAGGGCGATGTGTTTTAGGGTGTATTTTTACATATACCCATGCTGGGTGAGAGAAATATCTCTGTATATTGACAACTTTGAATAAAAAATGTAAAAAGTTGTCGTTTACAGCGATATTTCTCACACGCAGCATGGGTATATGTAAAAATACACCCCAAAACACATTGCCCTACTTCTTCTGAGTATGGCGATACCACATGAGTGACACTTTTTTGCAGCCAAGATGCGCAAAGGGCCCTAAACCAATGAGTACCTTTAGGATTTCACAGGCCATTTTTATGCATTTGGATTCTCACACTTTAGGGGCCCCTAAAATGCCAGGTGAGTATAAATACCCCACATGTGACCCCATTTTGGAAAGAAGACACCAAAAGGTATTCCGTGAGGGGCATGGTGAGTCCACAGAATTTTTATTTTTGGCACAAGTCAGCGGAAATTTTTTTTTTTTTTTTTTAATTTTGTTTTTACAAAGTCTCATATTCCACTAACTTGTGACAAAAATAAAATTTTACATGAACTCACCATACCCCTCACAGAATACCTTGGGGTGTCTTCTTTCCAAAATGGGGTCACATGTGGGGTATTTATACTGTCCTGGCATTTTAGGGGCCCCTAAAGGGTGAGAAGAAGTCTGGAATCCAAATGCGTAAAAATGCCCTGTGAAATCCTAAAGGTACTCATTGGTTTTAGGGCCTTTGCGCACTCAGGCTGCAAAAAGTGTCACTCATGTGGTATTGCCGTACTCAGGAGAAGTAGGGCAATGTGTTTTAGGGTGTATTTTTATATATACCCATACTTTGTGTGAAAAATATCTGTGTAAACGACAACTTTTAAAAATTTTTATACAAAGTTGACAATTTACAGAGATATTTCTCTCACCCAACATGGGTATATGTAAAAATACACCCCAAAACACATTGCCCTACTTCTCCTGAGTACGGCGATACCACATAAGTGCCGCTTTTTTGCAGCCTGGGTGCAAAGGGCCCAAATTCCAACGAGTACCTTTAGGTTTTACATGGCGGCTCACAATTTAGCCCCGCCCAAAATGCCAGAACAGTAAACACACCCCACAAATGACTCCATTTCGGAAAGTAGACACCCCAAGGTATTCACTGAGGGGCATAGTGAGTCCGTCTGAGATTATTTTTTTTTTTTGCCAGAAGTTATCAGAAATTGAAACTTTTTTTTTTTCTCAGAAAGTGTCATTTTCTGCTAACTTGTGAAAAAAAATGAAATGATACATGAACTCACCAAGCCCCTCCGTGAATACTTTGGGGTGTCTTCTTTCTAAAATGGTGTCATTTGGGGGGTATTCATACTATCCTGACATTCTAGCACCTGAAGAAACATGACAGGCGCTCAGAAAGTCAGAGCTGCTTCAAAATGAGGAAATTCACTTTTTTGCACCATAGTTTGTAAACTTTATAACTTTTACCCAAACCAATAAATATACACTTATTGGATTTTTTTTTATCAAAGACATGTAGAACAATAAATTTAGAGAAAAATTTATATAGAAATGTAGTTTTTTTTGAAAAATTTTACAACAGAAAGTGAAAATTTTTGCTGCCTTTAATAAATTTTGGTTTCTTGATTTGTGGCTTGTTAATTCCTGTTCAGATTCCTCTGGATCACTTGATATTTGTGACAGCTCCGAGCCTGAAGAATTAAAGCTTACTCGCATTGGCCTGGCATAGTGTCTATCAGACTTTTTCAAGATGGATTTGGGGGTATTATATTGTGAATCACATCTTCCCCACTCATAAACCTGATCATTTTTATAATCAAAGATGTTCGATTTGTTCCAAAGTTGTTGTCATTTTGGCATGGATAGTTAAATAAGATTCCATGTTTTCATAAGGCTTGAGATCCAGTTTGAAGACTTCTATTTCCTTTTGCAGGGTAGTTAATTTAGCTTGTTCATATTCTATGATGTGAGCCATCAGTTTGAAGGAGCAATTAGTTAGAATATCGTTCCATCCCTGGATAAATGGTTCGGAAAAGACAGTGGTGGGTATTTTTTTGAGGAGTAGTCCTCTGGGAATCATTTGTTTCTCTAAGTAGTTCGTCAATGTAGTATGATCCCACCACACACGTATTTCCTGAAGTAACATTTTTTCAAGATTATGCATTTTTGTCTCCAGGTCTAGTGAATTTTGTAACAATGAATCTTGTTCAGAGAAAACCTTTGCGGCTTTAGATCTGCGGTCTGACATGGAAGAAGCCGCCATGTGTGTCTAGGCACTTGACAAATTGCTGGAAAAACTTTGACAGTGGAATACTTGTATGCACACCGAGGATATAGGCTTGGGAGATAGCAGGTGTGGTGCACGAACTGAGAGCCTTATAGTAACAAGAAGAAGTGTGATTGTCCAGCTCCCCTGCACATGAATGTCCTTCTCCCAGGGTGCACGGATGGATCCAGGAGATCCTTGGAAGTAGCATAAAAAGAAAGGTTCCAGCACTCCAATTAATTCAGTTAAAAAGCCTTGGCATCCTTTATTTTCGGTGGACGTAATCAACATACAAGGATAAGTTTTTCCAGCATAATTACACCCGTGCAGCGGTCTACGCGTTTCGAGCGTTACCGCTCTTACTCATGACCTCCAGTGTGTCTGCAATCATAGCAAATAAATACTATGTAGTGAGGGAGGAAACCTTCCTCCTAGTAAAAGGAACATCAGGTGTTTCAATTTACACCTGATTGCAGAAGCACTGGTGAACATTGCTTGGATAAGTGTTATCACCAACTTAACAAATTCTTAGTTAAAAACAACATTACAAACAAACAATGATCTATTTACACTGAAAGTGTAACTGGCAAGTGTCTGACTAGCACACAAGAAAAAGTGGCTGCATATTATATGTAGACATAGAAAAAACCGCATCAAAATCTAGTCTGGACAATGTCCAAATTTTTCAAAATAAGTAGTGCATCATAATAAGACCATTACTGTGCAACAAGCACCAAAGTAAGAATATAGTGCATAGTTCTTTGTTCTATTGCATGAAATAATTTATTAATAAAAATGTAAGAATTCATTCTTGTAATTCATGCCTAGAGGTAACCTAGTGTTCAGTTTGAAAAGCCAAAAGGCTTCCCTTAGCAGAGTCTTATGTTTCATGTCTCCCCCTCTTATTGGTGTAAAAACTTTTTCTATGGCAAAAGCCCTGAAAGATTGTGTGCTTCTACCATGAAAATTGATAAAGTGTTTCGCAGCACCTGAAATGTTAGTATATGACTCGCTTTTTATATAATTCAAATGTTCCAAAAGACGGACTTTAAATTTGCGTGTGGTGCTGCCTACATATAGCAAGTCACATGTTGTACAGGAGATAATTTACACAACACCAGTACTATTACAATTTATGTAGGAATTAATATTGTATTCAGTGTTGTGTGTAGAATCCCAAAAGGTTTTTATGGGTAGCACATGTTTGCAACATTTACATGGGTGGCTACCACATTTATAAAAACCTTTAGTACTTAACCATGTGGTTGTTTTTTTGGGGGTGCATGAAAAAAAGAGGGTGATACTTTGTTAGCAATAGTTGGCGAACGTTTACTGACAATTCTGCAACCACTGTTGAGAGAACTGCACTGCTTGGCTCAATTGGGAAAACTACAATGTGTATTAGAAAGTGTCTGAGAGCCCCTATACTGTACTCCATTTGCCAGCCTTAGCTCAATTGGTGAAGTGTAAGGAACCTTGTCTGGACCACTACTGGATGTATATCAATGTTGCCTATTCTTCATTAAAAGTTGAATGTTAAAATTACAGAAGACGACTACCCCCATTGGTTTGCAGCTGCACAGCTTATCACTTCATTTCTTCAGCCACTTTATCCATCCTCTATAAGTACCAAGGGCCCCACCCACCATTATGCAAGAGATTGCAACCAGGTTGTGCCCAGGGAAACAAGGGTGTGCCTCCAAACCACACTGTGTGTGGCTCCCATCCTCTCTACCTCACGTTTGCCCCCAAGGCTTGCTGCATTAAGAATCAGGAAGAAATCTGTGGTCCCTATTAAGAGTTCTCCAGGAATGATGCCAACAACCTGCTTAGAATATGAGGAAGACTGGTTTCTACCACTTCTAGAGCTGCCTAGGGGTGGCGAGTGGGTGGGCCCTCACTACACACTGCACTGCTCTACAGTAGATTCTAATGATGTGATCCTACCTATGATCTGCCGTCATGGCTGACCAGCCAGACAGGAAAACATAGGCTATAAACCAATTTGCAGTATATGCACGTGCCAGAGCATAGTGTGTAGTGAGACCCTGATCCTTCACCTCTTTAGGCAGCTCTGCAAGTGGATGCAACCAATACTGCTAGGACAGGTTGGTGGTAGCCATTTTAAATGATTTACGGAGAACCCCTTTTTAAGGAATATAGACATCATAGGGGAGGCTCTCACCTATGAGTTTTCATCTTGTTTTTTTTCTGTAACATAAAAAATGAAACCTGATCCCTATAAACATAGGAGTTTAGGAATTTTGGATCAAACAGAAAAAAAGGCCAATGTGGTTTAAAAATAAAAAGTTTTGATTTCTGGTATGGCAGGCATTGCTAGCTCATTCCTGTGTGTCTAGTTAAGAGCAGGAAGTGGAGAGCAATGGGTCCTGGAGCAGTGAATCAATGAGGTCTGTAATTTTTTTTTTTAACCCCCTTCCTGGCCCCTTTAAAAATAACCTGTTCCCTTGACAACCCTTCTATGTTTCTTTTACACCTAAATTCAGGACTCTCCTTTGTAATGGCCACTGTGCAGTTTCTTTAGCTCAGTTTTCTTTTTCCTCAGAGGCTGTTTCACTTGCTTTTTTGGGCTGTTACCTCCTTATCTGTTGCTGCACTCTCTCACACAGCTTGTCTCTGTGGCGCTGAGCCACACACTGTCTCAGCAGCCTCCTAGCTAAAAGGGTGGAATCAGTCACACTCATATACAATAACTAAGGGGCTGGCCGGATGATTAATTCCCTACTCTCAAAACACAACCTCCGAGGTATACAGTGCATAAAGTACAGTACATTGACCCTTTGCAGTGGGCTTCCAGAACACTGCATATCCCATTCTTCAAAGGAAGCCGTCCCCACCACACTCTTGCCACAAATATCTTGAAAACCTGCAATACATAGAGAGCATACATGCATATACAACATCATTGGCATGGTTGACAAGGCCCAAAGACAGCTCTAGGACCTAGGGGCGATGATATTTGGATAAAGGCAAAGTCCATAATAATCCTTTTCACTCTATGAAACAGTTTATTTAGTTCAAACAAATACAGGGGGCTAAGGGGCTTGAAGTTTTTTTTTCTTAGCATTTATTATGCAGAGAAAGTTTCCATGGTTATGACCACCCTGCAATCTGTCAGTGGTGGCCTTGCTTATACACTATAGAAAAAAGCACCAGCTTACATGAGCTCCCACTGTCCCAGCCACCAGAGAGGCTGGCATGTTTTCTTATAGTGTGCAAGCACGGGCACCTCTTATGGATTGCAGGGTGATTGTAACCATAAAAACAAAAAGTGTAAAATGTTAAGGAAAAATGAAAAAAGCCAGCAATGGAGACAATATGCATAAAAACAATACATTAGTAAGTGGCTTGTATTAACTTTGTCTACATAATAAATGGATGCGGACAGCACACATATAACATTCATGTGCTGTCCACATTTTTTTGTGGCCCCATAGAAATGAATGAGTCCGCATTTGATCCGTAAAAAATGCAAACCGAAAATACGTTTGTGTGCATGAAGCTTATGTGTGTATATATATGTACATAGTTCTCAGTCACTGACAGTTGACCGGGGGCAGTCTTAAAGGGTTGTCTTACTTCGCAACTGGCATTTATCATGTAGATGCAGTTAATGCAAGGCACTTATTAATGTATTGTTACTACCCATATTGCCTCCTTTGCTGGCTTGGTTCATTTTTCCATCACATTATACACTGCTCATTTCCATGGTTACAGACCACCCTGCAATCCATCAGCAGTGGCCATGCTTGTACACTATAGGAAAAAATGCCGGACTGTCTGGTGGCTGGGACCGTGGGAGCTCACGTAAGCTGGTGCTTTTTTCTATAGTGTAGAAGCACAGCCATGCTGCTGGACTGCAGGGTGGTCGTAACAATGGAAACTTTCTCTGCATAATAAATGCTATTTGCTGAAGTGGCAAAACCCCTTTAAGTCTTTAAGTGCTTGGTGGTTAAACAACTTCACAGAGGGCTTTAGGGTAAAAGGATCTAAATCTGGGCACATTTTGTTGAATTGAGCAAAACACAGTAAGGACGTCTTTGGAGAGAGTCCTTAGGGGAGACTCAGGAGTGGCTTGGGCAACTACTAACCCACAAACAGACAAAACAGTGAGTCTCTAAACCTAGTTTTGTGGTCTTCAGTATCAGTACAAGGCTTGGCAGTACCTATAGTGGCATGTTCTTGTCTTGTAATCGCCTCCTCACCGATGATGGAACAGCTAGAGTCAGCCCACATGGCTTTGGGTCAGTAGCTGGCAGTGGTTCTGGCAGGGGGCCTCTCTGTGAAATCACTAATTGCGGCCACAAATAGTACATCATCTGCTTCTTGATTAGTAGCCTAACTTAATGGTATAGAAGTAGGCTCTGGAACTCCAGCAGTAGCCACTGTAGCTCCAGTAAGAAGTCTGTGGGCCAGGATAGTTTCTCCTCTTGAGCCTGGTAGGCTAGTATGGGGTCTTCTCAGATTTCAATTGGAGCAGGGAAGATTGGATGTGTAGGAATCCTGATGCCTTTAGCATACGGGCCCTGTCAGGTACTTGAGGTATCCCGTTGACATCACTCCAGCCGGAGTGCATTACGCTGCTTTAGGTTCTGTGGAAGCAGCACCAGTGGCTTCTGGTGTAGGTGGTTGGTCACTGCCAGTCTCTGGTCTCAGGGCTAGAAGCAGCGTGCTTAAAGAAGCTCTCCCGCAAAACTTTTTTTTTTTTTTTTTTTTATACCACTGACTGTATTTGTGAGTGTGTCATGTGACCAGCACTTTTATCTCCAACTGACACAGCGTCTTATGTGTAGACAGGAAACCAGTTTCTCTATGTATTCCTATGGGCGCCTCAATGTCAGTCTCATGGGAATGAATAGAGAAGTAATTGACTTCCTTTTCTATGTCAGTTGGAGTGCTGCTCACATTACACAGCAAAAGATCAGAAGGGAGGTTAGATCTCACTTGTAAGAAGATTACCTTCACTATAGTTTACATCATGTACCTTTTGAACAGGTGAGAGAATACAATTTTTTGTGGAAGTTCTTCTTTAAGAGAGCAGGGCTCCAGCATTGCATTCTCCAGCACTATGGGCTCACCTTCCCAGGACAGGACACTGTCATACGTGATACATACCTGCTGCTTACAGTACCAATCAGTCTGGCAAAATAGTCCTCAGCAAAATTCCCCACCCACGGTTTTTCTTGATTATACAGTCCAAAACCAATACTTTTGCCTTGTGTTGCTATGTGTGATGGCTGTTTAATAGGTGCATGTCCCTTTAAGACTTGTATCTGCGATCCTGCTGGACAGACTATGCTCCCAGGTAAATGCTGAAATATTGTTGTCCCCAGCTATACTCAGTATTGCTGTTTTTATATATTCTCTTTCCATTATGTCCAGCACAGGGGGCTGAACAGTATTGGAGCACTGTCTCCCCAGATGGTGGCACCATCTTCTTCTGGCAGGATCCGTCTGGTTTCTTTATCCCCCAGGAACTATCTGTAGGAACTTCTGCGCCTATCTTTTTCAGCACCCAAGTTCCACCTTGTGGGCAGGCTGTTTCTTTTCTCTCTCTGAGCGGCAGTGCCGCCTCCAGGTTCATGTGGGCCCTTGGGCGATAAAATTTCAGTGGGCCCCCTTACACAGTGATAACTCTCTGAGTACAGATAATATTGTAGATATCACCTGCAGTCCTATGTAACAACACAGATAACATAGTGATGGCTATCTGAGTAAAGAATATGTAGTAGTGTTACCTGCAGTCCTATGTAAAACCACAGATAACCCTAGTGCTAATAATGTGTTAGTGTTACCTGCAGTCCTATGTAAAACCACAGATAACACTTGTGCTAATAATGTGTTAGTGTTACCTGCAGTCCTATGTAAAATCACAGATAACACTAGCGATAATGTGGTAGTGTTACCTGCAGTCCTATGTAAAACCACAGATAACACTAGTGCTGGTAATGTGGTAGTGTTACCTGTAGTCCTATGTAAAAACCACAGATAACACTAGTGCTAATAATGTGGTAGTGTTACCTGCAGTCCTATGTAAAAACCACAGATAACACTTGTGCTAATAATGTGTTACTGATACCTGCAGTCCTATGCAAAACCACATATAACACTTGTACTGATAATGTGTTAGTGTACCTGCAGTCCTATGTAAAACCACAAATAACACTAGTGCTGATAATGTGTTAGTGTTACCTGCAGTCCTATGTAAAACCCCAGATAACACTAGTGCTGATAATGTGGTAGTGTTACCTGCAGTCCTATGTAAAACCACAGATAACACTAGTGTAGATTATGTGGTAGTGTTACCTACATCCTTAGTGTGCCTCCCTGTGCCTCTCCCACAGACTCCATGCTGGCGGCGCTGCCTCCTTTTCCATCTTCTTCTTGCCCTGCACAGAACGTCCTTATGCAGCTGCCTCAAGGCATAGAAACACTGTGGGCATGGTGATAGTGACAGACACACACAGGGACAGACACACACACAGGGATGGTTATATACACACAGGGACAGGGACACACACACAGTAACACACAGACACACATACACACAGGGAGGGACACACACACACACACACAGGGACACATACACACAGGGACACATATACACACACGGAGGGACACACACACACACAGGGACACATATACACACACAGGGACAGACAGACACAACCACAGGGACAGATACACAGGGAGACACATACACACAAGGACAGTTACACACACAGGGACAGACACACAGCTAGGCCTCACCACATTTCAACCTTGCTCTTTTCTGTACAGGAACACAGCTCTCTGCTCCTCCGGCTCCTCCCCCACTGGTCATATGGACGGATGATATCAAGAACTTAAGGAAGGTCCTTTAGCTTGGTAGGAAACTCCATCTACTCTGTTCATATAGTCCTGGGGCCGCCCACCCCAGCAGTGCATATGGCGAAAATTGTCTGCATTGCTGGGGTAAGCTGTCCTAGTATTCAGGCAGTTTAATGAAGACCAGGACACAGCTGCAGGAGTGAGTGTGCATAGTGGGCCCCCCTAGGAGCAGTGGACCCCCAGCACTTGCCCAGGTGTGCCGGGTGCTGACACAAGCCCTGCTGAGCGGGATGTAACTGTAATTTTTCCACACTAAGTGGGCGGTTCTCAGCAGTGATGACACATTACAAATTCCTGTAGTTAACCCCTTGTGAACTGGTCAGCGTCAATTCATCTAGCACAGACGTCCATCTACTGACAGCAAACAAGGTTAGCAAGATAACTAATGCACAACACAATAAAGTCTATTTTCAGCCTCACACATGTGGTAGGCACAATAGAAGGATCCTGTTCGCAACACTAAAAATGTGGAGTGATCCCAATAGGGTAGAGTGGAAAAGACGGTAGAAATTGTACTCACTATGGCAGCTTTCACTTTGGTGTTCCCTGAGCCATGCAGTGATAGGAGGAAGCACCCTTTCTTCCGTCAGGGCATATTCTGGTTCTGGGACTCTCTGTCTGGTGGTAATAGAGGTGCCCTTGATGTAAATAGGTTTTGGTGTGCAAAGCAGAGTCCCTGAATTTTCAATGCAATGCAGATGTTGGTACAGTCAATGACGAGGCCAATATTTTTACAACAAACAAGTCATACTTTACTGAGCAACTAGGCAGTTTACCCATCCATGCACTTGCATGGTAGTACAGTCTTTACAGATATTTTAGAAAATTTCCTCCAAGGTTATGCGCATGGGAGAGTAAGCAGATTACTAATCTCTGAGTTTTTCTACAGGTAAGCAATATAACCTTTCTATAATCTGCAAAATCTCCTCAATTTTATCCAAGGGGTGGTGCCTTGGTCTCTTGCAGCTTTCTGCGCTATCACACTTTTTTGTGAAATCATAGGGAGTCCCCTGTATGTCAGACTACTTTATGTTCCTTTCCCAGGTTGCTGACTCTCTCAATGCCCAGCTAGTTTAATAGGCATTTCTGCTGTACCCACTGCAGGTACAGATAAGATCAGGTGATCAGGATGATTCCTAAAGGGGTTGCCCCACAATTTTTTTTCTACAGTTTTCAAATCAGGACCTGAAACTGAATACTTTTGTTATTGCATGTAATTAAAAATTTAGCATAGTTATTGAGTTATTCAATAAAATGTATTAGTATAGCGCCACCTGCAGTTTTTTTTCTTATTTCTTTGTCCTGCTCACTGAGATGGCCGCACATGCTCAGTTTCATCCTTCAACTGCCTCCTGAGCTGTGATAGGGAGAGCATGGACACAACCTCTGTAGGAGAAAAGACACTTCCTTGAGCTGTCAGATATAAATCTAGCAGAGCAATAACTGGGAAGACCTCTGGTTCCATGTGAGGTACAGCGCTGGTTCTAGCTTTCTTAAAAAGAGATTGTCTTGTACTATTTTATCGCTGATTTTAATTTTTTTTACATTAGACATGGGATACCCCCTTTAAGTATAGCAGTATATCTGAAACTTCTAGTCCCACCAAATGGTAGTGAAATCCATAGCCTTAAAGGGATTCTGTCACCACCTATAAGCCCTGTGAGCTAAACATATGCTGATGTTCAGGGTAGTATTCTGATTTCTAAGGTGGCCTTATAAAAGCTATTTGTGGCTTTATTCTGTGAAAAAACTGGTTTTACTAACCTGTCAATCATTGAATTAAGGTGCCCAAGGGGAGGTCTGTGGATGCATGGTGCCCGGCGGCACCCACTGCCGTTCGTGCCCAGCGCCGCCTTCCCAGAGTTCAGCCCAGCCTACTACTCCTCTGTGTCGCCTCTCCCTCCCCTCCTCCCACTTTGAGATCCTGCGCGTGCGCACAGGATCAGCCAGTGTACAGGTCATCCCAGGGTTGAGCGAAGTGCCGGCACATGCGCACTTCGCAAGAAGAAGCCGATGCCAGCAGTCCGCATGGGCGCATCAGGCTAAGCTTGTGCGCATGCGCGGGATCTCAAAGCAAGAGGAGGGAAAGGCAACACAAAGGAGTAGTAGGCTGAATGCTGGGAAGGCGGCGCTGGGCACGAACGGTGATGGGTGTGGTCGGGCACCATGCATCCACAGACCTCCCCTTGGGCACCTTAATTCAATTATTGACAGGTTAGTAAAACCAGTTTTTTTTACAGAATAAAGCCACTCACTGACTCAGCAGCCTCCTAGTTAAAAGGGTGGAACCAGAAACACCCAGATACAGTAACGAGGGGGCTGGCTGATTGATAAACTCCCTACTCTCCATACACAACCTCTGAGGTACACAGTTCATAAAGTACAGTACATTAACCCTTTGCAATGGGCTTCCAGGGCACTGCACCTGCAGCACCACTGCAGAGGAAATTAAGCATTATATAGTCCCCATTCAAATCAATGTACTTTCTGTGGAATGCAGGACAGGATAATGCTTAAGGCTGCATTCACACGAGCGTGATTTCCGCGCGGGTGCAATGCGTGATGTGAACGCATTGCAACCGCACTGAATCCTGACCCATTCATTTCTATGGGGCTGTGTACATGAGCGTTTTTTTCACGCATCACTTCTGCAACGCGTGTAAATCGCAGCATGCTCTATCTTATGCGTTATAAACGCATCCGCAGCCCCATAGAAATGAATAAGCCTGCGTTAATAACGCATAGCATCCGCAAGCAAGTGCGGGTGCATTGCGTTTTTCACTAATGGTTGCTAGGATATGTTGTTTGTAAACCTTCAGTTTTTTATCACGCGCGTGAAAAACGCATCAAAACGCATTGCACCCGCGCGGAAAAAACTGAACAACTGAACGCAATCGCAGGCAAAACTGAATGGCTTTGCCTGTGAAAACACTCAGTTTTCACTGAACGCATCCGCAACGCATCCGGACCTAATCCGGACACGCTCGTGTGAATGCAGCCTTATTCACACATCAGTGTTTTGGTCAGTGATTTCCATCAGTGATCAGAGACAAAATCAGGTGCGGCTCTAAACACAGAACAGGTGAAGATCTTCCCTTATACCTGATCTCTGTGGAGGCTCCAATCCTGGTTTTGGCTCACAATCACTGATGGAAATCACTGACCAAAACACTGAGGTATGAATGAGGCTGTACGTCCTCCACTGTGAGAGAAGCTCTTTGTAGCTGCTTTGTCAGTTCGGCCAACAGATGAAAATCCTGAACAGAAGACTCCTTCTCTAAACTCTGACTCAATTTGTGCTAAAAACAGGTGTAAATATATAATGTGCTTTAGACACTTTTTGCACCTTACTAAACAGTTTTGAAATTGTCTTAAAGAAAAGCGTGGTGTAGAAAAAAAGAGGTGTGCCCTAATAAGTGCCAAATTGCACTAAAATGTTGGTGAAAAATACTGGTCTAAAGAAGAAAAAATGAAGAAGTGGCATAAAGAAAAGTGTCTAACATTGAGCCACTGTCATAAACTTAGCATATGTTCTGCCTGCCTGGTCTCCGCCTATGTTTCTAGCAGTGAATTAAAAAAAGAATCTAGCCCTATTTCTTGTTCAGTTTAGAACATAATACATTGACATGAGTAATTTTAGTTACTGGATGCAGCAAATCAAGTATAGTTGGTGTCTCAGGATATTTGATAAATTTGATGACAGAGGTTAGGCAGACACAGACGATGTCAATGGGTGTACATATCTTGCCTAAAGGATAAGGCAATATGATTACATAATAATGTGACTCTGTCAGATAGTTTTTTACCATATTGTATAAACAATCAGTAATTATAAGAGATTTTCTTACTTCTCTAGCAACATTGTATGGTTGACATATTGCTAAAACGTATACCTCCTGTGATTGCCATGTGATCCTAAGACTACTGTTCAGTCTTCTCCAGACATGAACACTAACCTGACATGAACCTTTGTGCAGTTCTACTAACCTTTTCTGCAGTTCTGCATGTTTGACCTAATGCATATGTGGAATTTCAAATCTATGTTTTCTACTATTTTTATGACAAAAACTTCTCAACCACTTCAAAAAGGTCAGTAGTTGATGACAGCCCTTCAAAGTCCAATAAACTTGTATCAATCTTAAAGTTGAAAAAATCATCATCCAACTCTTTTACACTTTCATCGCAGTCGTTGTCAATCTCGTCCTGCCCGTCGGAGATGCTGCTTTCTGAGGTAGGGATGATGACAATACGTGGAATTGTGGCATGAATGATCCAATCTAGACCTCCGCTCATGTCACTATCCTTCAGTTTTGGGTTACTTACAATATTGTCTTTAACAATGGATTCAAAGCCTAGTGGATAGGTAACTGTGTTGAGTGAGTTTGATAGCAGAATCTCTTGTGTTCTCCTATTTTCAGACCTCATAAGTGGTTGGTGTAGCGCACACACGCTTGGCACAATCTAAATAGTAGAAATATAAGTACAGTTACTTTGGTATTAGACATAGGATTTTCACAAATTAATGATTGTGAGTTTAGAATATAAACATTGAAGAGGTTTGTCTAGAGTTGTGGATCAACTTTTTTAAAGAATAGATCATTACTTACCTAACAGATCTCATACCACTGCTTCAGTTCTCCTGGCAAGACTTTGTTTTCCCTGCTACAATGGTAACTTTATATCGACATGTGACACCACTTCTACAGCCAATAACTGGCTTCAGCAGTGCACTGAAGAGGCCAGTGATTGGCTGCAGCAATCTTGCACTGTCAACATGACATCACTGCTGCAGATGGGAAAACAGAGCCCTGCCAGGAGCACCGGAGAGGTGTGGGATCTGTCAGGTAAGTAATCATCTATTCCTTATTATTGTTACAGCGTCAGCTGTGACCTGCCACTGCCCCACTTACCTTACCTGGTGGCCTGGACCCGGCTTCTGCTGCCTTCTTCCTGGTGGGTCTGGCTACCGGGCCTGATCTGTCTCTCAAAGCAAGCTGCTGCCTGCTTGCCAGTAAGGCCCCTCCGCCGGTTCACACAGAGTGGGCACCCATCTGTGTCTTAAAGGGCCAGCGTACACTTCACCAGAAAATAGCTGCCAATCCTGGGGTACTTAAGGCTCATTCCCCTGTGGGAGGGTGCCTGAGCACTGGGTTCTTTAATTGGTTAATTTCCTGCAAAGGTTTGTTGTATTCTGTTGTCTGCTTGTGTACAGACCATTTACTGTATTCTGACACCCTAACCTGTGCTTGACTTTTGTACTAATCTTACACTGCCTGCCCTGACCAAAGATTGGTTCCTATTTTGCATGTACTCTGCCAGCCCTGACCTAAGCCTGTCCTAGACTATGATTCTCTTCATCCCCATCACCGGTGTCTCTGACCCCCAAGAGTTACTTGTCAATCACATAGAGATTACTTCAGGAGGTATCGGCTTGGTGGTTCCCTTGCAATAAAGTCCAAGTATCTGTATAGGTTGTTAAAGGGTAAATTCCAGGGGGCTGCCAGGAAAACACCCTTAGGATTAGCCCTAAGCCAAATCTGTTGATTGATCCAGTGGTTCCCCACCCAATGCTGTAACAATTATTGCAGGTGGATCCCCTGAATTGTCCAGTTCCCTCCTGAAACCAGACAATTCCTTTAAACACATTTAGCTATGTTTATGTCGATGCACAGAAGGCATGAGTTCATTTTAGATTCTGTAAATCTTTAAAATGGTTCTACATTTTATAGTTAAAACTCAAAATCTGTACTCTCAATTTAACCATCAAGGGCATAAGGATTGTCGGCTATCAGATTCAAATAAAATGACACATATTCTTCAATACCTTTTAAATTTTCCATTTGGCTCACCAATTAGCACACTACCTGAGCTGTCATTTATGTAAGTATAAAGTAGCAGCCCAGATTTAATGAACGTGCATTAGAAATGAGGGAATCGATTATACATGAATTGAATTCATTACAACTTTCCCAAAAAGTTAATCAATTAACCAAATTAATTAAAGGGGTTCTCTGGGAATTTAGAAAATGAAAATACTTAAATATTATTTTATTGTAAATATATTCCCATATACCTTTCATTAGTTATAATGGCTCATATAGTTTAGGGAGCAATCATTAGGAGAAACAAAATGGCAGCTGTCCTATTAATACACACAAAACCTGTCCTAATCATACAAAAACACAAGTTTCTTCCGAGCACTGAGGTAAAGAGCTGCCTCATCCTCCTCTTCTACTTGTCAGGAGTTATGATCCTGAATACAAATTATAAGAACTTTACCTAAATCTCTGTGGGAATGAAGTTCATAAGGAGACATGAAGTACACAGAACACGGACAGGACAGACTGTGGTAATGGCGAATGCATACAAGTGCTGCTGCACATTATTCACATCACCCCCACCCTCCTCTCTGTATTTCATCAGTGATGAGCGGCGGGGCCAATATTCGAATTCGCAATATTTCGTGAATATTTGGGTGAATATTCGTCATATATTTGCAAATTTGAGAATTCGTGATCTCTAGTCATTATTTTCTTGATTGCGAAAATCGGCAATTGGAAAATTCGCGATAAAAATTCGCTATCAAAACTACTCCTAAAGTCAAAGATATTGCAGCCTTCTGATTGGCCCACATGCAAGAAACAGTGAGGGATCATGGGTACTGATGAAAAAAAATCTAGAATATTCGCGATTACGAAGATATAGCACTATTCTAGATATTCGCGAATTCTCAAAATGCCAATATTCATGATAAAAATTTGCGATTAGAATATTTGCGATCAACACTATACTTCATGCCTCCTCATGAACTCCATTTCTACAGAGATTTAGCTGAAGATCATATTAAACCGTATTCAGGATCATAGAAGAAGATGAGGCAGCTCTTTGGCTCACTGATCTGAAGTAGCATGTCCTCCTGTGTGATTAGGACAGGTTTTCTGTGTACTAATACGACGGCTGCCATTTTATTTCTCCTGATGATTGCTCCCTAGACAAAATGAGCCATCATAACTAATGAAAGGTATTTGGCAATATAGTTATAATAAATTAATATTTACGTTTTTTCATTTTCCTGTTGCCTGATATATTGTTCAGTGCTACAGTTATACATCAATTTTACTACACTCTGTCCAAGTCACCATTTCTTCTTTAAAACAAATTCTAAGTTAATTGAAAAAAATCTTTCAGTTTTGCCTGATGTATTTGTGTTTTGTGTTATGTTATGTTTTGTGTCACAGTAGTACAGCAATTACACTGTACTCTGTCCAAGTGATTATTTTTTCTTCCAATTTTTTAAGTTAATTAAATTCTGTTGTTCAGTAGCACAAATTATTGAGCAGATGACATTGTGTACTGGTTGGCTTGCTTATCATCTGAGTCACAGAAGGACAACATCTCTTTGAGCCGTTCAGCACATTCAACCTGCTCCTTCTCCATAGATAATTTGAGGCTAGATGTAAGCATTTTATTTCCATCATCTCTGTCTTTCCTGAACCCTCCTAATTTGGCACCTTCTTTTCTTCTAAAAAAAAACCATCCCATTTGCGAAGGAACATATTCTAGATAATGTTCCTGTTGATGAGTTGTATGAGAACAGTCAGCATTTGAATTGCCATGGAGAGGAGGACATGGTGACTGAAATTTATAGCTGTGTTGGTAGTATTAGTGGTACTTGTAGTGATGGTGGTGGTGATAGGGGCACTCATAGCTGTGGTGGTAGTGGCACTTGGGGAAATTATAGAGGTGAGTATCATGACTGTGTGAGAAACGTGGCAGGGATGATGATAATGACTGTGTGTTGGACAGGACCTGAGAACTGGATCAGGGTGATGAAGATGTGATGACATCAGATGAGGAGGTAGTGGTGATGATATAGAGCAGAGCTCATGTACTCCCAAAACATAAAAAAACTGATGTGGGCAGATCTAGTTCTATGGTAGTTTGCTGCCACTATTGTTAGTGTAGTGTCAAAAGTTTTTAGACCTAGGTCAAGCTTGGGTGGCATTGGCTCATTGTAGGCATCTCCCATGTAGACATTTTTCTCTACATTTCCATCCACCAAAACCATTACAGTGTGCAAGCTATGCAAGCAGAGAATGGGATGTGGTTATGTAGGCACAAATGTAGGAAGTACTTCTTCTGCAAATCTGCAAGAGTGTGATGATTAAATTGTGTCAAACTGTGTGTCAAATTTGCTCAGATCTGTAATTTTTCTCAAATTCATGCCACAAAAATGTAAACTGTCTAGAGTTGCATTAAACAAAGAAGCCTTGACTTAACCACCATGTATACCTTTTCTTCAGGTAACGTATTGCAGCTCCATGCCTTGAAGAGATTCTCTCCTATTTGGTCTTTTTTTAGATTTGAAGAAAACGAATTGCTTCTTTGAAAACAAATATTCTTGAAGATAGCCTCTTGCTCCACATCACTTAATATCTACATATAAAATAACAATGGGGAATTAACATGAGTTTTCTGTTTTCTTTTTTTCTGATTAATTATTGATAATCCATGTTTGCTAAGATGTTAGCCAATTGTTACAAGTTCTACTATGGAATTGCAGTCACTTAGGAATACTATATAAAATAAGTATAGTTTGTAAAAACACTTATGATGTAACCATGTAAGTTGTTACCTTGTAAGAAGATCCACTGCTGTTTTCCTTATATACCTGACGTTTTGATTTCAAGATGATTTCAAGGATAAAAAGTTTTTTTTCCGCATTAAAGAGTTTAAGGCCTAGTTCACAGGTCAGTGCTTTGTTCAGTGATTTCCATCAGTAAATGTGAGCCAAAACCAGGGGCAGGTTTGTAACACAGAACAGGTGCTAATCTTTCCATTATACCTCCTCACTGTGTTGGTTCCACTTCTGGTTTTGGCTCACAATTACCGATGGAAATCGCTGACTAAATAAGTGTGAAAGTGTGAACTAGGCCTAAGGGATTTTCTGGGCATAGGAAATAAATGACTTATACTCAGGATAGGTCATCAATATCTAATCAGTGGTGGTCTAACTCTAGACACCCCAGCGAAAGCTATTTGAAAAGGCCACTCTAAGGGAGCCTCTTTCTAGGCCAGTGACACCAAGTTCATCAGTTACATGGCATCTGTGCAACACGGTTCTGTTCAAGTGAATGGGCCTGGGCTGCAATACTAAGCACAGCTGCTATACAATGTACTACGCTGTGCTTGATATGCTGTGAAGAGCGCTGTGTTTTCTTCGGTTGATCGGTCGGGAAGCCAGCAGTCACATCCCAACCAATCAGATACTGATGACCTTTCCTGAGGATAGGTAATCAGTATTCTATTCCTAGAAAACTTTGTTAAAGATAATGAACAGCAATTTAAAAATTAAATATTTTTAGCAGTTTTTGTCTGTGATGTGTGAATAGTTTTGCTGATATCATCCTATGTAAATGTGTACAATTGTGAAGTTACTCTAAAAAAACTCCCAGGCTATGAGCTCTGCACTGTGATTGGCCAGCGCTACAGCCTGGGAGAAGGAGATGAAGGGCAGGCCCCTCCCACTATAACCAAGTCCCCCAAGTTCCCGCCTACTATAACTTTGTGAGCACAGAGACCGGAGCCTATACCGGGAGAACGGAGCGGCGCCCAGGGATAATAGTAAGTGTAGGGAGATCCCTGGGCGCCGCTCTACATGTCAGCATCGTTAGTTAATATCTTTAGAAGTGATGAAAGGTCCTCTTTAAATACATAAATACAGTATATATTATCAAACTAACAAAAAATACATTAGATCTGTTCACAAGTTCATACCATAGGGAAACCTTGTATGAAAATAAAAAAAGGCTTCCTTAGCATGTCATTTGTGTTCCCAGTTACCAGACTACCTGCATGTACTATGTTAAAATGATGTGATGCTGATGACATACTACATGTATCAGTATTTGTAACACTCCCTACGTATTCACTTTCTCAATTGTCTAGTGTGCTACAGACATATTGTGCTACAGACATATAACGACTTAACATCATAAGTCAAACGAGTACTATAAGATGCCTAATTATTTTTATTTTTAAGTGCCACAATGTCTTGACTCACACTTATAAATGCCATGGGTATGAAGCCAGGTACCGTTTAGCTCAGTTGGTAGAGCATGAGACTCTTAGCTCCTGTGCTTGTGTGAACCTTGGCGTCTAGCCCCGTGCCACTATCCACATTGGTATGTTTCATTGATTACCGAATAAAGTGAGGAACAGCAAGTTGGTGAGTGCCGTCCTTCTGTTTGCCTTACAGATTTGAATTTATTAAGAACTCTTCTGTTATATGGAATGAGCACCGCGGTTTGCGTGGAGTATGAGAAATGTGGTGGTGTTCCTAGGATCCGAACCCGTAAAATTGGTGGTGCCAGTGTGCCATGGAACTTCTATGTATATATTTATTGGAATGGAAATCCCTACTACTTCTGAACATACTGGAAGAGATTATGCCACCTACTGTAATTGGTCTTTTCACAACAAAACGTACTTGACCCTGAAGAATGGATTGTGTTACTTTGTTCCTAAATAACACTGATTAGTATTTTTGATTATTGCCACCATTGTAATGGCCTGCACACAAAAACACACTAGGCCAGAATATACCTGTAAATAAAACCATTTCTTTATTGAACAAAGTCATAAAAACATGAGAGGAAAATACCTACACAAATGGGGTGATACAAAGGTACTACAATAAATCATAGCAGATACGGTATAATACCATCAATTAACATTATAAAAAATAATAAGCTAATATTGGAACTAAGCATAATGACTACAGTAGAGCACTGGCCTCAGGGTTTTCCTGTAACTAGAGATGAGCGAATCGAAGTTGAGGAAGTGGAATTCAATCCGAAGTTTAGGAAAAATTTGATTCGCACCGAAGCAAATAGTTTACAGAAAGGATAGGGAGGCATTTTTCACACTATAAAAGGAGAACAGGGTCCAATAGGGGAGTGTACAGCCTGGGTAATAGGAGCGATTCTATTACACCTTGCTGCACCAACTGGGGATCCAAATTGCTGTTATACTGCTGCTGTTAGGTTTACACTATATGATAGCTCAGTAATTCCAGCAGACCTTGCTTGTTATTGGGGTGCAAGTGCTGTGTGATACAGTCATTTACGGGGTGTATTAATAGTAAATATACGTATGTCCTATTAGCCGTTTTGCAGTGATATTACATTGTTATACATTTTTTTGAGGGGTGTATTAATAGGAAAAAAATACGTCATATTTGACATTCTGCTGTTAAGTGACATTATAGTACAGCTATTTATGGGGTGTATTAATAAGAAGTATATGTATGTCCTATTAGCCATTCTGCGGCGAATTTACATTGTTAATCATTATTTTTTGGTGTGTATTAATAGTAAAAAAAAATGTCTTATTTGCCGTTCTGCAGTGAAGTTACATTGTACCAACCATTGTCCCTAATAGGACCCTCGGGATTATAACTCAAATTCCACACACAGTCAAATGACCAAAAATCCCCTTTAGGGGTCCCATATGCTAATTATAAAACTTAAACTTTATTGTGATCATTTTTAAAAAACAATAGGGAGAAAACAAAACTAGTAAGTGATGTTTAAATTATCAGGAGTCAGTCTGAGCTTATAGCCCTCCACTATATGTCAATGCTAGTTCGTGTTATCATAGGCAATAAAGAGTGGCAACTGAACACCTCCACTAATGGCTCTGTATTGGTGTATTGTGTGACTTTTTGGATGAAGACTATTCACTTGTATTCAGAGGGATATCGCGATCACTGTGTACCTCTATTTGAATTTTATTTACTATACTTTCACTGCCAGTGAATTTCCAAATCTAACATGTATTAGGGTGAAAGTTTCAATCGCTAATTTCCGCTGTAACAGATACATTTTTTTGGGGGCGTATTAATAGGAAAAAAATACGTCTTATTTGCCGTTCTGCTGTGAAGTGACATTATAGTACAGCTATTTATGGGGTATATTAATAAGATATATATGTATGTCCTATTAGCCATTCAGCGGTGAATTTACATTGTTAAACATTATTTTTTGGGGTGTATTAATAGGAAAAAAAATATGTCTTATTTGCCGTTCTGCTGTAAAGTAACATACTACAGCCATTTACTGGGTGTATTATTAGGAACAGGCTCGGACTGGCCCACAGGGGTACAGGTAAATACCCCAGTGGGTCTCTGAGCAAGGTGGGCCCCTAGTCTCCCACCCCCTGCACAAGTGGCACATAACACAGTAGACATACTGCACTACATACATATATTCAATGTATAGCACCTCAACCAGGACCTACCTTCTCAAAGTTGCTGCTGGGACCCCCTTATTCAATCATCTGGTAGCATCTTGCTGCTGTGTATGTCAAACAGACAAGTGACAGGCCCTTCAAAGGGAATGGGCAGTGGCCAAAATGTTTCTGTCACAGGCAGAAGAAGCAGCAGATGTAGGGGGTGACAGCAGGAGTCACAGCAAGAGGCTTGAGCTCCCATTGTCATCTAGCGATCATGTCTTGACCAGCAACCCAGCTGTGCTTGAATGGTTGACTCGGTCTTCGACTTTGTCGCAAGGGACATCAGACACCCCCAGCCAAGAGTCGGTGGGTTCCTCTGATACGACACTAAGTTGGCATGGCCTGGGAGCAGGCCCTGTGCCCCCAACTTTCCTCCACCTGCCTCTGTCCTTTTCTGTTCCCTCAGCGCGAGAAATATTATATGCCGTAAGCTTGGCTACATTTTTCACCGAGGACGAGCTACTAGAGGGCAGTCAGCAGCTACTGCCAAGCCAAGATCTGGAGGAGACAACCGCTGCTTCCTCTGGTAGGCGGTCAAGTAGTGATGATGAGAGTCATGTGGGAGCTGGTGTTGCGAGTGGTCAGGCTCCTGAGACCGTTGAGGGGGGACATCAGTGACGTGCAGACAGTAACGGATGATGATGTCGCCGATCACACTTGGGAGCCGGGTAAAGAAGGGGCTTCATCATCATCATCATCATCATCATCAGGAGAAGAGGGTGGCAGCTTGCCCAAGAGGCAGCAGCTAAGCCAGAAAGGTTGTAGCCTGGCTGTGAGTCAGCAGGGTGGCAGCAGTGGTAGTTCGGGAGCCAAACGTGCCCAGGGTAGACAACCTGCTTCGCAGAAGCTTACCTGCCTGGAAAGTAGCGGTGCAGGGGTTCACGGAGGCAGCAGTAACAGGCAGTCAGTGCAGAGTGTTGGAGGGAAAATGGCATACTCGGCAGTGTGGCAGTTTTTTGTTAAGCCGCCAGAGGAGGTGAACATGGCCATTTGCCGAATTTGAGGACAGAAGGTGAAGAGCGGCCAGGGTGCCAATGTTGGCACCAT
This sequence comes from Bufotes viridis, assembly GCA_033119425.1. Taxonomy (NCBI): domain Eukaryota; kingdom Metazoa; phylum Chordata; class Amphibia; order Anura; family Bufonidae; genus Bufotes; species Bufotes viridis. The sequence goes on along the minus strand of CM065589.1, from coordinate 412,781,180 downwards.
GGCCCTGCGTCAACACATGCAGCATCACCATAAAGATGCCTTGAGAAACATGGCTCCGATGTGGTGGTCCAGCCTGCCGCAGCAACTGCTGCATCACCCAGTGGCAGGCACCCAATGTCATGCAGTGAAGGCTCCACCACCTCATGCCTTTACATTATGCTGTGATTTGCTTAGATCTTATTTATCATGCTAACCAGTATTTTGTTATCAATATTTTCTCATGTTAAGGATTTAGCCCTGTTTTCTGGTTTACTATTCTGAACTATGTGAATTAAGCCTAATGATGATCCTTTCCGCATAGCTGTGGACTATATGAGTTAATTCTGTGTAATTAACATTTGTATCACATATGGCGGCTGTGGTTTATTTTCAAAGTGACACACCAGTGTAAACCACATGCACAGGGAGGATTGGGAACTTAAAGTGGCCCTGGAAAAAATACGAAAAGTGGCCCCATTTTGTAGTTGGGTCCAAGTTGATGGAAGGCAGGGCCAGCTAGGGTTGTTTCGGGTATCGAAGTTTCGATACCCAATCAATACTTTTCTCTGGTATCGAGCTTGATACCAGGATTAGTATTTTATCGATACTGGGCTGCACTACTGCACAGCCCAGTATCAGAGAACGTGGCTGCGCCGCTCTCAGCGCGGCCATGTTCTCCTCGGCAGCACAGAGAGAAGGAGGCAGTCTCTCCTGCCCCCTGTGCTGCTTCTACCAATAGAGCGATAGGGGCAGAGGAGGCGGGGTCACTGGCCACCAATGAGGAGTGACTTTTACTATACAGATGCAGGCAGAAGAAACTCATTGCCGGCACCTGCCTGTGACCGGGCGCTGCGATCCGCGGCAGTTAACCCCTCAGGTGCCGCATCTGAGGGGTTAACTGCCGCTGATCGCAGGGCCCGGTCACAGGCAGGTGCCGGCAATGAGCTTCTTCTGCCTGCATCTGTATAGTAAAAGTCACTCCTCATTGATGGCCAGTGCCCCCCTCCCAGTAATAAAGACATTGGCCAATGTCCCCCCCCTTTTCCCATTATTAAATACATTGGTGGCCAGTGCGCCCCCCCATCCCCCATTCCTCCCTCCCCCCAGTATTAAAAGCATTGGTGGCAGTGGTCACAGGGTCCCCTCAGCTCCTCCTCATTGGTGGCAGTGGCAGTGATCGGAGCCCCAGCAGTGTAATGCTGGGGCTCCGAACGGTTACCATGGCAACCAGGACACTACTGAAGTCCTGGCTCCCATAGTCTGCTCCCTGCTGCTGTGTGCACAGAGCACAGGGCAGCAGGGAGAGGGTGAGATTCTATTCACCCTAATAGAGCTCTATTAGGGTGAATTGGATGAAAAGATCCCAGGTTCTAGCCCTTAAGGGGGAAATAGTTAATAAACTGTAAAAAAAAAAAAAAAAAAGTTAAAAAAGTACACCAAAATATTAAGTATAAATCACCCCCTTTCCCAATTTTACATATAAAATATATAAACAATAAATAAAATATTACATATGGCTATGTCTCAAGTCCAAACTATTAAAAAAATTCTCTTTTAAGTGGTGAACGCCCATAAAAGGAAAAAAAAAGAAAAGAAAACTGCACAATTCGCCATTTTATTTTAGTGGCCTTGTCCCCCCCAAAAAATAGGATCGGACTGTTGTATTATTGGCCGGACGTTCCATAAAATGAGGAATGCACGCGGCTTTTTTTGTCATTTTTTTTTTTTGCGTGGTATCGAATGGTATCGAGTATCGCAATACTTTTTTATGGTATCGATACCGAATCAAAATTTTGGTACCGAAGCAACTCTAGGGCCAGCAATACCATATTGTGGCACATTATACTACCCCAACAGAGCCAAGTACCACAGTCCATCACAAAACACTACCAGTAGCACAAAATACATCACAACAAATTCCACTGACCCGCCCCTGGGAATTTGCCTTTTCCTGTGCGGTCTATGGCCAATATGCCCCTGCACATGCTATCACTAAGATCGAGATGTTTTTATTTGAAACACGTGAGAGTCTTTTTTTAATGTTACATATGAATATTTGGAGATGTTTTAATGTTAAACAATAAATTCTATTTGATTTTAGGAGTGCTGGAGATACTTCCTTTCTTTATGGATCATTCACGTATGTGCCTCTATGCCGATTCCAAATTCCCTCCCTGCACCTGTTATATCTGAAGCAGTCTACTCATTTAGTGAGCTATATTTCACCTATATTTCTTGTGGTTTGTCTACAAGCCATTGTGCTTGGTTTAATAGAGAAATTCCTGCTGACAAATTCCTTTTAAATAGTGTATTTTGTAATAAAATACAGCGTTTCAACAAAATGACCTACAATTGTAATTAAATCTGACTTGATGTCTTCTTTTCTTGTCAAAAATATCTGCACAATCTTTCTAAACTGGAGCATGCTTGTTTTTAGCATATCCTTGCTTTGCATATCATAATAGATGTGCTGTTTTCACCTCCGAGCAAGCAGCTGTTGATTAATTGTAGAAGACAGGAGCATCTTCAAGAACTAGTTTCCAAACAGGAGGCAGCATACAGTCTCTGCTTGGGGCCTACCATGTCTGAGTTTCAAGCTAAGAGGTAGATCCACTAAGCATCTAAATACAACTGCAGCTATGTAATCATAGACTATTTGGGTCAGAGCTGAAATTTAATATATCGGCACAATTACAATCTGGAGTCCTTATAAATGGGAAAAAATTGTCCCCAAAAAATTGAGATTGTCAAATCCAGGCGACAGGCAGATTTTGGTACATGGAACAGGCAAACCAGCTCACTTTTGTAGAAAACTAGCATACTGGAACCTATTGCTCAGACAGCTTCCCATAGGGCAGTGCTTCTCAATTATTTTCTGTCATGCCCCCCCCTAGGAAGAAGAAAACTATTTGCGCCCCCCAGCGCGACTGTAAATAGTATCATTTGTCTATAAAATTGTAATAAGTACACCAATCTCCCCACAGGTGAGGGCCATTAACCCCCCCCCCCCAATCATGTGCAGGCTCCATTAACCCCCCCAATCATATGCAGTCTCCATTAACCCCCCTCCCCAATCATGTGCAGGCTACATTAACCCCCTCCCCCCAAATCATGTGCAGGGTCCAGGCTTCCCCCCTCCCCCCAAATCATGTGCAGGCTCTCTCCCCCCCCCCAATAGGGTCCAGGGTCCCCCCACCCAATACTTACCTCCCTGGAAGCGCTGGATGCAGGCCTCTTCTGGCCTGTGTCCCGATCTGCACTCTGCTCAGGCGGCGCAATGACGTCATCGCGCCGCCTGAACCGCTCTGATAGGCTGCCGGCACAAGGCTCGCAGCCTATCAGAGGAGCAGGGGAGGGAGACGCCTCTCCCTCCCCTGCCGCACAGCACAGCGATCTGTATCGCTGTCCAGAGGACGGCGATACAGATCACTATGGAGATAAACGCTTCCACAGTGGAAGCGTTCATCTCCTGTCACCTGGAGCGCCCCTTTAGGGAGCCTCACGCCCTCCATGGGGGTCGCGCCCCACTATTTGAGAAACGCTGCCATAGGGGAAGGTGCCTTAAGTACCCCAGGGTAACCAGCCATTGGCTGGCAAAGATTAGTTTGTGTCTACTCTTCAACAAACCTTATTAATGCTACAAATTTGGCTTTTAAGTGCCCTATTATACCAGTTGATAGACAATAATAATTGGGAATAAATAATGTTTGGGGAAAAATTATCATCGCTACTTTTGTCCCCATACACTTTTATTGTTTGTCGGCAGCACACCCCTGTTCACACAGGATAATGTGTTTTCAACAAACAAGTATATCTGTTACTGCATAAAAGATACTATTACCCAAGAAACAAAAATTTCCTCATTTGTAAGGTGGTCATTGACATCTTTAAACTGGATGACTTTTGACAATAAGCCATTCAGTGAACCACAGGGGAGGTGGAGATGATGGAAGTGGTGGCTGCAGCAATGATGATGGTTGGAGTACTCATGGGGGTTCTTATTCTTCCCAGCGATCCCTGGGGCCAGTGTACAGTGAATGGAGGGGTGCACTCTTTCTTCCCCTCGGGGCACACCCTGGTGATGATCTCCTGCCTGGTGGTGGGTTGGGGTGCACAACAAAAACTCTTTATTTTTAAATATTGTTTGTTTCATGCATTCAAGGACCCATGACATTTTATGTTGCTGTCTATAGAGCTGTGTGAGGACTTGGATATTACTTTTTTATTTCTTTTTATTGCATTTTTTCAGGAGTTGGGATAAACAAAAAAAAAAAGGAAAAAAAAAACAGCAACTTTGACATTGTTTATGTTCATTTTTATGTTTATTTTGAATTGTATGGGTCAATATATACACATGGCAATAGCAGTTATGTTAAGGTTTTTACATTTTTATCTGTAAGTCAAAAATGCAATTTAGGGGACTTGATAATCTGATCTGCGCATATAATATACCGTGTTACTTCTGTACTGCAGTGTATTATGCCAGTTATAGTAACTCTGACATACAATAATTCAAATGAGGCCTTGCAAAAAGCAGGGCCTCATAGACATCTGTATATGATAGGCCTAGGGGACATTGTTAGGCCTCTGGCTGCCACTGAAACTGCTTGGCACCCCATAATTGCATAGTGGGATAGCCAATGAGGTTAGAACAGGAGCCCCTCGCTCTCTCTATCCCCTTAGATGATGTGTGCAGTATTGATTGTGGCATCTAAGAGGTTAAACTGCCAAGATCAAAGCTACCTCTATAAGAGATAATAGTATGTCAAAGGATGTACTATTACAGCGCAGAGCAGGGAGGGGTTAAACTTTATAGTGAAATATTAAAAAGTCAACATTAACATTTGGTGGCTGACGTTTTTGTAATGCTTTGGGTGTCTAGGTATGGTGTTTTTTTCTGTTGTATTCCTCCATATTTTTCTCTATGGAATTTAACAAACTGCAGATAAAATTCCAGTACAAAATTTGACAAAATGCTAATCTTTAACCCTTTCACTACCAGCTCCCGCACCCTTTCGCTACCATCGCTTCAGCGCCTGTGGCGCTGGAGTGGTGGGTAAACATGGGGCCCACTCTTGCGTGCATTGGGCGCCTTGGCCGGCGGGTCTCAGCTGTTTTAAACAGCAGAGACCCGCAGCTAATGACCACGTCCGGCAATAATGCCGATAGCGGCCAATAAAGCCTTTAGATGCCATGATCAAGTATGGCGGATTCATAATTTTTTCATCACTTCTATTACTCAAAAAAATGTAGCAAAATGTAATCAAAGTCGCACACTCCAAAATGGTAGCAGTAAAAACTAAAGATCGTCCCCCACACAGCTCAGTAGATATAACTATAAAAAAGTTATGGGGGTCAAAATATGGTGATGTAAACTTTTCATTTATTTTTACACTATTTAGACATTAAAAAACTATACATGTGTGGTACCCTTGTAATTGTACTGAGGGCATGGGTCAGTTTTTCCGCAAAGGGAAAGCCGAAGGGACAAAACCTGTAAAATAGTGGAGGCGTTTTTTTTCCAATTCCACCCCATTTGGAATTTTTTTCCCACTTCCCCCTATATGCCATATTAAATGGTGGCATTAGAAAGTACAACTTGTCCCGCAAAAAATAAGCCATACGGCTTTGTGAATGGAAAAATAAAAAAAGTTATTGCTCAAGGAAGATAGGGAAGAAAAATGAAAACCCAAAAACGAAAAAAACTCTGGTATTTAACACATTCAAGCTAAAGGGTCACTTCTATTAGAAAGGGGTATTTTGTAACTCAATATTCATAGAAAAAGATATTTTTCTAGAATTTTGACTCATTTTCTTTTTCATTTTGATAGTACCATTGTAAGAAATACAGGTTTTGGAAATAATATATGCATTATATTGCATTATGTTTTATAGATTATGAGGGATTTATTTGTGTAAATCAGAGATGGGTAGGTGACTGTACGTGTGTATACTTCATTAGTATGTATCTAGCTCCTTTTGTCTTACTTTGATTCTCACAGATAAGGTCCTCGAATGTCCTGTATCTCTTACATATACTGATTGGTAGAGAATAAAAGGCACCCAAAGTGTGTGAATAAGAGCAGAGTGTTATAAAATGCTAAAATAACTGGTTGACCAAGATTCAGTTTCTGGGCAGGCCCACAGACTCTCAGATAACCAATATGGGGCATTGGCAAGGATGGGGGTTGAGAGCTTTCAAGGAATAAAAGATCCATGCTTTGGGGTATATAAGGAAAAGCTGGAGGAGGCTGGGAGAAAGTTGGAAGGGGACAGAAGAGGAGACTTGTAGACAGACCTAAAAAGTCCCTGTGTAGTAAATATGTACTGTAAGGTTTAAAGAGTTGTATAGGTTTTGTCATCTTGGTTTGGTAAAGTAATTGTACTTATTGTTAGGTGTGTATAAGTCTCTCTCTATGTAATATTTATTTCTTTTTGTTCCACTGTAACTCCATATATACTTGTTCTGTTTTAGTATCTTGCATTGTGTATTGGTATGCTCCTCTCTTCTCCTCCCCCCCTCTGTTTCAGCTTCTAGTTGGTTCAGTCTAGCCACTTCCTGTTTTCCCTGTCATGCATTGCTGTTTTGTGTGCTCTGACTCTGAGGAGAATCTGAGGAGAATCTGTGTAGTATCTCATCTTCTTATCAAGGAGAATATTAGAGGCATAATTCTTTTACCATCTCGATTCCCTGCATATCTTGTAATACAATATCCGGATTAAAAACTACTTGATTAACTCCTGGGTGTCTGATGCATAAACTGTAAGTGGAGAATGTCTGATTCAAAAAGTCACCTCACAGATGCGTGATTGTATAAGGCTGACATTTCGAAACACCACAGTACTCATCAATAATAACTATAGTATCAATTTTCCACATTATACAATATATCTTTTTTTTCCAGATGTTCACTCTTGTGTCTCATTTATTGCATCCAGCCTTGAATCAGACCCAGTAAGAGGGGGTGTTATATATAGTGTATATTTATATATAATAATTTCTTACACTATGCCACTGAAAATTAAATAACAGCTCTTGCCTTCTGTAGCAGTTAGCACAGAGATATAAAACTCTTATATAGATAGGGAACCCACTGTCAGTTTGCTGCTGCTGTGAGGAAAGATGCTATCTGAAGGGTAATTCTCACTACAGTAGTGATATGATAACAGCTCTATTATTCTCTTGATAGACACCAATAAAGATGTCCACAGATGAGCACTACTTATCAATGTAATGTGTGATGCACCAACTGAGCCACTTCAGGACTGCTCTCTCTGGTAATAGTCAATGATTTAACTGAAAAGTCAAAGGAAATGTGTCACCAAAATTTTTCTCTGCCAGTTAAAACCAGATAGCAACACATATCCTATTTTGTAATCTAATTTTATTTTCTAATTACAGATTTTTTTATTCCATTTCCTGAACATAATTATGGGGGCGACCAGCGTGTCTGAGCTGTTCTTACCAGCATTTATAAAGCATTAAGAAAAAATTGCTTTACTGCAGTCCCAACAAGGACCTCACTGAATTCTATGAGAGATTTTTCTAGGCATGCTCTGTGATCCGTGCAGAAGTTATTGTACAAAGAATGAATAGACAAGCTTTGAAAATCACCTATTGTGAATGGTGGACCTTGTTTTATCTATACACAGAGGTGATATCAATACAGGCAGGATTAGAATGACAGATAAGCAGGTAACTGCAGTAAAGTGATCTGTAGAGACCGGGAAATAGTGCCTTTTGTTGGGAGGGAAGCGTTTAATTCCGGTAATCGCCTGCTTGCTAGCAGAGGAGACCACTGCTATTACATGCAACAATCTTCTCCGCAGCATGGGGAGGAGCGACCCTATGCCATCGCTCGTCCTCATTTTGAATAGTGGCTTGCCGGCTGCAGATTGTTATTAGACACCAAAATCTGCCACCTGCAAATGATCATTTTTTAACATGTTACAAAATTTGGATTGCCCGATGATCAAGCGTTTGCCGTTCATCAGGCAATCGGCGGCAGTATTACATTAACAAATAACCGCTAATGAGCATTTGTGCGCACGCTCTTTATCGATTATCGGCTGGAAAGTCTGGCAATGTAATACCAGCTTAAGGCTTAGTGGCCAGTATGAAACTGCATAATCTTGTGGTTTTTGTTTAAATATGGATATTGACATGGAAACAGTAAAAATGTTATCACCAAAAATTCTTTAAAAAGGTGTTAAACATAAAAACGGGATTTAAACAACAGACCATATTCTGATGACACATTCCCTTTAAGTCAAACTGTTTGATGTGCTAAAAGTCCAATCAAAAGAGGAAGTAAAGAGCCAGAACAGGAAGTAGAATACATGGAGGGACCTCAAAAGAATACACCCAGAAAACTATCCATCTGTTGTTTTTTTATTTTAAAAAATGATCATAGTAATTACATATTGGCTGCTAATATGTGAACAAAAATGTTGATGAAAGGGTTGCTTTAAACATGTTCGTTTTGTTAGCCTCATAAAGACAAACCTATTAGAGTTTTTTTTTGAATGTGGTGTTTTTTTTCATCACTGCTTTGTGAGAGCCATAACTTTTTATTTTTCAGTTATTATAGTTATGATGGCTTGTTTTTTTGTGGGATTAGTAGTACTTTTCAGTGGTAGAATTTTGGGGTACAGAAAGCCTAACGGGTTATTGTACAGTATCCAAACCAGCACCTGGATCTGAATACTTTTGTAATTGCATGTATTATAGTTATAGAGTTATTCAATCTATCTGTACCACCTGCTGTTTGCTCTTTTTATAATTTCTCTATCTTGCTCACTGAGACAGAAGCACACGCTCAGTTATATCCTTCCACTGCCACCAGCTGCAGCAGAAAGGACACACTCCATGAGAAAATACATCCTGAAATAAATCCAGCAGAACAATTGGAGCAGTGAATGTGGAGATCTCTGGATCCATGCGAGGTACAGGGCTGGTTCTAGCTTTGTTAGAAAGAGGTTGTCATGTAATCATATAATATATTATGTCTGTCATTTTTACATTATTCATGGAATAACCCCTTTAATTATAATATGTTGCATTATGATTGGAATTGTACACACTGTGAATATTATTTAAATTTTTTACAGATTATAAAATTTGCTCTAGATTATTAGATTATCATTCAAAAGGAATTTTAATTGTTAACCCCCAATGGATGAATATCTGTGCTGGTCATGGGAAGGATACGCAAGTGATTGGCTTGTTAGAAGAAAGGGCTTTGATACACATGTAAAGGTTTTTCCGACTGCGTTTTGTAGTGTCTACTGGAGGAATAAGTAAGGGTAATGCCGCCGTCTGACGTGTACTGCTCATGGATGCCATTGTTTTGGCATACTTTGACCTCTGTTGTCCATAGGATTATATTGCAAAAAAACACTTAACACACAGTATGTGTAGTTTTCTTGGATGTCTCTGTCGAAATAATGCAGTCTACTGCAATATTCAATACAGAAAAAAAAAGGTATACTGCAGCACAATGGTTTGCCTCCATTGGGTGAACAGAGGTATGTGGATGCATTTGAGGTACCGTATGTGCAGAAACTTATTTATGTTGTTGCTAATGACAACAATGACACCAGCCAACCATCACAGTGTGGGGCCAGAGCATGAAAGAACTGTATCTTCAGGCATGCTGGCAAGCAGGGCAAGCTGCATGCTTGGTTGCTTACATACTGACAAGCATATAGTTAGTATAAAGCAAAGTGATGACTACAGGCCGTGTTTGCAGACCCTCACTATTAAAGCACAATGGCGGAATGTTGTCCACAACTGGAGGCTTTTGCTGACTAGGCACCTGCCACCCGCATGTCTAACTAGGAGGTCCCTCTCTGCCCACTGCTGAATCACCTCTGATGCAGTTTCTGCAGGTATCCATGTACTGTGTTGTCCATCCTCTAGTATACTCTCAAAGATGGTATTCAGTATGGCAGGTGGTGTTGTCCCACTGAAGCGGACAAAATTGCCCGCCACAAGTGTAGAAAACAATAAATTTGTGAAAATAAATCAGGCATGGATTTATGAGCCATTGCTAACAGTGCCTATTTATCTCCGGCACAATAATGCCACTGCTGCTGTCTGCCTGTCAATTATTTTCCATACTGTACTGCTGCTGCAGCTACTACTATCCCTACTACTACCCCTACACAGCTGCACATTTCCTGCCTTGTTCATCAGGTTCTATACTATGCTTCTACTACTGCTGCTACCTCCCCTACACAGCTGCACATATCCTTCCTTACCTGTCAGGTTCCATACTGTACTGCTGCTCTGTAGCTACTACTGCCACTACTACTACCTTATACAGCCGAACATCTCCTGCCTTGTCTGTCAGGTTCAATACTGTACTGCTGTTGCTCCCAAATATGGGAGAATTTCGAACTGCTTGCTCAGAACAAGCCATTGATTTTTCAGATACTACTCTATGCGCATAAAGACGCGCAGGTATCTTCTAAATTAGGGGATAATATTTAGACTGCTTGTTCAGAACAAGCCATTGCATTTGCCGATGCTACAGTGTGTGTATAAACACAGGCAGGCATTTGCCCCCAATAAGGGATAACATTTGGACTGCTTGTTCAGAGCCAGGCATTGCATCTTCCAATTCTACTGTGTATATATAAACATGAGTAGGCTTCTGCCCCCAAAAAAGCATCATTTTTCGACCCCATGTTCAGAACAACTTATTGTTTCTTCTAATACTATGATGTGTGTATAAACACTGGCAGAGAACTTCTAAAAGGGATAATTTTTGGACCATTTTTTTATATTTTAGAAACCATAACAAATTAGTCAGTAGTGTGTTATTAAACAGGCTGCTTGCAACCACCAATAACCATGTATTTACCCCTAGCCACATATGTTACTGACTGTCACTTGAAGATTAGTTATGCTGTCTTAGTGTTAAAGAGCTTGAAAATAGTTGCATATAGTACTAGGAGACATCACTCTGTTTAGAGTCATTTTTATTCATACCCAAATCGAATCATCTGACTGATTCAGTAAAGTCTTACCTAAAACGAATTTCAAGAAATTCACAAATTTATATTTAGAAGGTGAGTTCTGATGAATATATGATTTTGAGCATAATTTCGGAGTAAAAAGAAAAGTACGGTGACTGACAGCCTTCTGTATAGACTGACTGATAGAGGAAGAGTTCATTGACTCTCAATGTCTCTCCTAGGAGTCCTCTCCTAGGAGTCCTGCTTTTTATTCAGAAATCCTGCTAGAAATCATATAAATGTACTGTATATACCGTATATCATGGAGCTCAGGCTCTTCCCTTCAATCCTGGTCTCAGATAGGGCAGATTTCACCTGACAGGTTCATTTTAACTCAATGTCTATGCATAATTTATATAATGATGATGATTGATAGGAAATCATCAATTAACAAAGAACATGCACTGATTTAGATCAATAATTAAGATTTTACTCTTTAAGATATACTTGACATTTCTGATGCATATATTTTGGTATTCACATGTTAATCATGCTTTTCATTTACTCAGTAAATCCTTGTTCACCTAAACTACAGAAAAATAAATACTTATAGGGTGCTTTTTCATTTTTAATAGGGGTTCTCTACATTGCTTTTTATGTATTGTACATAAATTATGCTTATTTCTGGCATTAATCTTCTCACAGTGTGGATTCTTGAATACCCATTAATATAAAATATTTGAAAACAAAAAGGAATTATTTATTATTTTCTGCAGTGCTCTGCCATCAAAGGCTTCAACATGTTAACCTTGACATGATTTATAGAACTTAACACCATATTTTCAGAGAGTTTGAACTCTGGCAGTCCATTGATGGTTTACTCTGCTGCTCGAGAATTCAAATAATAATCTTAAGTATAGAAGCAATGATTATTCTGAAAAACGTATCGGTTATGTTGAATGCACAGCCAGATGACTACCGAATTCCAGCAAAAAGAAATAAAAATATATATCTACACTGTCCCTGAAATGAACGACAGTATATTGTTATAATTAAAATATTTCATGGTAAAAGACACTGTACTGGTTTTGTACTAAGTAGTACCGTATGTGTTAAATTAGAACTTTATTGCTAGATCATATGACTAAAAATAAAAATAACAACATTAGTGATGCATGGTTGCTGATTCATTGTTTAAGCCTCAGGCACACAAATGTAATTTGTTTCCATGTCCGTTCCGTTTTCTTTGCGGATAGGATACAGACCCATTCATTTCAATGGGTCAGCAAGAAATGCGGACAGCACACCGTGTGCTATTTGCATCCGTATATCCGTTCCGTAGCCCCACAAAAAAAAATATAGCATGTCCTAATCTTGTCCGTTTTAGGTATTGTTACAATGGATCCGCAAAAAAAAACAGATGGCATACAGATGTCATCCGTTTTTTTTTTCCAGATCTGCAATTTGCGGTTTGCAAAACACATACGGTTGTGTGCATGTAGCCTAAAGAGGTTGTCCCATGAAAAAAAAATTCTATAGTTTTCAAACCAGCACCTGGATCTGAATACCTGTAGTTATACATTTAGCACATATATTGCTAGGATATGCCCCCATTGTCTGATAGGTGCGGGTCCCACCTCTGGGCACCTACACCGAGAACGGAGCGGGGAAGGTGGTGGCTGAAGGACCCGGGTTTTCATCGGGTCCCGCCACCATCAAGCGTTCTCCCCACCCATAGTACTGAATGGGAGCTCACTGCACTTCTGCGACCATGGCTCCCATTCATTTCTATGGGCCAGACGGAAATAGCTGCATAAAATGTGGTGGGAAGCGGGAAGAAAATTTCAAATAGGGTGGAATTATAAAAAAAAAAAAAAAACATCATTCGACCACAGTGGGTTTGTATTTTACACCTATGTGAGGGCTGTTTACGACTTTTTGATCATTTATAATAAAAAATTTTGTGGGAGGTGAAGTGAACAAAAAAGAAACGGCAAAACAGCTATTTTGTCTTTTTTTTTTTGTTTCACCTTTTCCATATGGGGAACATATTTTTATATTTTAATAGTATGGGTGTTTTTGTTTTTCCCCAGTAGTGCACCCTGTATTTTATGTCCCCCCGCAATGCCCCCAGTATTTTTATGTCCCCAGTTGTGTTCCTGCTATTTGTATGTCCCGTAACATTGCCCCAGGTATCTGTATGTCCCTCAGCAGAGTCCCAGTATTTGTATGTCCACCAGTAATCCTTCCTGTAATTTTATGTTCCCCAGTAGTGCCCCCTGTGTTTTATGCCCCCCAGCAATTCCCCCAGTATTTTTATGTCCTCTAGCAATGCATCCTCTATTTTTATTCCCCCAGCAGTGTTCCTGGTATTTGTTTGTCCCCCAACAGTGCTCCAGTATTTGTATCTCTCTCAGCAGTGCCCGGTATCAGTATGTCCCCCAGTAGTCCTTCCTGTAATTTAATGTCCCCTAGTAGTGCTCCCTGTGTTTTATGTCCTCCAGCAATTCCCCCCAGTATTTTTATGTCCTCTAGCAATGCATCCTCTATTTTTATTCCCAGCAGTGTTCCTCGTATTTGTATGTCCCCCAACACTGCTCCAGTATTTGTATCTCTCTCAGCAGTGCCCCGGTATTAGTATGTCCCCTAGTAGTCCTTCCTGTAATTTTGTGTCCCAGTAGTGCCCCCTGCATTTTCACGTCCCCAGCAATTACTGTAATGTCTCCCAAAAGTGCCCCCTTTAATGCCCTCCCCTCTGTACTTTGGCTGCTGCATGTCGCTGTCTTCAAAGTACTGGCACAGGCGGCACAATGACATCATCACATCCGTACTGGGATGCAGGGGGCATAATGTCACGCTGCCTAAGACCCAGGAGGTTGCGGTAAAGCCTGTGCCATTGTACTGCTTCATAAACTTCAGGGCTAGAGGCCTGAGTCTTATAAGAGCGAATGGTGCTGTCTGACTCACCTGTCAGGAGGATTGCATTGTTTGCGTAGTGGTCAAGACTACTGCTGTGTGTGACACACAGTATTACATACAGTCTATCTCACGGTATATAATAACATGCATAAACATAATATAAAATAAATGTTGGCATTTTCTAGCAACAGTCAGTTTACAGTTCAAGTAGGTAGCATTGCCACTGCAACAGGGTCAAACAGTAGCCCACACACAGCTTATTCTGAAATAATACACCTGAAATAAGTAATAGTTACACTTTAAATTAGCATTAGGCCTAAAAGGTGAATGGTGGGGTAGGACAGAACATTATCTACATTGTTGGATTAATATACCTACAGTGTCTAGTAGATGGTGTGATGTAAAAAATTGAACTTACTGTTTCTGCAGTAGATACTGTGGAAATGCAGCTGTTTTTTTTCCTTAAAGCTATGGACTGGCGGCTGTAAATCGATCCTCTAACAGAAGAGTCAAAATTGCCTGTAGACATACTGTCTTTTCTTGGTAGTCTGATGAGGAACCGAAGACATGGAACAGTCCTGTGAATAGTTTCTCTAGGAGGATAAATTACTTTATTATTTAATATATTGATGAAATACAATTTTAATCACAATCTGTATCAGAATCCCAAACTTTATTTAACCATTAGGCTACAAACATTGGTTGCCTTGCACAGAACTCATTGTGGCACCTTCGTATGTGCAGCTATAAGATGCTCATAAAAAGTTAAAACAACTGGATTACGAGGTGTTCGAGAGGACTTGTAAATTACTCGCATTACCCATGCAATATCAATTCTGTATCATATTTTAAAATGCCGTAACTCTATGTTGTGCCATTCTTATATTATTCCTATTAGTAAGTTTGTGAGTGAATTGCTAGAAGTTTGCAGTAAAGGTCCATCTGGGTGTTACCAGTTGGGGGGTGTTCCTGCAGAGTCTGACAGTAGCAGCACTGATTGCATAGTGTCAGATGCAGGAAAACAACCCAGTTAGTACAACGCATTTGGAAAGTCTTCAGACCTTTTACTTCTTTCACATATTATGTTGCGTCCTTGTACTAAACTAAAATAAAACATTTAAGTTTTTCCTCATCATTCTGCACTCAATACCCCATAATGAGAAAGTGAATAAGGAATGTTCAAAATCTTTGACAACTTATTGAAAAGGAAAAACTTAAATATTGATTTCACATAACTAATCTGACCCTTTACTCAGTAATTAGTTGAAGCACCGTTGGCAGCGATTACAAGCTCCAGTCTTCTTTGGTATGATGCCAAAAAGTTTGCACTCCTGGATCTTGGGATTTTCTGCCATTGTTCTCTGCAGATCCTCTCAAGCTCTGTCAGATTTAATGGGGGCCATTGGTGGACAGCCATTTTCAGGTCTCTCCAGAGATGTTCGATTGGGTTCAAGTCAGGGCTCTGGCAGGACCACTCAAGGACATTCACAAAGTAGTCCCTAAGCCACTCCTTTGTTGTGCTGACTGTGTGCTTAGGGTCATTGTCTTCTTGGAAGGTAAACCTTCGGCCTAGGCTGATGTTCCATGAACTCTGGATCAGGTTTGCATTAAGAATAGCTCTGTTATTTGCCTAATTTAGGTTTCCCTCAACCCTGACCCATCTCCCCATCTCAGTTGCTGAAAAACACCCTCACAGGATGATGGTGCCACCACCATGCTTCACTGTAGGGATGATGTTTAGAATTGAGGTTAATTAGTTTAATCTTGATTTTATCAGACTATAGAATAGTATGAGAGACCTTTAGATGCTTTTTTTCCCAAAATGTCATGTGTCTTTTACTGAAAAGAGATTTCTTTCTGGCCATTCTGCCATAAAGCCCATATTGGTGGAATGCTGCAATGATGGTTGGCCTTCTGGAAGTTTCTCCCATCTGCACACAGGATCTTTGGAGCTCAGCCAGAGTGACTATTGGTATCTCCGTCATCTCTGTTACTGTCACGTTCCAACGGGTGTGAACCCACTGTGCCATGTGTCCTACCTCCTCTAAGGGCATTGTCTAAGTGAACCCCTTGATCTTCACAGTACCCATGATGGTGGGGATAGACTTTCCAGAGGGGAATACCAGGTTGCTACCTCTTGAGGAGGATTGGCACACTAGGCAGCTGGTCTGGGCAGACCTGGAGGTACCAGAAGTACAGAAGTAGTCAGCAGGCTGAGTCGTAACCAAGAGCAACAGTGCAGTACTGAAGTATGAGGCAGAGGCAAAGTCAAACAACTTGTCCCGCAAAAAATAAGCCCTCATACGGCTTTGTGAACGAAAAAATAATAAAGTTATGGCTCAAGGAAGATAGGGATGAAAAAGAAAAAACCTCTGGTATCCTAAGGTTTAAAGGGAACCTGTCACCAGGAAATTCACTGATAAAGCAGGCATGCTGCCTTGTAGGGCTCACTCTGCTGAATATAATGATAACGTTCACTTGGTGATCTGTTGCTTTATTGTGGAGAAAAAGTACTTTTAATTCATATGCTAATAAGCTGATTTGAGTCCAGTAGTTGATTTGAGTTCACAGTTTTTTCTATTCAGAGCTGTAGCCACTCCCCTATTCACTTCTTCAGGTGTAAAAGGGGGCGTGGTGTATTACATCATTCATTCATTTTAATAATTGGCGGGAAAATTAATAACAGGGAATGCTAAGGTATTATATTACTGAGGTACAAAAAAGGGGCAGGAATATACTATTGAAGTTAGTAATTATAATAAGGGCTAGTTTGTTCATGTTATGATAAACACTTGTTTTATAAACAATTATTAAAATGAATGAATGATGTAATAGTGGCTGCCTTCCGTGACAGGCTGTAAGATCTGACCCCCTGAATCTCACAGGCAGGAAGCTGTAAGTGTATTACAGTGTGTAATACACTTAAAGCCAATGCCATACAATACAGAAGTATTGTAATGCATTGTAAAAGGGATCACACCCCAAAAGTTGATGTCACAGAGTGGGACAAAAAGAAAAAAGAAGTTAAAATAATAAAGTTTTACAAAAAAATTAAAAGTTTCAAGTAAAAAAAAAAATGGTGTCCTTTTCCCAAAATAAAGTAGACATATTAGCTATCGCAACATCTGTATCGACTGTCTCTATAAAAATATGACATGACCTAACCCCTTAGATGAACACCGTCAAAAAAATAAAATAAAAACTGTTCTAAAAAAACAATTTTTTTGTCACCTTACATCACTAAAAGTGCAACACCAAGCGATCAAAAAGGCGTATGCCCCCCAAAACAATCTAACCATCACCTCATCTGCAAAAATTGAGCCCCTACCTAAGACAATCACCCAAAAAATAAAAAAACTACGGCTCAGACTATGGGGACTATGCTTTTATTGTGTTAAATGTAAAAAACACCTCAGGTAAACACCGTAAAAAAGATAAAATAAAAAAGTTGTCAAAAAAGCCATTTTTTGTCACTTTACATCACAAAAAGTGTAATAGCAAGCAATCAAAATGTCATATGCACCCCAAAATAGTGCCAATCAAACCATCATCTCATCCCACAAAAATTATACTCCTAATACAATCGCCTAAAAAATAAAAAAAACTATGTCTCTCAGACTATGGAGACACTAAAACATGATTATTTTTTGTTTCAAAAATGATATTGTTTAAAACTTAAATAAATTTAAAAAGTATACATATTAAGTTATTAAATTTCCACATCCGTAGCGACCTGCTGCATAAAAATATCACATGATCTAACCCCTCAGATGAACACTGTTAAAAATTTTAAGTAAAAACGGTGTCAAAAAAGCCATTTTTGTCACCTTACATCACAAAAAGTCATATGCACCCCAAAATAGTGCCACTCAAATCGTCATCTTATCCTGCAAAAATTAAACCCTACCTAACGCAATCGCATAAAAAATGAAAAAAAACTATGGCTCTCAGACTATGGAGACACTAAAACATGATTTTTTTTTTGCTTCAAAAATTATATTATTGTGTAAAACTTAAATAAATAATTAAAAGTATACATATTATGTATTGCCACATCCGTAACAACTATGGCTCTCAGAATATGGAGACCCTAAAATATGATTTTTTTTGTTTAAAATTGCTGTTATTGTGTAAAACTTAAATAAATAAAAAAAAACAGTATACATATTAGTTATCGCCGCATCCTTAAGAACCGGCTGTATAAAAATATCACATTAACTAACCTCTTAGGTGAACACCGTAAAAATAAAAAAATAAAAGCTGTGTAAAAAAAACATTTTTTTTGTCAACTTACATCACAAAAAGTGTAATACCAAGCGATAAAAAAGTCATACGCACCCCAAAATCATACCAATGAAACCGTCATCTCATCCCACAAAAATTTAGACCCCACCTAGGACAATCACCCAAAAAATAAAAAAACTATGGCTCTCAGAATATGGAGATACTAAAATATTATTTTTTTTGTTTAAAATTGCTGTTATTGTGTAAAACTTAAATAAATAAAAAAAGCATTCATATTATGTATCGCCACGTCCGTAAGAACCTGCTGTATAAAAATATCACATGACCTAACCCCTCAGGTGAACACCGTAAAAAAATGAAAAGTGTGTCAAAAAAGCAATTTTTTGTCACCTTACATCACAAAAAGTGTAATACCAAGCGATTAAAAAGTCATATGCACCCTAAAATAGTGCCAATCAAACCGTCATCTCATACCGAAAAAAAGCTTCCCAGGCCGGCACAGAATAACAATAGAAGCAATGGGGCCGAGGTCAAGGGTCAGGAGGTAACACAAGCACACAGGTACTATAATGGCAAGTAAGTACAAGCCGAGGTCAAGAGCCAAGAGATCGCATCAGTGCAAGGGGTAAACCAGGTCAGAGTCAAATACAAACCGAGGTCAGGAGCTAAGAGATCACGTCAATACAAGGGTTAACACCAGGTCAGAGTCAAATACAAGCCGAGGTCAAAATATAGAAGTCTCACATACAGGATACACTTATGAGAAAGTAAGACCAATCACAGGCAACCGATGGCCAGCAGGTTACCTGTTTAAATAGTTCCTCTTGATGGGTCACGTGACTTGGCCAGCGTCACATGACCCATGTCTAGCACCTCAGTACACCTGAGTGCCGACTCATTAACCCCGGCGCTCAGTTTCCCACCTGCTCGTTGTCTAGGAGATGGAGGATGCCAGCCACACTGAGGAGACGTGCGTGCCCCATTCTCCCCGCCATCTTGTCACCATGGAGGTGCGGACTCCGGCCGCGTCTAAGCTCCTCCTCATGAGCGGGACGCCGGTGGCACTGCAGAGGAATAGCACCATTGCCGGCTTCCCGTTACAGTACCCCCCTTCCATGAAGGGCCACCGGACCCAATATCACTGGAGTTGGTTTTTCTGGGTGAGCTAAATGGAATTTCTTCACCAACCTTTTTGAATGCATTTTATTTGCTGGCACTAAAGACCTCTCCTCCAGACCAAAACCCTTCCAGTAAACTAAATATTGCAAAGAATTACGAACTTTGGTCACATCAAGGATTCCAAAGACCTCATATTCTAGTTGACCGGCAACTTCTACTGGCGGTGGAGATTCCTGTGTCGGAGATACAGGCAACACATACTTTTTGAGTAAAGCTTTATAAAAAACATTATGAATGTGAAAGGAGTCAGGTAACCGTTACCTAAAAGACACAGGATTGATGATGTCAATAATCTCATAAGGGCAAATAAATCGAGGTGCCAATTTCTCTGAAGGTACCTTCAGACACAAATTTTTTATTCGATAACCACACCTTGTCTCCCAACCCAAAATCTACCCCTCGAGAGTGCCTTTTGCCAGCATTAACCCTTAAGCTTTTTTCAGGTTCAACTTGAACCGGGCCCAGACTGTGCACAGTTCTTTAACTCCTAAATCAGCTTCAGGCATCTGAGAGGAAGACGACGAGAATTAACAAAATCGCTGATGAAATCCAAGATTACAAAAGAAGGGAGACATACTAGTAGACGAGTTCACCTGATTATTAATGGCGTATTACGGCAAAGACAAATGTTTCACCCAAAGCTGTTGGTTGTTGGAGACGTAACACCTCAAATACTGTTCCAGAGACTGGTATAAACTTTCAGTTTGACCGTTAGTTTCCGGATGAAAGGCCAAAGAAAAAGACAGAGAGATATTAAATTTATGACAAAAAGCCCTCCAAAATTTTGAGATGAATTGAACACCTCTTTCTGAAACTATATTCTCTGGAATTACGTGTATACAATTACAAAATCCACGAAAAGGGAAGCTAAAGTCTTAGCATTGGGCAATTTTGACAGAGGGATGAAATGAACCATTTTGCCAAACCTGTCAAGGACTACCCATACAACTGACTTACCCTCTGGTAAGTAAAAAAAAACATGGAAATGTGGGACCAAGGTCTAGTAGGGATGGGCAGAGGTCGCAACTCACCCACCGGACGGGACCCGGGAGTCTTGGACCTGGCACAAACATCACAAGAGGATACATATGACTGGAAATCTCTAGACAAGGTGGGCCACCAATAAAACCTGGAAACTAGTTCCTTGGTGGCATTAATGCCCGGATGCCCACTAAAAACTAAATTGTGGCACTCACCTAACAGTCGGAGATGCAAATGACCAGGGACAATCAACTTATCTTTAGGGGATTGTACCAGAGCCAAGTGTTGTTCCGCAGTAATTTTGGTCGTCGAATTGGAGGAGTGCGAAGCCACAATGATACCCTGCAGGCAATATAGGTTCTGGAGGAGTATCAGGAGACTGAAAAGCACAAAAACTCCGGGATAGGGCATCCGCTTTGACATTTTTAGTTCCTGGCCTGTAAGTAATGCAAAAGTTAAAGCATGTAAAAAATAATGCCCACCTAGCCTGTCTGGGATTCAAACATTTAGCAGATTCCAAAAACATTAAATTCCTATGATCAGTAAGTACAATAACACAATGTTGATCCCCCTCCAAAAAGTGACGCCATTCCTCAAAGGCCCATTTAATAGCAAGGAACTCTCGATTACCAATGTCATAATTTCTCTCAGTAGAAGCCTATATGGCCTCTGGCGACCGATTTACTAGATCCGCCGCCTTCTTGGTAAGTTCAGCGAGAGGCTTAGCAATAATATAAAAAATTTTAATAAATTTCCGATAATAATTTGAAAACCCCAAAAAGCATTGTAATACTTTAAGAGAGGAGGGTCTTACCCATTCCAAAATAGCCTGCACCTTCCCCGGATCCATCTTAAAGGATTGGGGTATGAGGATATATCCCAAAAATGTAATTCCCTGCACTCCGAATATACACTTCTCATTTTTAGCAAATAGTCGGTTCTCCAGAAGAACCTCCAGTACTTGTCTAGTGGGAATAACGTGAGAATCCCAGTCAGGTGAATAAATCAAAATATCATCCAAGTAAAGAATTACACATTTTTTAATAAATCATCTAAAAATGTCATAGACAAAATTTTTGAAAACTGCCGGAGCGTTAATGGAACCAAACGGCATAACCAAATATTTATAATGACCCTCAGGAGTATTAAAGGCCATTTTCCACTCGTCCGCCTCCTTAATTCGAATAAGATTATAGGCCTCCTTCAGATCCAGTTTAGTGAACCATTAAGCTCCAAGAACTTGATTACACAGGTCTGGAATCAAAGGCAAAGAGTACTGGTTCTTAACTGTAATCTTGTTTAAATCTCTATAATCAATACACGGTCTCAGTCCACCGTCCTTTTTTCCAACAAAGAAAACCCCCGCCCCCATAGGAGACACTGAGGGTCTAATATGTCCTTTTTGTAAACTCTCCTTCAAATAGTCCCTCATACACTCCCGTTCCGGACCAGACAAATTATAAATACGACCCCTAGGGTACTTAGATCCTGGAATAAGATTGATGGCACAGTCATATGGTCTATGAGGGGGGAAGGAAATAAACATCGGACATGGCAAAAACATCAGCAAAGTCATTGATGTACGTGGGAAGGGTTTTCGATTCCATAATAATTCCAGCCTGAATAACAGGTAGACAGCATGACTCACATTTTAACCCCCATTTTTCTAATTCACCCGTGGACCAGTTGATGACTAGTTTATGAACTTGCAGCCAAGGCATGCCAAAAACTATCTCCACGGGTAAATTCTTTAATAGCAAAAAAGAACCGTACTCTATATGGAGGGCCCCCACAGTCAAGGTCACCTTAGGGGTACAATATTCTACTGTTCCACCCACCAAAGGGGTGGAGTCAATAGCAATAAGATGAATGGGGTTAACAAGAGGCACAATGGGCACCCCAAGGGAAAGAACAAAATTGTGGTCAATAAAATTAGAGGCAGACCATGAATCAATAAATGCCTTCCCAGAGCCCTTACTAGAGCCAAAAGAAATACCCACAGGTAACAATATCTTCTCTTTAACCACATTAGGGGGGACCTTATCCTTCTGGTCGTCAGGATTAAGAGATCTCCTCGAGGGAAGAATTTTAGGACATTGTCGTAACCAGTGATCCGATTCTCTGCAATGAAAGCAGGCACCCTTCTGATGTGTTTGATCCCTCATGGTCATTCCAAATTGCATTGGCTCTTCTGGATTATTTTCCAATTTGACTCTCAAGAGTGAAAAGTCAGGTTTAACCATCACCTGTGGAAATGTCAGCTGTTCTCCTTGTCTTTCCCTTATACGTCGGTCCAGTCTGACAGCTAAAGTCATCGTCTGCTCTAAAGTGTCAGGGAGGGAGGTAACTGACCAACATATTCTTCAAATCTTCAGAGAGCCCTAATCTGAACTGATACTTAAGTGCTATATCGTTCCAACCAGAGGAAATACACTATTTCTGAAATTTGGTGCAATATTCCTCCACAGGTCTGTCTCTCTAGCGAAGAGACTTTAATTGAGACTCTGCCACAGCCGACCGGGTTCATCATAGAGAACACTTAAAGCCTGAAATGGGAGTCTGTGGGAAGAGAGTAAGCCCATTCTTGTGGGTCTCCCTGCAACAAGGAGATAATAATGCCTACTCTTTGTTGTTCGGAACCCAAAGAGTGTGGGGGTACACAAAAATAAAGCTTACAACTCTCCTTAAATATCAAAAAATGCTTACAGTCCCCTGAAAAATGGTTAGGTAATTTAACATGAGGCTCAATATTTAGAACAGAGGAGGCTGGTATTGATGGGGTCTAAAGCAACTCCTGCTGCTGTAGCCTCTCTGCAATTTCTTGCACCATTTGGGCAAGATTATGTACTGGATCTTTAAGGACTTACATAGGATCCATGGTTATAGGTTTGGCCTATGATTCTGTCATAAATAGGTAGGGATAAGTGCAGCCCTAATTCCACCCACACCCTTATCTCTACCTACTTGCACGGTCCGTCCTAACCGATGGCTTACAACTGGGCGGCAGTCCCTATCTTCCGTACGTGCAGGGGCCTAAAGAAAGGAACCAACACAGGGAGAACACAATTAATAAGACAGATCACACAGAAGCAAAAGCTTCCCAGGCCGGCACAGAATAGCAATAGAAGCAATAGGGCCGAGGTCAAGGGTCCGGAGGTAACACAAGCACACAGGTACTATAATGGCAAGTAAGTACAAGCCAAGGTCAAGAGCCAAGAGATCGCATCAGTGCAAGGGGTACACCAGGTCAGAGTCAAATACAAACCGAGGTCAGGAGCTAAGAGATCACGTCAATACAAGGGTTAACACCAGGTCAGAGTCAAATCAAGCCGAGGTCAAAAGGTAGAAGTCGCCCATACAGGATACACTTCTGAGGAAGTAAGACCAATCACAGGCAACATGTGGCCAGCAGGTTACCTGTTTAAATAGTTCCTCTCTATGGGTCAGGTGACGTGGCCAGCGTCACATGACCCACGTCCAGCACCTCAGTACACCTGAGTGCCGACTCATTAACCCCGGCGCTCAGTTTCCCACCTGCTCGTTGTCTAGGAGATGGAGGACGCCGGCCACACTAAGGAGATGTGCACGCCCGGTCCTCCCCGACCTTTTGTCACCATGAAGACGTGGATGCCGGCAGCGACTTTGCTCCTCCTCATGAGCGGGACGCCAGCGGTGCTGCAGAGGGAGAGCGTGTGGCTGGATCCCTGTTACACATGATTTTTTTTTTTTGTTTAAAAAATGATATTATTGTATAAAACTTAAATAAATTTAAAAAGTACACATATTAGGTATTTCCACGTCCGTAATGACCTGCTCTATAAAAATATCACATGACCTAACTCCTCAGGTGAACACCCTAAAAAAATAAAAAATAAAAACACAGTCAAAAAAGCCATTTTTTAGTCACCTTACATCACAAAAAGTGTAATAACAAGAGATCAAAATGTCATATGTACCCCAAAATCATACCAATCAAACCGTCATCTCATCCCGCAAAAAATTAGACCCTACCTAGGACAATTGACAAAAAATAAATAAAAAAAACAGAATATGGAGACACTAAAACATGATTTGTTTTGTTTAAAATTGCTGTTATTGTATAAAATTTAAATAAATAATAAAATATATACATATAATGTATCGCCACGTCTGTAAGAACCTGCTGTATAAAAATATCACATGACCTAACCCCTTAGATTAACGCCGTAAAAAAAAAGTGTGTCAAAAAAGCCATTTTTATGTCACCTTACATCACAAAAAGTGTAATACTAAGCGATCAAAAAGTCATATGCACTCTAAAATAGTACCAATCAAACTGTCATCTCATACCGAAAAAAAATGAGCCCCTACATAAGACAGTTGCCCAAAAAATAAAAAAAACTATGGCTTTCAGAATATAGAAACACTAAAAAATAATTTCAAAAATACTTTATTATTTAAAAAAGGAAACAAACAACCAAAAAAAGTTACAAATTATCCCAGTGAAATCTGCCCTCCAAAAACCATATGGCGTTCCTTTCCTTCTACGCCCTGCCGTGTGCCCGTACAGCAGTTTACAACCAATTATAGGGTGTTTCTGTAAACTACAGAATCAGGGTAATAAGTATTGAGTTTTGTTTGGCTGTTAACCCTCGCTTTGTTAGCGGAAAAAATGGATTAAAATGGAAAATGTGCCAAAAAAGTGAAATTCTGAAATTTCATCTACATTTTCCTTTAATTCTTGTGGAACACCTCAAGGGTTAACAAAGTTTGTAAAATCAGTTTTGAATACCTTGAGGGGTGTAGCTTCCAAAACAGGGTCACTTTTTTGAGTTTCTACTCTAGGGGTGCATCAGGGCGTCTTCAAATGTGACATGGCAACTTAAAATTATCCCAGTAAAATCTGCCTTCCGAAAGCCATATGGCGTTCCTTTCCTTCTGCTCCCTGCCATGTGCCCGTACAACAGTTTAGGACCACATATGGTGTGTTTATGTAAACTACAGAATCAGGGCAATACATGAGTTTTGTTCAGGGGTTAAGCCTTGCTTTGTTACTAGAAAAAATGGATTAAAATGGAAAATCTGCCAAAAAAGTGAAATTCTGAAACTCCATCTACATTTTCCTTTAATTCTTGTGGAACACCTAAAGGTTTAAGAAAGCTTGTAAAATCAGTTTTGAATACCTTGAGGGGTGAAATTTCTAAAATGGGGCATTTATGGGTGGTTTCTATTATGTAAGCCTCACAAAGTGACTTCATACTTGAACTGTAGAAAATCAAGTGTAGAAGCAGCACCACACGGTCCTTATACGATTATCACACGATGCAAAGAGCGATCTGTGGTATGTCCTTATGGATCTGTGGTATGTCCTTATGGTATTTTGACATCTCATGTATATGTTTTTATATATTTTTAAATGAGGATTGATACCACCCTATGTTTGCCGAGCAAGTCACATATATATAACTTGCTGATAGGGGGATCTGCACTCTGGGAATAGGGGATACGACACTCTATGCAATACCCTTTAATGTCAATTTATATCTGAATATTTTTACCAGGTGCCAGACGATCGTTATCTGTTACCCTATCCACGCCGTCTATGTTTGCAGTTTGAACGGGGTTCTCCATGCGATCATAAGAGCTAATGATCCGAACATTCTCTGTGGATCGCTCTTTGATACCATCTGATAAGATTTGTTTTTCACTGTGGATCTGATCCAGCATGTGTCTGGTTATTATGACGCTATGATGCTGCATCCTAGTGACGGTGCGCAAGACTGTTTGCTGGGCGCCGAGGTCATCGGGTGCGCTGCGTGCATTCGGGTGATGTCTGCGGACAGGTCACATGACCATGCACGGCAATGTGGGAGTGAAATAGCTGATTGGCTGTACAGCTATGCGTCAATAGAAGACACCATGATCATGTGATGATCTGCGAGTGAATTCAGCTGTGCTCATATGCGCACATCGCATGGAGTATCGCCGGCATTGCGAATATTGTCCCTGTATAGGATCAGATGTCTGGACTCACGTGCAAGGTAACAAAGCATTAGGTAAATATTCAATCAACAGTGATTGGCTTGATTGAGATCAGCGGCAATGATTGGTTGCTGTGAAGGGTGGGAATTTTGTATTTTGGATATATATATGTGTTAATGTATTGATGTTATTAGGCTTGACAAAGGCTGGTTATCAGCCGAAACGTTGCTGCTTTTTGTACTATTGTCTTGAGGTCACAATAAAACGGATGATGTGAGATGATGCCGGTGCCATTCGTTCTTCATTCATACCTGAACTGGTCCTTAAAAAGTGGGTTTTGGAAATTTTCTGAAAAATTTCAAGATTTGCTTTCTAAACTTCTAAGCCTTCTAACGTTCCAAAAAAAGAAAATGTAATCTACAAAATAATCCAATCATGAAGTAGACATATGGGAAATGTAAAGTAATAACTATTTTAGGAGGTATCACTATCTGTTTTAAAAGCAGAGAAATGGAAATTTTGAAAATTGCAAATTATTCAGAATTTTTTGGTAAATTTAGGATTTTTTTAATAAATAAAAAATGAAATATTTTGATGCAAATTTACCACTGTCATGAAGCACAATATGTGACGAGAAAGCAATCTCAGAATGGCTTGGATAAGTTAAAGCATTTAAAGTTATCACCACATAAAATAACACGTCAGATTTGCAAAAAATGGCCTGGTCCTTAAGGTGAAAAATGGCAGGGTCCTGAGGGGATTAAATTTAGTTTGAACCATGTTGAAATACAGGACATATGAAATTAAAACAGTACAAGAAATGGGGGAAATATACAATAATACCATCTTCTACATCACAGATTTTCACAATGTATATATCAGTAGACTATAAATAATCTGAAGCAACAAAACAATTACCTGTACTTTGGATGTATTATTCCATAGATAATAGGATTATAAATTGCAGAAGCTTTAGCTATAACTGCAGGAACTGTCTTGGAATATGGCGTTAAAGATTTGCCATGGCTAAAATAAAAATGGGTAAGTAATCAGATTTGTACATCTTTATCAAAACTTTAAAAATCATTTAAAGGGCTATGCAGAAGTGATAATAGAGATAAATAGAAAGAAAGATAGATAACAGTTAGATAAATTCTATAATAATTATTCAACGGAAAACACAAAACCACACAAGATAAATAAAATATCAGGAGAAGATCTTTGATATATGAGGAATTCTTTCTGCGTGAGAAAAAAATTCAGTTTATAATTCATGCTATTCTTCCCCTGCATGCAAGAATATCAATAGGGTGCAGGTGCCTTCTGATCTTGTCTTATGGAATACCCACAATGGAAATCAAACCTATCCTACTCCTCTCTTTTAAAACATTTTAGGCTATGGCTAAGTTTGTAACAAAGATATATAAATTATTTTCCAATCACAGATCACACATCTCAAACAGATAAAATTACTGCATTAAGAAGATCCTGAAATATAATGCATCACTAAAATGATGTGATGTGGTGCCTGGGAACATATAGTTTAACTATGCTGTATATATATTTGGCGCACTGTATATTTCCTAAGTTGTACATTTGTTGCCTTGCAGACATGCATTCTAGGTTTTCTCAGTGTGCAGTTCTGTGTTGTACAGCCTTCCTCATTGCATAGTCATGGGATAGCAGCGGGGATGTTTAGTTCTGGGCACAGTGTCCCAGGAGGCATGATCCTTTCAGGACTTACTGCTTTGGGAACTCTGGTAGGATGTGTGGAGAACACAGAGATGTCTGGCCGCTCTGCTCTTGTGTCATATGGGTGGTACTATGAACCCATGAAAGGGGAGAGGTGTCGATACCAAGTCAGTTTGGTGTTACTTGTGGAATGGGAGCTCCATTCTGATGACTGGGTCAGAGAACTATGATGCAATGTGATAAACAAGACTCGACCAAAAGCAGCAAGGCGATTGACATGCGGTCTTAAGAGACCATTAGAAACAGAGAGACCTAAGTTGGTAAAAACTGAGTACAGTAAGTGACTACAGTAAGAGAAAGACAATCCAGTGAGAAGCAATCTGTTCTATATTTCAGTATGGGAGCTGTTAAGCAACATTCAAGTGTGCACCTCTGTTGCAGAAGCAGTCAAGGAAAGTTAGATTCATTGCAAAAATACTGTCAGTGTCTTTGTTTCGGCCAGTTTCAGTAAGAACCCTCACTGTTAGTGTTCCTTCCACTAGGGGCGTTACAAAGACACATGTTAAAGGGGTTGTCCCATAAATGTAAAACTTGTTTTATTATCATATCTGAATAAGGGCTCATTCACGACCGTGGTTTGGTTCGCAACCAAGCCGCATTTTTTGCGGCTTGGGTGCAGACCCATTCACTTCAATGGGGCCGTCAAAGATGCAGAGGGCACTCCGTGTGCAAAAATTATGAGTCATGTAATATTCTTGCAATATTTTTAAATACTTAATTTAAAATATTTTAGTGACTGTGCAGTAATACTTTTCATGGGATAACCCTTTTAACCCAATACTCACATAAATTATTATTATTATTTCACTTACCCAGCCCATGCAATCAATGTGACACATGCATAAGGAGACCAAGACAACACGTAGACAACTATAATGACAAATGCAATCTTTGCCATTTTCCATTCATTTTTCATAGATATCAAGGTTTGCCGTCCACAGGATGCTAGCTTCTGAACTTTCCTGAGAAAAATAATACAATTAATACCATACATACATAAACTGGAACATCTGGGCATTAGTTTCAATTATGAGTCAGGATTCTTATTAACTTTTACATACTGTATTAAATGCTTATTTTTATGGATAGGTTACTTCTCGAGTAAACTGAGAGATTTTTCCACCCTGAACTCATAAACAGAAAAATCCAGCATCTGATAGGTAACAGTTAAGATCCAGTATGGAAAAAAACACACTGCTTACGCATTTTGGACCAAGTAAAGCTCTTACTCATAGGCTTGTAATGGATAAACAGTGTGTTTTTCCTGGTATTATTAAGGCCTAAGAAGTTTTACCTAAGGCCTCTTTCACACTAGCGTTTTAGCTTTCCGTCCTAGAGATCCGCCCTCGGGTCTCTAGGACGGAAAGCTACTGATCAGGATTATCCCCATGCATCCTGAATGGAGAGAAATCCGTTCAGGATGCATCAGGATGTCTTCCGTTCAGTATGTCAACGTTTTTTGGACGTTGACAAAAGCGCAGCATGCTGCGGATTTGTCTCCGTCCAAAAACCCGGAAGACATGCCATAACGCCGGATCCGGAATTAATGCCCATTGAAGTGCATTAATCCGGATCCGGCCTTAAGCTAAACGTCGTTTCAGCGCATCGCCGGATCCGACGTTTAGCTTTTTGTCAATGGTTACTATGGCAGCCAGGGCGCTAAAGTCCTGGTTGCCATAGTAAGAAATAGGGAGCGGGGAGCGGCATACTTACATTCCGTGTGGCTCCCGGGACGCTCCAGGATGACGTCAGGGCGCTCCAGTGCATAGATCACGTGATCGCATGGATCACGTGATCCATGCGCGCAGGGCGCTCTGACGTCATTCAGGAGCACCCCGGGAGCCGCACAGAATGTAAGTATGCCGCTCCCCCGCTCCCCACTGCTACTATGGCAACCAGGATGCTAGTACCGTTCTGGCTGCCATAGTAACACTGAAAGCATTTTGAACACTGATCAGTCTTCAAATGCTTTCAGTTCACTTGCGTTGTTCCGGATCCGGCGTGCATTCCGGCGACGGAAGTGCACGCCGGATCTTCACAACGCAAGTGTGAAAGAGGCCTAAGTTGGATGTTTAACTTTTCTTTTTTCAAGATATATGCATTATGTCTGAGGTGTGTCCTTGTATCCATTTAGCAAACATGTGTCTAAATATGTCTACACTTTCTGTTTTTTCAGAGCATCCACATGGGCCACAGACAAAATTGACAGGAGGGGACCTCATTGACTTCTATGGGACAGTGTTCTACGCATGCTACAGTATGTGACTGTTCAGAGGGAGTAGTGTGAATGGTGAATCCAGTGTTATCTATACAGAGGTGATAACTGTCATTGTAATTCTGCCTGTGATGATAATGAGATGGCTACTGAAAAGTTTCCTGTACAGAACAGGAAATCTCTACCTATTGTTAGGCCTAGTGGACAATGCGAAAATTGCTGAATTATATATTTAAATAGAGATACTGATATAAATTAATAATTCATAACTTAGGCGGATCCTCCGACAGCTATGGGGCTTTATTAAGACTGGGGTCTAATACTCCTTGGCTGCTGCTCCACTAGAAAACATTGGAACTGATTTTTATCTAATGCTAAATAAGGTTCATTCGAGCTGTAGTCAGGAACAAGGACAAGTGAGCTTGATGTATAGAGATGTACAAAAACTTTATTCTGTAGCCATTTTCATAAAACTTAGAACCAAGAAGTTTAGAAAGAGCCAAACAATAAGGATGTTAGAAGCTCACATGGCTCTATAGCACAGTTGGAAATGGCTTCTTGTTGCGAGTGGAGACTTAAATAGACAAAAAGCCTGACAAAATTTCAAAAGGGGACCTGTGGAAGGGATATGGCAATGTAATAAAAGTTATATTAAAGGGCATATGTCAGCAGAATCAACACGCGCCATGGGGCCAGGACAGTAAGATTTACTGTGCATGTGCTGAGGATGAAAGGAACAACGCAGGCACAGGATTACAGGCTGAGACGAGCTGACAGAACAAAAGCTTGGCTCTTTTAATGAAATTGAGGGGGGGGGGGGGGCGCATTGTCCAGGGAAGCAAAGCAGGTGAGTTAAGGTGCACAAAGTGACTAGGGCCCGCCCTTGAGGAAGTTAAGCCTTAACTTGCATATTTTTCTTCTAACAATTTCTTACAATTATTCCTCCTTAAAATAGCAATAGCTCGGAGAAGAAGGGTATGTTTTTATCAGCACGGTCATTTCAGGGTCAACTAAGCATTATGATTGGTCTGATAGGGTTGATCCTGGTGAGAGATGGCCTTTAAATATACACAATATCACTAATTTATTATATAACACAATGGGACAGATTTACTAAGATGGGCGTTTTATATGCCAGACTAGTAAAAGTCAGCTGGAGTAAGATGCACCAAATTTATTAAGATAACCCAATAATTGTGGCACCTCTTCTGACAGTCTATGTGGCAGAAATTCAAATCTACATCAACTACGAGCTTGTAGATATGAACTATAATTTACAGCAGTTTGTAATTGAAATCATAGTGAATCTTGTCTCTTGTCACCGGCCCCTCCTCTTTTCTTGTGATTTTTGAAAAGTGCAGAGAAGCTCAAAAACTCAATAATTATGCTGCAAATATGTCGTTTGCCATGATTTGCGACTTTTTATGTCCCAAAATAAACAACCATTACACACTCATTGACAAAAAAAAATAACGCACCAAGAAAGAGTTGTTGGAATTGAATGAAACTTTATATGTGTGAATGTAATGATGATATATGTAAGTGATTACAGTGTTGCATTGGGGAAAACTGTACAATTGAAAGGCGGCTCTAATACCCTGTGGGGCTGCCTCAAGCATGGATACATGATGAGATACAGTTTGACATAGAGGCATACAGGTTCCATATGGTCACCTGCGCCACATTTGTCCACAGATGTTGCAGCTGGGCGTATAGACCCTGCACACTCGTAGGTCACTGGCATCCCAGTTAGTCCCATAAATTTTCAACTGGCGATAAATCTAGAGACCGGGCAGGCCAAGGAAATGTTGCAATCTAGCAGAGACATTATTGGAAAATTCTAGTTGTGTGTGGTGAGCATTAACTTGCTCAAAAATGCCAGCTGTCGCCCCAAAGCAAAGGTAGGATTAAGGCGCTGACCACTAGGCCTCGATACTTTAATCCGATCATTGTCAGATCCCAAACAGAACCTAGATTTGTTGCCTAAAGATGATATGGTCCCAGTCTGTGTAGGAGTCTAGGTTTCTTGTTCACGACACCATTGCAAACAAAGGTGACAGTGTCTGGCAGTCAATGGCAGGCACGTAATGGGCACCCTGACAACAAATTTTCATCTGCTATGTGCCTGAAAATGGCCCCGGCCAATGAAGGTGTCCTCTTTGTCTGAATGGTGGATAATGAAACTGTGGGAGCAGAACATGCTTGTTGGCCCCCATGTAATGACTGCTTCCAACAACTCCGAACAGCTGGGTCAGAGCAGATTAGATGATGGCAATTAGTCAAAATTACAATTATGCTTCCCTCTGTCCAATAATGTACCCCCTCTCAAAGTCTGGCAACTGGGCAAAATGTCTTAGAGTGCATCGTAGAGGCATGTCTAGAAGTCAACGATCTCTCATGAAAAGCTACACTACCCAAAAGTAGCCTCTGAGAGCCTTTTTATAGGACAGCAGGAGAAGCACTTTTACACCTTCTTGTGGCAAGATCCAATGTCTAATCAGACCACACCTGTAATTATTTACATGTCTGCCTGAGACAGAACTGCATGCCGAGTTTTGAAGCAATCAGACATTTCTCTCTGGGTGTATAATTTAATTTTGTCAATGAGGGTATTTTGGAGACTAATCCCTTATTACTTCAAAGATTCAGACTCTAGGGTCACATTGTGGATTGCATTTGATCTTCTTATTTCATTTTCTATGAATTCTGTGTCAAAGAGAATTGTAAAACTAACTGGATTGCTCCAGTCTCAGAAGGCATTCACCAAAATGACTGTAGTAATTGAATTGAACTTAGTATGTAATGGAAAACCACAAAGGTTTACAATGAGCAGTACCCCGATTACACACAAATAGCTCTTTGCTGAACATTTCTTCAGATGACAGCTAAAATACGTTCAGAAACTCTTCAGACATTTTACTTTTTTCACATTTCGTTATGTCACGGCCTTGTGCTAAAATAAAAAAAACAAATTCAGGTTTTCCCTATAATTCCGCACTCCTTACCCCATAATGGTGTTTTTTTTCCTATCATTCTGCACTCATTACCCCATAATGGTAAAGTAAAAATAGAATGTTAGAAATCTTTGCTAAATATTACATTGATATAAGTATTCAGTACTTAGTTGAAGTACTTTTGGCAGAGATTACAGACTCCAGTCTTCTTGGCTAATATGCCACAAGGTTTGCACACCTGGATTTGGGGATTTTCTGCCATTCTTCTGTGCAGATCCACTCAAGCTCTGACAAGTTGGATGGGGACCATCGGTGGACAACTATTTTACGGTCTCTCCAGAAAGAATATATTGGATTAAAGTCAGGGCTATGGCTGGGCTACTCAAGTACATTCACAGAGTTTACCATATGCCACTCCTGTGTTGGCTTGGCTGTGTGTTTAGGGTCATTGTCTTGTTGGAAGGTGAACCTTTAACCTAATCAATATATCTCTATACTCCATTCAGTTTTCCCTCAATACTGACCGGACTCACTGTTCCGACTGCTAAAAAACCCCCCCACAGCATGATGGTGCCACCTCCATGCTTCACCAGGGATGGTATCTGGCAGGTGATGAGCAGTACCTGGTTTCCTCCAGACATGTCATTTATAACTGATGCCAAAAATTTCTATCTTCAGACCAGATAATATAATTTCTCAAAGTCTCGGAGTCCCTCTGATGCTTTTTTGAAAACCAGAAGGGCTTTCGTGAGTCTTAAACTGAAGAATTGCTTTTTCTGGCTTCTCTTCCATAAAGCCCAGATTTGTAAAGTGCTGCAATAATGGTTGACCTTCTGGCAGTTTCTCCCATCTGCACACAGAATATTTAGATCTCAGCCAGAATGGCCATTGGGTTCTCGGTCACCTTTCTTCTTAAGGCCCTTCTCGCCCAATTACTTAGTTTGGTGGGGCAGCCAGCTCTAGGAAGAATGCTCTTGGGAACTTTCTGTGCAGCAGAGATTTTTGTACCCTTCTCCAGATCTGAGCCTCCACACAATCCTGTCTCTGAGCTCTACATGTAGTTTTTTCCTCTTCATGGCTTGTTTTTTGCTCTGATATACATTGTCAGTTGTGAAGTCCTTATATAGAAAGGGGTGCATCTTTCCAATTCCAAATCATGTCCCATCAACTGAGTTTTTCACAGGTGGACTCCAATCAAGGTATAGAAACATCTCAAAGAAGATCAGGAGAAATAGGAAGCTCCGACAGCTAACTTTCAAGAGTCATAGCATATGGTTTGAATACTTGTGTCCATGCCACATTTTAGTTTTTTCTTTTTAATATCCTTAGGTAGGCCCACCCGGGTAAACATCTCCATTAACTCCTTTGCAATGAGCCTAGCCTCTGGATATCGAGTAGCATAGTCCAGAATCACCAGGATATGTTGGTGACCCCTAGCAGACTTCGGTACGGGTCCGACCAGATCCATGGCAATACGCTCGAATGGGACCTCAATTATTGGGAGAGGGACCAGGGGACTTCTGTAATGCGGCTGGGGGCTATTTACCTGACAGGTCGGACAGGACTTACAGAACTCCTCTACTTCCTTAAACAAACCGGGCCAGTAAAATCGCTGTAGTACGCGGTCCTGCGTTTTCTGCCATCCCATGTGTCCCCCAAGAACATGTTGGTGGGCAAGCTCCATAACAAGCTTGCGATATGCGGTGGGCACCACCAACTGTTCAACTGGCTCACCTCGGATTTGGTTCACCCGATACAACATATCCTGAAGAACAATAAATCGTGGAAACATTAATTCAGCCCCAGGTTTCTGGTTTACCATCAATCATTACGACACTTTCCCAGGCCCTGGTTAGGGTTTGGTCCCGGTGTTGTGCGGTCCCAAAATTTTCCCTGGAGACATTGAGGTCTGCCAACTCAGGTCCCGGTGGCAAGTCCTCCGTGTCTCCCACCATTACACTCAGTGGGGTTGTCTCCCCTCTACCGCTGGAGCAGTGGTCACCCCTACCGCTGGCCCTTCAGATTCGGGCTCCCAGGGTTCTGGCCTTCCAGTGGTATCAGGCCACTCTACTAGGGTTACCCCTGTCTCGGGCCCATCAGACACTTTTATAGCCGGCCACAGCGCCGGAAACCTGGGAAGTCCCTCCCAAGTATCAGTTCATGTGGGAGTTTGGTAGCGACAGCCACCTCGTGGGTCCACTTACCAGCCGCTGTGGACAAAGTCACTAATGCAGTGGGGTAGTCTTTTAAGTCTCCGTGGATACATAGGACCCCGATTTTACGGCCGGTATACTCCGCAGGCCGTACTAGGGCAGCTCTTACCAGGAGACTAGACTCCCGGAGTCCAGCAGGGCCACCGCCAGAGAATCTCCCACCTCTACCTGACACAGGTGGTTATTATCCTGCACCTCACGGGTGCCAGTTGCGCACAGCTTCCGTGCATACAGGGAGTGGTGATACCCGTAGTTCACATCCATCGGCTCACCCTGATGCGGACAGTCGGCCCTGATGTGGCCTGGCTCCTGGCACCTCCAGCATACCACGGGAGGCGGATCCGCAGGGGATACATTCTGTGCAGGTCTCTCTGTCGCCGGTCGTCAGAACTGGGGTGGAGGCCTCCGGGGTTTGACTGGCCCTTCCCAGCAAGACTCCCCTGCAGGTTTCTGGTGGCCTCGTAACGCTCCACCAGGTCGACCATCTCCAGGGCACTTACCGGAGATGCCTGGCCGACCCAGTGCTGGAGGGGATAAGGCAGGGCCCTCCAAAAGATGTCCGCCAACAGTCGATCCAGCATGGCAGTGGGACTTAGTAGGTCGGGCTGCAGCCACTTTTGCAGCCTGTGCAGCAGATCGTAGTACTGCGGCCTAGCGGGTTCAGTCTTTTTAAAGTCCCACTGGTGGACTCTTTGAGCGCGGACCAGCACGTTCACCCCCAGTCTGGTTAGGATCTCTCCTTTCACGGTGTCATAATCGGCCGCTTGGTCGTCCGACAAGTCGAAAAACACCTGCTGGGGTCCGGAAGCCAGGAACGGAGCGACCACCTCAGCCCACTGGTCACGGGGCAGCTTCTCCCTCACGGCCACTTTTTCGAAGACTGCCAGGTAGGTCTCAGCATCATCCTCGGGGGTCATCTTGGGAATTGCTGCACGGACCGCTTTCCGGGCATCATGGGCACGGTGAGAGGCTCCAGTCGCTTGCAAAGCCATTACATGTTGCAACAGCAGCTGGTTTGTCTCCTGCTGCTGCTTGTTGGCCTCCCGCTGCTGTAAATTGGCCTCCACGAGGCCTTTACAACTGCCTCCATCTTGTCAGGGTTCACGTGTTGAAACTTTGCCGGCTTGACATATGACATTCACTTTGGAAAAACGAAACTTCAGCGTTTACGCCAGCCTCACTGCGCATGCCCGCATCCTCCACCAAATGTGGGAGTCGCTCTGGTAGATAGCGGTGCGGGTGCAGTACAGAGGCAAAACAAGGAGTCCAGAAAGTGCAATAAACAGTGTTTTATTCACACTTGCACAAAATAAACGATAAACAGTCTCTTGGTGTTAATTCACACTCAGCAAACACAAAAGGCAAAACCAAAGAGTCCAAAACCAGGTTCAATCACCTGTGTGATGTTAGGTGCGCGTTCGCACCTGGCGGTCGGCCCAGCCGCAGGATAATCCACCTTCAGGCTTCCAGGTCGACTGCACGCCTCCTTGCTGGGCTCATCCTTCCAGCCCAGAGAGCTCCACAGCACTAGCAGCAGCTCCAGGACAATCACAGCCACACCTGCTGATGTGGCTGCCTTTAAAAAGCCCGGCAAAGTCCGGCCTGGACCGTGGGGAGTAGGCACCCACCCAACTCTTTGCCTACTCCCAGTAAGAGCCGGCCCGGATTGGCTTTGCAGCCAAACTAACTATCAATGTCAAGTAGCACTAGCTGCTGCTGACACATAAAACCCGGCTGTCACCTCACCGAGGCCAGGAACCTCGGTGACACGTACCTTCCGTCCATGACGGCACCTTGCGCCCTCTTACAATATATTTACAAAAATTTCTCCAATGCTGCTTTTACTTTGTCATTATGGGGTATTGAGTGTAGATAGATCAGGGAAAACTAGATTTTTTAAAATTATTTTAGCACAAGCCTTAACATAACTAAATGTGAAAAATGTGAAAGATCTGAGGAGTTTCTGAATGCATTGTATCTTCCTTGACTTCCCTAGTCTGAGTCTACATATTCACTGCCATAAGCAGAGGGGAATAACTCACTGCAAGGCAGCTTTGGCTTCACTTCCATCATGCACAATCACTGTAGTTTCCTCTTACAACTTATAGATGGACAGACCCAGACAAATCATCTTGTTGGAATCTGCTGATGTTAAAGGTGTTCTCCAGGATTTACATATTGATGACCTGTCCTGATAGGTCATCAATATCTAAATCCCACAGAACCGCTTTAAATTTGTAAGGCTGCTTTTTGGTCTTGCAGCTCAGTCCTGATAAACTCAACCAATCATTAAAGGTAGGGATAAGCGAATTGACTTTGGATGAAAAATCCGAAGTCGATTCGTGTAAAACTTCGTTCTAATACTGTACAGAGCAGCAGCTCTGTACAGTATTAGAATGTATAGGCTCTGATGAGCCAAAGTGGTACATTGTTACAGTGGTACATTGGAACCGAACCCGAGTACGGGAAATGGTTTTTTACATTACAAATTAATTTATTAAGTTATTACGTGAAGTCTCGCAAGACTTTGCAAAGCAATAACTTTGGCTTATCTGAGCCTATACATTCTAATACTGCATTTATCATGTAGACAAAGTTAATACAAGGCACTTACTAATGTGTGTAATTGTCCATATTGCCTCCTTTGCTGGCTTGATTAATTTTTCCATCACATTTTACACTGCTTCGAACCAGGAGTTATGACCACAATACAATCCAGCATTGCTGGCCATGCTTGCACACCATAGGAAAAAGCACCTACCTATGCACACTCCCACGCCACAGGAGAGGCTGTATTTTTTTCCTATAGTGGGCAAACACGTCCCCCACTGCTGGGTTGCAGGGTAGTCATAACCATGGATACGAGCAGTGTATAATGCAATGGAAAAATTAATCAAGTCAGAAAAGGAGGCAATATGGAGAATCACAATACATTATAATTGCCTTGTATTAATTTTGTCTACAGTACACGATAAATGCCATCTGCTGAAGTAAGACAACCCTTAAAAAAAAAATAATAAATATATATATATATATATATAAACTGTATATATAGTCATAAGCAAGAAGATTAGTTATTATCACTAGTGTCTTACCTACTGGTACTTCTGATTGCCAGGAACATGAGCAGATAGCAGTAAAATATCACAATAAGCGGGATGAAGAAGACACAGCAGCACAGCATCATAGTGTAACTTTTATTTGCAGCTGTAGATGTGACATAGTCCCAAGTACATGATATCATTAAACCTTCAGGCACGTAGGAACCTAATAAAAATGAGTAAGCAATTACTAAACTGGCACATCCAGCCATGCAGTACATGCAGTTCTATCTGTCTGCAGCATGGAAGACCCTGCTACTGTATCTGGTATAAAATAAAGCTTAATGGATTTTTAAATATTGTTTAGAATGTAATTCAATGATATAATGTCTTAATCCCCTCCCACAAGTGGGAGAAATCTAAAAAAAAAAAACGAAAAAAAAACTCAAAAGAACCTATACTTAAAAAATGACTAGGATTTTTTTTTATTTCCCCTCCTCGCAGCAGTACCTGTAAAAACTATACTTACCTGCTCCCTGCCGCTCTGTTTCACTCCTTTGTTCCCGGGTTGTCCTCACTGCACTTCTGATCCCTGCCTGTCAACTTCATGAATAGAGTGATGTGTGTCACTGCAGACAATGAATGGTCTCAGTGGGAATGTGTCTCCAAGATGCATGCCTTTTCTGGGTCATGTGTCACCTGGGGACATGTCACTGCTGAGGTCAGTTATCGGCACATGTGACCTTGTCCATGCAGGAAGTTGACAAGTGGAAACAGGAAGATCATTGAAGACAGTCCAGGAGCCATGGAGCCAGAATAGAGCGGCAAGTGGTAAGTATAGGTCTCTTCACAGGTATCACTGGGGGATCTGCTAAAAAGTTCCTTAAATTCCCCCAAAATTGTAAAGTACTTGGGTAAAATGCATTCTGTCGGTAAAGGGCTCAGAGCAGCTGGCAGTATGACCATCAGTTTATGGTTGCAGCTACACAGAACACAGGCAAACAGTAACAATGATTTGATGACAGCAGTCACAAGGCAGTGGGTAATTTAAAATGTACTGCAACACATGGGGACCCTGATTCCTGCCCAGCATAGGTAATCAATATCAGATTGGCAGACGTCCAACTTCTGACACCCCTGATCAGCAGTTTGAAGCAGTAGCGGCATGTGCTCTTTAAGAGTTTAACTGTTGAACATATTTCATTATTATGCTACTGCAAAACCCTTTAACCCCTAGACTACCAGTGCTGTACATGTACAAAAAACTGGTCACCAGTCCTAATTGCACGGTGACCAGGCTAAGATGGCTGTTCTGCCAGACAAGCAGCCATCTTAGTTAAGGGTCCAGAGAGATTGTATCTCCTGCCCTCCTGTTCGCAGCGATTGGCCAGTCAGTGCAGACCAGCCAATCAGATCTTTCTCACTGTAAAAACCAGTAAGGGAGCTGCAGGTGGGCTCAGTCGTGGGTCAATGGTGCTGAAATGGACAGCACCAATCACCCCAAGGTTACACCAGGATTTGACATCCCCTGTTAGCGCTGCAATTGGCTGGTATGCTATACCAGCCAATAGTAGTGTTACAGAGGCAGTGGGAACAGGAAGGACCTCGCTGCAAAGAGCCATTCTAGTTGGTTACTGCATGCAGAGAGGACTTATGGTCCACCAACCCCGGTGATCATCAGTGCTCTTCAGTGTTGCTGTAAAAAGAAGATTGTATGGATCTTCTGCAGTGATCACTGATTTTTTTTTTTGTCATCTGCAGTAGTTCCAGATCCCTGATCTGTACTCCCTAAGGGGGAGATTTATCAAACTGGTGTAAAGTAGAACTGGCTTAGTTGCCCATAGCAACCAATCAGATTCCACCTTTTATTTTCCAAAGGATTTATCAAAAATGAAAGGTGTGATCTGATTTTCTACTTTATACTAGTTTGATAAATCTCTTGATAAGTCCTTATTCCAATCCCTATCCTTCCCCCTTTTCTCCTGTCCATATTTGTCAGATGCCAAGCTATCCGTGACTGCTTTTTTTGTCTTTTTTTTCCAGCCCTACACCAGTTTTTCTGTGTGCGAACTGTGATTGCCAAGCACTGATTGATGCGAACGTCACTGATCAACACTTGTGCTCAGTTTTTCTGCCCAGGATTTTTTTTATAATCTCATCTGTGCATTTTTTTTGGGGCACAGTCTTTTTTCCCCCCTGTGTGAAAACAATTATTAGTAGTTAGGGGTTATATATATATATATATATATATATATATATAATCCAAAAAGGCAAGGTCGCACTCCAAAATGCAAGCGAAAGTGTTTATTCAACCCAGTATAGCGATAATACGCTATACTGTGTTGAATAAACACTTTTCATTTGCATTTTGGAGTGCGACCTTGCCTTTTTGGATTCTACGTACTGGATCAAGTTGCTGGTTCTGAGAACGATTTTGCACCCGTTTACAGTGTGCTGCTCTTCACTTTCCGTTTTATATATATATATATATATATATATACATTTATATACAGTAGTGTTCAAAATTATTCAACCCACACTGAAATTGAGTGTTTTGGCCAGTGTGACATTGATTTTGATCATTTCAGTCATCTTGTTTACAATTAAATCAAAGAGGCACTTGTAAGTCAGACAAATATAACATAACATTTATAATGAAATAACCCCAAATGTCTTTTCTGTGCTCACATCATTATCAGTTTTATTCAACCCCCAAGTGACATTCAATCTTAGTACTTAGTACAACATCCTTTTCCAGTTATAACAGCTTTTAAACGTGAAGCATAGCTTGACACAAGTGTCGTGCAGCGATCTACGGGTATCTTCGCCCATTCTTCATGAGCAAAAGCCTCCAGTTCAGTCACATTCTTAGGCTTGCGTGCTGCAACTGCTTTCTTTAAGTCCCACCAGAGGTTCTCAATCGGATTTAAGTCTGGTGACTGCGATGGCCACTTCAAAATGTTCCAGCCTTTAATCTGCAACCATGCTCTAGTGGGCTTGGAGGTATGCTTGGGATCATTGTCCTGTTGAAAGGTCCAACGTCTCCCAAGCCTCAGGTTTGTGACGGACTGCATCACATTTTCATCCAATATCTCCTGGTACTGAAGAGAATTCATGGTACCTTGCACACGCTGAAGCTTCCCTGTACCTGTAGAAGCAAAACAGCCCCAAAGCATGATTGACCCCCCGCCATGCTTCACAGTAGGCAAGGTGTTCTTTTGTTCATAGGCCTTGTTCTTCCTCCTCCAAACATAGCGTTGATCCATGGGCCCAAACAGTTCTAATTTTGTTTCATCAGTCCACAGAACACTATCCCAAAACTTTTGTGGTTTGTCCACATGACTTTTGGCATACTGCAGTCGACTCTTCTTATTCTTTAGAGACAGCAAGAGGGTGCGCCTGGGAGTTCTGGCATAGAGGCCTTCATTGCGCAGTGTGCGCCTTATTGTCTGAGCTGAAACTTCAGTACCCACATCTGACAAATCTTTTTTCAGTTCCTCAGCAGTCACACGGGGACTTTTCTCCACTTTGCACTTCAGGTAGCACACAGCAGTTGAAGTCAGCATCTTCTTTCTGCCACGACCAGGTAGCGTTTCAACAGTGCCCTTTGCCTTGAATTTGCGAATTATGCTTCCTATGGTGTCTCTTGGTATGTTTAACATCTTTGCAATCTTCTTATAGCCATTGCCCTTCCTGTGAAGAGAAATCACCTCTTCTCTTGTCTTCCTGGACCATTCTCTTGACTTCACCATGTCTGTAAACACACCAGTAAATGTCTAGAAGGAGCTGAGTATCACAGTCATTTTAAATCTGCCTAATTGGTGCTTATTATGCTTGATTGCTGCTCCTTGACATCCACAGGTGTTTTCAATACCAGATGGAAAACACTTGAATGAACCTCTGTTCTTAAGAGTGGTAGTCTTTAAGGGGTTGAATAATTTTGTTAGTGAAGAAATCACAAAAAAAACATTTAATACTGTATTACAAAAACAATTGATGTAATTTTAGTTGCATTTGGTTCCCTAAAACCCTTTACAGCATTGGGGGTTGAATAATTTTGAACACAACTGTATATACAGTTGTGTTTAAAATAATAGCAGTGTGCTTAAAAAAGTGAATAAAGCTCAAAAGCCTTCTAATAGCTTTTATTTCCATACATACAAATGCATTGGGAACACTACACATTATATTCCAAATCAAAACATGAAGAAAAATATATCAAATTTGCATCCCTCTAAAGAAATTGAAGAAAATTGAATATTAGACTATTCAAAAAATAGCAGTGTTTGTATTCTTCTTTACAAACTCAAACATTCACTATATAAACTGAAAAATGTTTGAAGATTTTGCTTTCCTTTGAATCACTTAACTAATATTTAGTTGTATAACCGCTGTTTCTGAGAACTGCTGTACATCTGTGTTGCATGGATTCAACCAACTTCTGGCCTCTGTGAACAGGTATTCCAGCCCAGGATGATTGGACTACATTCCACAGTTCTTCTTTTTTTCTTGGTTTTGCTACAGAAACTGCATTTTTGATGTCACCCCACAAGTTTTCTATTGGATAATGATCCGGGATTGGGCTGGCCCCTCCATAACGTCAATCTTGTTGGTCTGGAACCAAGATGTTGCACATTTACTGGTGTGTTTGGGGTCGTTGTCTTGTTTGAACACCCATTTCAAGGGCATTTCCTCTTCAGCATAAGACAGCATGACCTTTTCAAGTATTCTGATGTATTCAAACTGATCCATTATCCCTGGTATGAGAGAAATAGGCCCAACACCATAGTATGAGAAATATCCCCATATCATGATGCTTGCGCCACCATGCTTCACTATCTTAACAATGTACTGTGGCTTGAATTCAGTGTTTGAGGGTC
This sequence comes from Bufotes viridis, assembly GCA_033119425.1. NCBI lineage: Eukaryota > Metazoa > Chordata > Amphibia > Anura > Bufonidae > Bufotes > Bufotes viridis. Next base: position 412,737,899 of record CM065589.1, on the reverse strand, counting down.
GTCTGACAAACTGTCTGTGGCCACTAGACCCAAAAAGAACAATCTTACTTTCATCAGTCCACAAAATGTTGCGCCATTTCTCTTTAGGCCAGTCAATGTGCTCTTTGGCCAATTGTATCCTCTTCAGCACATGTCTTTTTTTCAACAGTGGGACTTGGCGGGGGATTCTTGCAGATAGCTTGGCTTCACAAAGGCGTCTTCTAATTGTAACAGTCCTCACAGGTAACTTTAGACCTTCTTTGATCTTCCTGGAGCTGATTGTTGGCTGAGTCCTTGCCATTTTGGCTATTCTTCTATCCATTTGAATGGTAGTTTTTCGCTTTCTTCCACGTCTTTCAGGTTTTGGTTGCCATTTTAAAGCATTTGCAATCATTTTAGCTGAGCAGCCTATCATTTTCTGCACTTCTTTATATGTTTTCCCCTCTCCAATTAAATTTTTAATCAAGGTACGCTGTTCTTCTGAACAATGTCTGGAACGACATATTTTCCTCAGAATTTTCAGAGAGAAATGCACTGTAACCAGCATATACAACATTTGCTGCCTTCCTTCTTTAAATAAGTGCAATAATTGCCACCTGTTTTTCAAGTAATGAATGACCTCACTAATTGAACTCCACACAGCTATTATTTTGAACATGCCCCTTTCAATTAGTGATTCAATTACACAGAATCAGCAGCATGCATGTCATGACTGTTGGGTCCGTTGGATTTCTATTACTATACTACACCTGCTAGTAAATTATTTGCCATGTAGAAATATCATTTCTACCAAAAACAGTGATTGATCAGGTTAGTGATGTCTGACTGCGATCATTTTGAACACGACTGTGTGTATATATATATATATTTCTCTCTGTATATAGATATGTTTAATTTTTACTTAATGTTCAGATTTTGCAAGTAGTATTTCTTAAACTACAGTTTTTGCACACACGCACCCGCTGAGTGACGATCAGTGCGGTAAAATTTACTGATCGCATCTGAGCTCTGTTTTCTGTGCAGATTTTGTAGGAGGTGTGTAAAAGCCTATTTTTAACACATTTTTTATTTTCATTTTTTCCCCTCTTTTTCTTTCTACTAATTTTGTTTAAAGTTTATTATAAGCCCCTCCACATTTGAAAGCACAACATACAAACCCCTGGGAATAACTGAAATATATACACATTTTATACATGTTGTATCACACACCCCAATAAAACTAAAAATGGACCTATCATCCAAAACAGTGTATTCAGCATAAACCTTTCTTGCCTCTTAACCCCTTCCCGACCCAGCCAGGTCTTTAAAGATAGCGCCCGCTCCTGCCCGCCGCGGGCGCCATAGCCGCGGGTGGCTCATGTCCGCAACTGGCAGTAATGCTGATCGCGGACATTTAACTCCTAAGTTTCCGTGGTCAATCCTGACCACGGCATCTGCGCGCGATTCAAACCGTAAGTAAACCTTTCGGTTGTGCTTCGGCTCCCCCGTGTGGCGATCGGAGGAGCCGGAGCATCTATGGAGCAGCCCGTGTCCTTATGAATGACACAAGGCTGCTGCATAGTATTTCCTATGGAGCCCTTGCCTGTAATAGGGCTCCACAGGAAACTAGTAAAATGATTATAGATTCCAATGCAAGTGAGTTGGACTCTATGAGAATAGCAATCTAATGATTGCATGTTATAGTTCCCTATGGGAACTATAAAAAAGTGTAAAAAAAAAGTTTCAAAAATAAAATAAAAAAACATACACATTCAAATCACCCCTTTTTTCCCAAAATAAAAATAAAAGAACTAAAAAAGTAAAAAAAATACACATCATGGGTGTTGCAATGTGCAATGTTCAGATCGCGCCGCAAAAAAGAAGCCCCCATACAGCTCCGTACACATAATTACAAAAAAGTTATGGGGGTCAAAATATGGCGACAAAAAAATAAAACTGATTTTTTTTCCCGCAAGAAAAACTATACAAGTAAGGTATCGTCAGATTCGTACTGACCTGTAGAATAAAATTAACTGGTCAGTTTTATTGTACATTGAACATCGTAATGAAAAAAAAAACGTAAAACTGTGGTGGAATTGCTTTATTTTTACAATTTCACCCCATTTGGAATTTTTTTCCTGCTTCCCACTACATCATATGCAATATTAAATGTTGGCATTGGAAAGTACAACTTATCCCGCAAAAAACAAGCCCCCATATGGCTATGTGAACAGACAAAAAGTTATGGCTCTGGGAAGGCAGGGAGCGCAAAACAAAAACGCGAAAAATCAAAAAAGGGTTAGAAAGGGTTAAACGTATATGGCCAACAAGAGAGAAGAGGATGCCACATTCCTCTACTCTTTTTCCTCCTCCTCATCATCAAGTGATGAGGGACCCTCAAGAAGGCACATCAGAACAACGGCTAAGGCAGCCCCCCAAACTGATCCCATATGGAGCTCATTCCTGGAAGATTATCAGCCTCAAACTCCAGAGTTTGTGGGCAGCTCCGGCATTCAGGTTGTCACTGGGGGCTTCACCAAAATTGATTTTTCCAAAATCTTTTTCTCTGAAGATTTTATAAATTTAATGGTGGGCCAAACAATTTGTTACCCAAAACCCCACTGTCACGGTGCAGTCTAGGAGGCGGCCACGCCTGGAGCGCGCGTGCATCCTCAGCGTGTCCGACGTCGCCCACGCTCCGGATACTACTATGCGCGCACCCTGCGCATCTATGCACATCCATGCAAATTGTTTAAGGGCTGAGTGCTGAGCTGATCACTCAGCTCTCGGCTGTTTAGTCTGTGTGGAGTCATGTGATGCTGGCCACGTCACATGACCCCTCTGGCTCCCAATTTAAACAGGCAGATTGCCTGTTATTTAGGTTCTACCTGCGATCCTGGTGCTTGGCTATTTTGATCCTCTGCTTGTTCCTGACCTCCTGATCTCCTACTCCTCTGGTCCTGATGTTTCCTCCTGGTTTTGACTTTGGCTTGCTTCTAATTACTCTCCGCTCTCCCCATTTGGTCTGATTTTTGCTCTCCTGGTATTTGACCCGGCTTGTCTGACTATTCTGTTGTCTGTCTTTTTGTCCTCCCTGCATGTATTTAAGTTAGGGGTTGCCATTCAGTTGTCCCCTGTTGCTAGGACTAGTGAGGCAAGTAGGCAGGGCAGGGGGTGAGGGTGGAGTTCAGTGGTCACTTCCTCCCCCCTCTCTGTGTTTTGTGACACCCAAATCACCATTTAGTCAAACCCTGAGTTGGACCCCAGTAAATGCAGCAGAAATGTTGGGGCTCGAGCTGCATTAGGACCTTATAAGAAAGACACAAATTAGACAGTAATGGAGTCAGATGTTTTGTACCACGCCCTAATTAACAGTAATGTCATGGCCTGAAACCAATTTGAATCGCTTCTGAAATTTTTACATTAGAATTATTGTTGAGCGAAGTATTCAAAGTGGACTTCGATCTGAAATCCAGGGAAAATTTTAAGCCAAATTTCCTTGTGCTTCAAGGTAACAAATCAATTTTCCATGAAATGGCGGTAAAAATAAAAAAATCATATTACCTCATCCATTTGAGCGCGAAGGGGCTGCCGCAGCCATCTTGCTTACAGATCCAGTTCCAAATCTCGAGCAAGATTTCACTGTAGATTTTCTCTATAGAGGTATCGCAGGTTCTCTTAAAATGCGAAATAGCACCCAAAAAACATTTTAGCAAACTATGCCCTACATGTCACATAGTGAATTGGCAGAGCTCTGCAGTCTGCCCATTCAGCCATGTACAAGCCCATATGGGGTGTTGCCATATTCAGGAGAAAATGGGTAACAAATTGAGAGGTGCTTTTTCTCCTTTAATTTTTCATTTTCACTGCCAAGTGTTTTTAAATTCTATTAAACACCTTGTGGGTCAAAGTGCTCACTACACCTCTTGTGAAAATTCCTAAGGGTACTTTCACACTTGCGTTGGTGCGGATCCGTCTGTTTATTTGCACAGACGGATCCGCACCTATAATGCAAATGTTTGTATTTGTTCAGAACGGATCCGTTTGCATTAGTTAAAAGAAAAATGACAAAGTCCAAAACGGATCCGTTTTGAATTACATTGAAAGTCAATTGGGTACGGATCCGTTTTCAAATGCACCATATTGTGTCATTAAAAAGGGATCCGTCCCCATTCACTTGCATTGTAATCAAAAACGGATCCGTTAGGCCCTGCCTCTTCAGACGGACACCAAAATGCTGCATGCTGCGTTTTGGTGTCCACCTCCAAAACGGAATAGGGGTGGAACGGAGCCTAACTGATGCATTCTGAACGGATCCTTATCCCTTCAGAATGCATTGGGGCTTAACTGATCCGTTTTGGACCGTTTGTGAGAGCCCTGAAACGGATCTCATAAACGGAATCCAAAATGCTAGTGTGAAAGTACACTAAAGGGGTGTAGTTTCTAAAATAGGGTCATTTATTCAAGGTTTTTACACTATACCAGACCTGGGGGTATATGTAATATTTTGGTTTGTTATGTTCTTGTATACCATGTAAAATATATTAACCCAAAGTTACCACTAAATGAATTATAATGTGTCATGAGAAAATGATCTCAGAATCTGTTGGATAGGTAAAAGTGTTTCAAAGTTATTAGCAAATTTGTCTTCAAGGGGTTAAAGTTTTAAGCTTTCAGTTTTTTAATCTTAAGTAATATTACATAATATAAAATCTATTTTAATCCAAGATGGAGATTAAGCCTTCATACAATGTAGGTAATCAGTCTGAGTGCCTCTTTGCTATAATTTAGTTTCTATATGTATTCTCAAAAATGTCATTACACTTACTCCAACCAAGTAACGGTGCCATGCTCCACATTAATGAATAGATCCAAACGAGTACAATTACTTGCACTGTTCGCTTTTTTGATGTCCTTTGCATAGATTTCAATGGTTTGGTTATAACTACGTAACGATCAACGGCAATGGCCAGTAACGTCATCATCGAGGTTATCCCAAATAATGCCCCACAGAATGCATAGATATTACAGGCTGGAACAAAGAATAGGAAAACGTGATTGGAGTCAGAATAAATAGAACATAAAACATTCTAAATGCATGCAAATACTTGAATGTATGAACATAGCCATGATATCATAAAATTAGGTGAACAGCATAAAAAAAAATCTCAAAATCTACTTCAAAAGTTGATAACATTTTGCATATAGAGTGATTCACCAGTACTAGAATTTCTAGGCCTGACATATGTATTAATTCAAATTTTCCACCATTTCCAGTGAATCTGTCAGCATAACAAAAGCACTATAAATTGGGGAATTTGAAATTCCTGTGACTGTCTTGTTAAGCAGACTAGTAGTTATGCCTTCCTTCACTGTGGGCAAATATATAGTTTGCTACCATAGTCGTGTCTTAATTCCTTCATTAATTCAGAGTGACTTGTCGGCTCAGCTCCTGGAACGCTGCATAAGTCATCTCTCAAAACCTATTTAAAGGGTCGAACATTGAATTATAGGATAGCTGCCTTCCATCTGGTGGTATTAGAGCTTTTTAAGAGCTCATTTGCATTCCTTTCTTCCAGGGGAGCATGTATGGCCTATTTGGTCTCCCCACACCGATAAGGCGCTCTCTCTCCAAGGAGACATGGTAACCCCCAAGCTATTCTTGGTCATACAACTAGTATCACTATCCACCTAGGTATGTTTTAACCGCTTTGCATATCACTTATCTAGCGCTTTCAACAGCTTTGAAGGTATAAATTATTGACAGACTCTCTTTAACCCACTCCCGGCATATGACCTACTATTAAGTTATGGTGATCGGGAGGGCACCAGAGTGGTGCGTGCCCGATCACTGCAGGGGCCCGGTTCCTGCTGTATCCGCCGGCATCGCTATAAAAGCCAATGTCGGCGGATTAACGCCTTCTATGCCATGGTCAGCGCTGACCGCGGCATAGAAGGTGCATGCGGCTGGTGAGGGAGCCCATCGGGTCCCCGCGCTGCTGTGGCAGGGACCCGATGGGTGACAAGGCAGCCCGATGCCATGCACAGGCTGCCCAATTCCTTGCGCGGCATCGGGACCTGCCTACGGGGGCAGAGCTGATCCAGCCCCAGGCTGGGTCTCCTAGACAACCTGTTAGTGTATTACTCAGTGTGTATTAGTCAGAGTGGAACAGAAATAAAGTTTTTTTAAAAAGTATTTTTAATTTAAAAAAAATTCAGTTTCAAATAAAAAAATAAAAAACACCTCTTTTTCCCTTATTTTATAATAAAAAATAGAAAAAAGAAAAGAAAAAACAGACATATTGGGTATCATCACATCCATAACGACTGGCTCTATGAATATATTCCATTATCCACCGATTCGAAAAACACCATAAAAAAATAAAAACTGTGTCAAAAAAGCCATTTTTGTCACCTTACATCACAAAAAGTGCAACACCAAATGATCAAAAAGGCATATGTTCCACAAAATTGTACCAAAAAAAGTCACTTCATCCGACAAAAAATGAGCCCCTACATAAGAAAATGGCCCAAAAAATATAAAAAACGATCACTCTCAGAACTTGGAGACATTAAAACATAATTTTTTTCAAATGTTTCAAAAATGCTATTAATGTGTTAAAGTAAATAAATAAAAAAAAGTAAACATATTAGGTATCGCGGTGTCCATAACAACCAGCTCTATAAAAATATCACATGACCTAACCCCTCAGCTGAATACCGTAAAAAATAAAAATAAAAACAGTGCGCTATTGTGTTAAACTTAAATAAATAAGAAAAAGTATACATATTACGTATTGCCATATCCGTAACGATCTGTTCTATAAAAATTTCACATGACCTAACCCCTCAGGTGAACACTATAAAAATAAATAAATAAAAACTGCACCAAAATAACCAATTTTCTGGTCACCTTGCCCCATAAAGTGTATTAATGAATGATCAAAAAATCATATGTATCCAAAAATTATATCAATAAAAACGTCAACTCTTCCTGCAAAAAACGAGCGCCTGCACAAGACGATCAGCAGAAAAATACAAAAAATATGGCGTTCAGAAAATGGAGACACAAAAACATAATTTTTTTTACACAAATGCTTTAGTATGTAAAACTGAAACAAACAAACAAAGAAAGTAGACATATTTTATATCATTGCGTCTGTATCAAACTGCTCTATAAAACTAGCACATGATCTATCCTGTCAGATGAATTTTGTAAAAAATAAAAACGGTTCTAAAACAGACATTTTTTGGTTACCTTGACTCACAAAAAAAATAAAATAAAGCGCAATTAAAAATCACATGAACCCCAAAATAGTACCAATAAAACTGGAACCTTATCCCCTAGTTTCCAAAATGGGGTCACTTTTTGGGACTTTCTACTGTAAGGGTGCATCAGGAGGGCTTCAAATGGGACATGGCATCTAAAAACAGTCCAGCAAAATCTGCCTTCCAAAAACCATATGGTGCTTCTTTTCTTCTGCACCCTGCCGTGTGCCCTTACATCAGTTTACGACCACATGTAGGGTGTTTCTGTAAACTGCTGAATTAGGGTAATAGATATTGAGTTTAGTTTGGCTGTTAACGCTTGCTGTGTTACAGGAAAACATTGATTAAAATGGAAAATCTTTGACTAGAGCCAGAAGAACCAAACTGAAATTTTATTTTCATTAATCTACAATGATTTTAAAATTTTGATTCTGAAATTTGTAGCCTGGTTTGAAAATGATCCGACACACGATCCAGCGGCATTATTCCCATTACCCGCCGAGCATTTTCCTGGAAACCAAAATCTGTTGGTTCCGAGGGGAGTATGGTTGCAAAGCTGAAACTTAAACTAATTGACGGAAGGGCACCACCAGGAGTGGAGCCTGCGGCTTAATTTGATTCCAAATGGAAAAACTCACCCGGCCCGGACACTGAAAGAATTGACAGATTGATACCTCTTTCTCGATTCTGTGGGTGGTGGTGCATGGCCGTTGTGAGCGGGTGGAACGATTTGTCTGGTTCATTCCGATAACCAACCATGCTATTTTATAGAATTTTAAAAATATTTTTTGCTTGCGGTAATGTTACATTGGAGAGTTAGCGCAGGGAATGGTGGTCAGCATTGGCTACGAAAAATTTTTATTGAAATTTAAGAATATTTTTTGATTGCCCTGTAAAAGTTTGTAGGTGAGAGCCTGCAGGTGAGCTTACCCTCCATGAAGAGGGACATGAGGAGATCTTGTGCACTGATCCCCAAACTCTTCAGCATCCACAGTCAGAAGAAGATGACGGAGGGGAATGGCAATTAGTGTTTCACGAGGTGGATGATGCAGATGAGACACAGTTGTCAATAAGTGAGGGTCTTGTTAGGTCAACACAAGTCAGGAGGATGACCAGAGTGAGGAAGGGGTAGAGGAGATGGGGGACGACATCACTGACCCAACCTGGAAAGGTGGCAAGCCAAGCGAGGTCAGCAGGACAAAGGGGGAGGGATCCATAACACTGCAACAGGCTGGAAGAGGCTGTTGGGTGGCAAAAGGGAGAAGGCAGGCCACACTAAACAGGCCCGCAACTGTTCCCCTTTGCGGAAATCTCCCTTGCCAAGGGGTAGGTGTTCCGCAGTCTGGCGCTTTTTTGAAGAAAGTGCGGACTATAAAAGAATTATAATTTGCAAAATGTGCCATACCAAAATAAGAACTCATAAATAACCAAATAACCATAATATATTTTACATCCTATTCATAAACTCTAACTGAAACCATAACAATAAAAACTCAAACCCGGGAACATAATGGGGGAAGGCAGTACACTGGAGACAAAATGAGTAGGGATGTGAACACTAGCAACCTCACCACCAGCAGCAGGATCCGCCACATGGCATCAAAGCACCCTAATAGGTGGGCCAAACCCCTGGGTCCACAATCAGTGTCATGTTGCCATTTAGGCCTGTGGACACTGAGGCTTTCCTCAGCCTCATGGTGGCTTCCGTCCTTCGTTACTCAGTCCCCTGCCACCACTATTTTTGTGGGCCGTCCCCGCATTAAACCAGCAATTGTGTCCCGTAACATCACCCGTGCCGTGACCAACACAGTTATTGAGAAGGTCCACTAAACGACAGACACATGGACAAGTGCATTTGGCCAGGGACGCTATATTTCCTTGATGGCTCACTGGGTGAACCTTGTAGAGGCCGGTAGCAAGTCGTACCCTGGGATGGCACAGGTGCTACCGACGCCAAGGATTGCGGGCCCTACTTCCATCAGGATTTACGCCACCACCTACATTAGTGGCTGACCCCCCCCTTCTCCTCCTTCACCTCCTCTTCCACTGCAAACTCTGAATTCTTATCTTGCAGCAGCAGTCAACCATCAGTCAGTAGCTGGAAGCAGTGTAGCACGGCAGTGGGGAAGCGGCAACAGGCTGTGCTGAAACTCATTTGCTCGGGTGACAAACAACACACCGCCGCAGAGCTGTGGCAGGGTATAAGGGACCAGGATGATTGTGTCTGATAATGGCCAGCTGATTGTTGGCAGCTTTGTAGCTCTGCAAGCTCACACACATGGCAATCATACAGCATATATGTACCATGCACAACAAACATCCCAAACTTTTACATTAATATAAATAAAAACATAAAACACAAGAGTGGAGGTAAACTAATGGCATGGCCTGTTTAAGAACTCATAAATAACCAAATAACCATAACATATTTTACAGCATAGTCATAAACTCAAACTCAAACCATAACAATAAAAACTTAAACAATGGAACATAACAGGCCAAGCCCTGAGCCAATCACGGCCCTGTGAAATTGTCCCTCAAAAACCTGTCCTAATAATAGAATCTAAACCACTGGGCAGAAAACAAAAACTGCCCAGTGAAGAAGGCAAAATTGTACACTGGACAAATGCTGATATGGCCATATGGATCCCTCTTTAATGTTCAGGATCCAGCCATACCATGCTTAGCCCACGTGTTCTGAAATTTAACAAAACCTACCCCAATTTGCCTGAGGTACTGGTAAAGGTGCGCCGTGTGTGTGCCCATTTCAGAAAGTCATCTACAGCTGCCAACGGTCTGGCAACTCTGCTTCAGCGCTTGTATTTTCCAGCTAACTGACTGTTGTGCGACGTAAGCACGAGCTGGAATTCCACATTATTATCATTATTATTTATTATTAAAGCGCCATTCATTCCATAGTGTCATACATATGAAAAGGGGTATACATACATAATACAGACAATTGCACAGATGAGTTACAAGACGAGTTACAAACTGGTACAGGAGGAGAGAGGGCCCTGCCCGTGAGGGCTTACAATCTACATACATTACACATGCTGGCCAAGCGTTGTGAGCAGCAGAAGGCAGTAGTGGAATACCAGCTGCATCATGGTCTTGTATATCTCACCTCTGTGAGGTTTTATGCAACTTTGAGAGATAAACACAGATCGTGAGTGGCGATGCCTCTATTATCAGCCTAACCATCCCACTTCTGTGTCTACTGAAATGCTGGCTGCTGACAATGAAGGCGGACGCTTTACATATGGAAGAGGTGGAACTAGGGAGAAGACATTACACAGGGTGATAGCCAGACCACCCTCAGTTTGTCTTTTTAGTGTGAATTGGATGATGATGATGAGGAGGAGGAGCAAGAGACAGTTGCCTCCGCTACAGAGGGTAGTAACCATAGCAGGTTTATTCCATCTGTTCAGCATATATGGGCAAGAGAGGAGGAAGAGGATAAGGAGATCGAGAGTCATCCTCCTGATGAGGACAGCAAAGTCTATTCTGTTGGGACTCTGACACACATGGCTGACTTTATGTTATACTGCCTTTCCTGTGACCCTCGCATTCTACGCATTTTGCACAACAGCGATTACTGGTTGTTCAGTTCACCCTTCTCGACCCCCGCTACAAAAAGAACTTCTCATCTCTCATTCCTGTGGTAGAGAGGACAAGCAAAATGGTGCAATACCAGAAGGTCCTTCTTGAAAAATTGCTCAATAAATTTCCATCTGACAACGCTGGTGGCAGAGTACTTAGTTCCTTGGGCAACCCAGGAGGGGAGATGAGGGGAACACACAGCAGTTCCAACAGAGGCAGGACAACACTCTCCAAGGCCTGGGACAGTTTCATGACACCCCGCCAACATCCTCACCTTGATGCACGGCCTAGTGTCACAAGGATGGAAAACATTTGGAAGATGGTGAAGAAGTACATAGCAGACCGTGTCAGCGTCCTCAGTGATCCCTCTGTGTCTTACATCTACTGGGTGTCAAAGCTGGACACGTGGCACGAACTGGCACTCTACAGCTATAGCTAAATGATAAGGAACATAGAATATATACTATATTGGACTGTAGTATTCAGGGTAAATGCCGTAAATGCCAGTACCTTACTGGCCGCCTTCTTAATATAAAATGTTATATTTGTAAGTGTATGCGCCAATAAATTAAAACAGGTATTTGGGATGCGCACACTTTACACAGTAGATGTAGCCCTGATAATGTCACAGTCTAGCATACACCGTCTGCGGATAAAGTACAGTAAATGTCAGTGATATGTATGAAATGCACACACAGTAGATGTTGCACAAATAATTTACATTTCCCCAAAATACACTGTTTTCACATGTGGTAAAGTATTTGACACAGAAAGCCACACACTATGGAGACTAGATGTTGCATAAATTTGTTACATTTCCCCAAAAACATAGTTTGCGGATGGAGTACAGCATATGTCATGGATGTGGATTAAACGCACACACAGATGTGGCACAAATGATTTCAATTCCCCAAAAAACAGAGTTTGCCGATGGAGTACGGTATATGTCACGGATGTGGATTAAATGCACAAACAGATGTGGCACAAATTATTTCAATTTCCCAAATAAACTGTATTTGTGGATGTAGTACAGTATATGTCACGGATGTGGATTAAACGAACACACAGATGTGGCAAAAAAAAATTGAATTTCCCCAAAAAACATAGTTTGCGGATGGAGTACAGTATATTTTATAGATGTGGATTAAATGTACACACAGGTGTGGCACAATTTATTCCAATTTCCCCAAAAACCAGAGTTTGATTGATGGAGTACAGTATATGTCACGGATGTGGATTAAACGCACACACAGATGTGGCATAAATTAGTTAAATTTCCCCCAAAAACATAGTTTGCGGATGGAATACAGTATATGTCACGGATGTGGATTAAACACACACACAGATGTGGCAAAAATTTGTTACATTTCCCTCAAAAACATAGTTTGTGAATGGAGTACAGTATATTTCATGGATGTGGATTAAATACACACACAGATGTGGCACAACTTATTTAAATTTTCCCAAAAAACATAGTTTGCGGATGGAGTACAGTATATGTCACGGATGTGGATTAAACGCACACAAAGATGTGGCACAAATTATTTCAATTTCCCCAAAAAACATAGTTTGCAGATGTAATACAGTATATGTCACGGATGTGGATTAAATGCACACAAAGATCTGGCACAAATTATTTCAATTTTTCCAAAAAACATAGTTTGCGGATGGAGTACAGTATATGTCACAGATGTGGATGAAATGCTCACAGTATTGACAATAAATGTGGTGCTGATTAGTTGAATCTACGCAAAAGTACACAGTCTGCGGATGATGTACAGTATATGTCACTAATAGGTATTAAAGAAAAATATATTTCTGATGTCAAACACGCACACTAGCCCTTAAAATAATTATTGGTTGCATGAAAAGCTTTTGTTAGTGGTTAAAACATCGATTTTTCTCCTTGCACTGTGTCTCTTCCTCAGCACGGTTGTCCCTGAGACTGATCAACTGAGCGCAGGTACTAAAAATATATTACTGCTCTCAAACACACACACACACATGGTAGTCCTTATGTAAAATTTTGCTTCACACACTATCTTTACCTGCCTACGCTCTGCTCTCCCTGACGCTAACTGAGCCGAACATCTGTCATCGGGTGCTATATAGCACCCGATGACGCATTCCGGCCAGCCAATCAGTGTAATGCCAGTAGCTAACATGGCTACGGCATTACGACATTACACTGAAGGGCATTGCTTACCTGTACGTTGATTGACTGCTTAGGAGGCGCCAAACGTGCGGGGAGGAGACTTGAGCATTTCGCTCGAGCACACGTGGTACTCGGCCGAGCAGGGTCGGTTCTAGGTGAAATGGGGCCCTGGGGTGCAAAACAATAAGGGCCCCCCCCTTCATGTCATGTCATCACCCCCTTCGCGTCATATTATCCCCCCCCCCCTCCATGGCAGCATACTACCCCCCTGAATGGCAAATTTCTCCCTCTCCATGTCACGTCATCACCCCCTCCTTCGCGTCACATTATTTCTCCCCCCCCTACATGGCAGCATGCAGAAATACAGCACCCCATACCTCTTACATCCAGACCACCATTTTGTCACCATTTTCCATTTCTGCAGTTTGACTACAACAAACTGCAGAAACAGATAATACCCCTGATAATGCTAGTACCACACAGAGCACCCCCATATAAAATACCCCTTCTTTGTGGCCCCCATAAGTTCCCCATAATAATGTGCCAGTAACAAGTGCCCCTCTGCCCCCCCATGTACCAGTAACAAGTTCCTCTTTAACCCCCCCACCCCATGTGCCAGTTACAAGTGCCTATTTAAACCCCCACTCCATGTGCCAGTTACAAGTGCCTCTTTATCCCCCATGTGCCAGTTACAAGTGCCTCTTTAACCCCCCAACTCATGTGCCAGTTACAAGTGCCTCTTTAATCCCCCCACCCCATGTGCCAGTTACAAATGCCTCTTTAACACCCCCAACCCATGTGCCAGTTATAAGTGCCTCTTTAACCCCCACCTTGTGTGCCAGTTACAAGTGCCTCTTTAATCCCCCACCCCATGTGCCAGTTACAAGTGCCTCTTTACCCCCATGTGGCAGTTACAAGTGCCTCTTTAACCCCCCATGTGCCAGTTACAAGTGCCTCTTTAACCCCCCACCTCATGTGCCAGTTACAAGTGCCTTTTTTAATCCCCCCACCCCATGTGCCAGTTAAAAGTGCCTCTTTAACCCCCACCCCATGTGCCAGTTACAAGTGCCTCTTCAACCCCCCACCCCACCCCATGTGCCGGTTACAAGTGCCTCTTTAATCCCCCCACCCCATGTGCCAGTTACAAGTGCCTCTTTAACCCCCCATGTGCCAGTGACAAGTGCCTCTTTAACCCCCCACCCCATGTGCCAGTTACAAGTGCATTTAACCCCCATGTGCCAGTTACAAGTGCCTCTTTACCCCCCATGTGCCAGTTACAAGTGCCTCTTTAACCCCCACCCCATGTGCCAGTTACAAGTGCTTCTTTAACCCCCACCCCATGTGCCAGTTACAAAGTTACAAGTGCCTCTTTAACCCCCCCATGTGCCATTTACAAGCGCCTCTTTAACCCCCCACTCCACCCCATGTGCCAGTTACACCCCACATGGCACATGGGCCAATTACAAGTGCCTCTTTAACCCCCCCACCCCATGTGCCAGTAACAGATAGTCCGATATATTTAAAAAAAACAGTTATACTTACCTTTATGGCAGCTATGCGATGCAGGCCTCTTCCGGCCTGTGTCCCGCGCTGTACGACTCAGGCGGCGCGATGACGTCATCGCACCGCCTGCACCGGCCTCTGATAGGCTATGGGCCTTGTGCTGGCAGCCTATCATAGGAACAGGGAAGGGAGACACCTTTCCCTCCCCTGCCCCACAGCATAGCCATCTGTATCGCTGTCCTGAGGACGGCGATACAGATTACTATGGACTCGCGCCGGGGGGGGGGGGGGGGCTTGGGGGCCCCTAAGGACTCGGTAGCCTGGGGGCAATTGCCCCCTTTCATATAGGGTAGCGCTGGCCTTGTGGCCGAGTACCGCCATGGGCCGAGCATAGCAATGCTCGAGCTGAACCGGTATTTGGCCAAGCGTGCTCGCTCATCACTAATTACCACATAAAGTGGCACATATCAGATTTGCAAAAATCAGTCTGATCACAAAGGTGCAAAATGGCCTAATCATTAAGGTGTTAATAAAATTCACTTTTGTTTTGTTTTAACGTTCTAATCAGGCTGAGTTGTTATTACCATCTTGAGCAATGTTAACAGGTTCATATTATGATGCTTCTAGCCCTGATATGATGTATTATCCTGGTATGACCAAAGGTAGTGGAATGTCTTGGCTCTGCGAAGAGAATCTACTAGAGTACTTTAGGAATTTTCATACCTACCCAATTTAATGGCGCTTGTTAAAATGCTGCAGGGCAGCCAATCAACAAGCGTTTAACTAGTGTGCCCTTAGAAGCAATCACAGCCATGCCTACTAATGGCATGGCTATGATTGGCCAGTGCAGCATGTGACCCAGCCTCTATAGAAGCTGGAGTCACATAGCACCGCACGTCATGTCAGCTCTTACTAGTGTAGGGATAGGATGCTGCTGCTGTGAGGGAGAGATTAGGAAACAATTCTGGTGTACTTGCTGTTGTTAAATCTGCAAACTACAGTGATTATTTTTGTGGGTGCTATGCTACATTTTTGTACCCATGAGCTCAGTGCCATAGAGAAATAAGTTTTAATCAGTCGATTTGTTAGGTGGGCGTCGGGGACCATTTTAGCAAGTGCAGTGCACTTGCAACTGCATGTGTGCCAGGGACATTACTTTAATCCTGTTCTGGTAGCTCAGTGGGCGGTCAAGTACCCCTGCGGCCTGCAGTGCATACCAGGCAATGAAAATTATTCAATTACATATATTTGTGTGACCTAAAGCTATTTTTTACTTTTCTGACACCGGAACTGCATATCTGCCAGTTAAATAAAACCAGTAAATACTGCTGTTACATTGTCTGTTGAAAAATTCCCATTTTTTGTGCTAGAAAGTACATTTTTTGGCCTGCGCTGCATTTCTGACAGTCCGATAAAACCGTTAAATACTGCATTTACATTGTTGGTAGAAAAAAGCACACTTTTTATGCTAGATAGTACATTTGCAGCCTGTGCTGCATTTTTGACAGTCCAATAAAACCGTTAAATACTACATTTACATTTTTGGTAGAAAAAGGCACACTTTTTGTGCTAGATAGTACATTTGCTGCCTGCGCTGCATTTCTGACAGTCCAATAAAACCGTTAAATGCTGAAGTTACATTGTTGGTAAAAAAAAGCACACTTTTTGTGCTAGATAGTACATTTGCAGCCTGCTCTGCATTTATGACAGTCCAATAAAACCGTTAAATACTGCATTTACATTGTTGGTAGAAAAACCTACACTGCATACCTAACAGGGAAATATATTCTAGACACGCTGCTGATGGCATTCCGACCTGACACCGGGGCCTCAGTGGAAGCACAAGGTGAAGGCAGAAGAGGAGGAGAAGTTGCCAATGCAGCTGGGGCACCGCCAGCACCTCAGAAGGCAAGGTTAGCATGGGCGAAATGTGAAAAAGCTTTGTCAGCATGCCACAAGAACCAGCACCACCAGCTGATATGGAACGTCTTAGAAGGAGGCAGCATTTCGGCAACATGGTGGAAAAGTATGTGTGCACACGCCTACACGTACTGACTGACTTTTTCTGTGATTTGTATATTTATATATTTCATGCGCACAATGCTCCGTTTTGTGTAGAATGCCTTTGTGGTGCATGTGGTCCGCGCCGGTATCCTCCATTGTACGCATTATTTGCTGGGGATGGTCGTTTGCTGCGGTCCACATGTGGTGGGACTGCTCCCCCAATGAGAAACACGCTACAGTGTTTGGGGTCTGAGCAGTTCCCCCATATTGGCCACTATATTTCTGTGATCTTGGTGTAGTTATATGCTGTAAAATCTCCATGATGTCTCCATGATAAATCTGCAGCTTGGGGGCCCTGTGTGGCTTCTTTACACTTTCAAAATAATTCTTTAGTTATATGCTGTAAAATCTCCATGATGTCTCCATGATAAATCTGCAGCTTGGGGGCCCTGTGTGGCTTCTTTACACTTTCAAAATAATTCTTCAGCGGGGCAAATAGATGCTGGATGACGGGGACACTCCATGATCCCTTTTTTCTTTCAAACTACCCATGCCCTGCATACCTGACTGGGAAATATATTCAGTAAATTCGGCGGCATTTAGATTGCTGGGTGATCTGTACCCCTTTTTTCTTTCAAACTACCCCTGCACTGCATACCTGACTGGGAAATATATTCTGTAAATTTGGCAGTGTTTAGATTGTTGGGTGATCTATATCCCTTTTTTCTTTCAAACTCCCCCTGCAAGGCATACCGGACTGGGAAATATATTCTGTAAATTCAGCAGTGTTTAGATTGCTGGATGATCTGTACCCCTTTTTCTTTAAAACTTACAAGCGCACGCTGCGAGACGCGCTGCTGATGGCATTTCTACCTGACACCGGGGCCTCAGTGGAAGCACAAGGCGAAGGCAGAGGAGGAGGAGAAGTTGCCAATGGACGAAATGTGAAAAAGCTTTGTCAGCACGCCACAAGAACCAGCACCACCAGCTAATATGGAACGTCTCAGCAGGAGGCAGCATTTCGGCAACATGGTGTAACAGTATGTGTGCACATGCCTACACGTACTGACTGATGGGTCTGCCCCATTCAACTTCTGGGTCTCCAAATTGGGCACATGGCCTGAGCTTGCCCTTTAAGCCTTGGAGGTGCTGGCCTGCCCTGCAGCCAGTGTATTGTCTGAACGTGTGTTTAGCACGGCAGGGGGCATTATCACAAACAAGCGCAGCTCACGATCATTAAAATTAACCAGGCATGGATCCCACAGGACTTGTCCGTAGCTTGTGCAGAATAGAAATGTATACCGGCCTCACCCAGCTTTGATATACTCCAGCGCACATTCTCTTTGTTTTCTTTTCTATATTTCCCAATGTTTTGGGTCTACCCAAATAAAAATAAAATAAAAAAGTTTAAAACAAAAAACAGTGTTGTTGGCGACTACCTCCTCTACCTCTGCTTCCACCTACACCGCCACGTCGACCGCCTCCTCAACCATTTTGTGCCTCAAAGTTCGGGTCCCATTGACTTCAATGGGGTTCAGGGTCAAGTTCGGGTCCCGAACCCGCACTTTGCGGGGAAGTTTGGCCGAACTCGGCGAACCTGAACTTCCAGGTGTCCGCTCAACTCTAGAATCTACATTATTATACAGATTGGAGTTTTAATCTATTCCAATAAGTCTTCAATACAAAACTCAAAGAGGAGGAATTTATCATGAGTTTATTATTTAAAGTCAGTTTTGCGTGAGTCTGTATTGATGTACTTTGCTCTGGTGTGTCTTTAAACCTATCACTTTCGCCTAGAAATGATACTCCAGTGTTCTACACCATGCTCATCCTAGAGTAGCTTTGGGACCTTTTTTTGTGACTTTTTAGAAAGGTCCCAGTCATAAACCTGAAGTGAAACTCATTAACATAGCTAACCAAGTTTACATTCCCACCAACTTTTCAAACTGCAATGTCTCAAATTATGTGCAAGTGACCTAAAAAATCGCAAAAGCCCTATTTGCGACTTCCTGAAGACAGAATTCTGGAGTTCAGGGTGTGATAAATTACCCCCATTGATTAAAGCAGACACTTTCCCCTACAATGGTGATTTCTCATATAGGGGCAGTTTTACTAATTAAAATGTACTGAGGCAGAATTCAGGCCCACATGAACATCTTTCTTTTTGCATCTCATGGGACAAATGGAAGTGACTTGTGACAAAGGGTTTGGCATATCGCAAAAGGGGTGTGAATAGGAATGTACATACAGAGATAAAGATAACATACCTTCATGATTCACCTTGATCTAACTGGTGCAGTGCTTTGCCAACTTCGTGACGTCACATCCCGAAGCAGCTTTTTGACGTAGACAGCTGGCTGGAGTGCCAACGATAATCTAAGAAGCTGCCAAAGAAGAAAGGAGTGACGTCAGAAGATGGGCAGGTTAATGAAGGCCTCACACTAACAAAATAATTAGATCAATGCCATGCACAAACCTATTCACAACCACACCAGACAACCAATGGAGAGCATAGAAAAGAAAGAGGTGCATAATTCCCAATCATTACATTCACTTCTAATGGTACCCAAGTATAAGAATTTATATGAATATGGTTTAGGGGGGGTACTATCTCACCATCGCCATAGGGTGAGCGCCTTAATCGGCGTGAGGAGGCTTATAGTCCATAACTGCTCCTATTTAAAGGGTCGAACAATGACTTATAGGATGGCTGCCTTACATCTGGTGGCATTAGAGGCAGGGTTTACTTAGATCTCATTTGCATCCCTATCTTCCTAGGATTATAATGTAAAATAAGACTGATGTGCAAGCTTTACTAGGCTAAAGTAGAAATGCCATAACTTCACATTTTATAGATTCCTTAAAGGGGTTATCCAGGCAATCCTGTGTTGTGGCCACTTCCGGGATCATATGCTGTGCATTAGGCATGTGATCTTAGCCTGGAGATACAACTACAATTTATTCAGACTCATGCATGCGCTGCAGGTTCTAACGCCAGGCTAGGATCACGTGCCTAATGCATGGTATGTAATTCCAGAAGTGTCCGCCACATGGTTAACTCAGATAATAAAAAATCACTGTACATTTGCACAACTTTACATAAATTATTAGTACAAGTGAATATAAGAAACTTTGTAGTATATCTTATCAGAGAAAAATGCCTTGTTCTAGAGCAGGGCTCAGCAACCTTCGGCACTCCAGCTGCGGTGAAAATTCAACTTCCAGCATGAACACTTACTCGGCTGTTCTTGTAACTCCCATAGGAATGAAAGGAGGATTCTGGGAGTTGTAGTTTCAGAACAGCTGGAGTGTCGGAGGTTGCTGCTCCCTGGTCTAGAGCTATTATCCTTTTCTCTCTTACCCTCCCTTTTTAAACTTTCTCTTTGAAATTTGTCAGGAATCAGTATTTTTAAATCCAAGACAGACTGCCTGCTCACTGGATCAGATTATCCCTTACAAGTTTTTGGAAAAGAGAGAGGGGAAGGAGGAGGAAGGAAGTGCAGAAAGAAGCATAGTCACGCAGCAGCAAGTAGCAGACAAGTAGCACAAATGTTTTGGTCACACAACTTTTCTGAGACATGCTGTCAGTGATTAACCCCAGTCTTCAGATATGCAGCATGCAAAGAAAAAAACTACTAAAAATGCCAGATAGAACTCATATAAAGGTCAGATATAGTGGTATCATTCAGTTGTACACATATGGCAGCTTATTCTGAAAAGTTATCTGAAATGACAGGTATGTGTTAGTGAATAGCTAATGTTGCCTATATTGTAAACTTATATAGAAATGTTATACCTTACTGTTATTTGCAGTATGACAAACTGGAATCCTGTCTTAATTCTGCACGTGAAGACTAAAATGTTAGTTTTGTAAGGATTCCTCTGAAAGTACGCTGTATCATTCATCATTTTAACTACTGTATATACTGCTGGTTCATATGCCGCTCGCAGACACGTCACCACTGAGAACATTCATTGGGTGAAGTAGTGCATGTGACACCATCCATCAAGAAATTTTAAATAGCAGGGACTAGAGAACGCTGAATGGAGCCAGGGAGCCAAAACGGAGCAGCAGGTATATATGCTTTTTATTTTTAACAGGTACAGCATGCTGCTAGCAAAAATGTAATGTTCAAAAAGCTGGAGAAAGCTTGTACGTGTTGTATTGGGCTCATGTTTTCTCTTCTGTTTATACTCACTGTGAGGGTCCAGCCGCTACTTTTGATCTTCTCCAGGGAGCTGGCGCATATGATTTTTTCAACAGATACGAAATGCTGCTGGACAAAGCTTTTGAAGGGGTTGTGCAAAAATGGGGGGACCTGTAAAGGGAAGATTACTTACCTGCTTCCCGACGCTGGCTCTTTGCTCCGTCTCCTCCAGGCCCCCCTTGCCTGATATCACCACAGCCAAGCACTGGCCGCGGCACTAACAGGATCCCCTTACGTCATGTGATGGTGTAAGGAGAGCTGGTC
The DNA here is from genome assembly GCA_033119425.1 of Bufotes viridis. NCBI lineage: Eukaryota > Metazoa > Chordata > Amphibia > Anura > Bufonidae > Bufotes > Bufotes viridis. The sequence continues at coordinate 412,716,935 of CM065589.1, read as the reverse complement.
CCTGCTGGATGTTTACAGAGAGGGAATCCAGTGGAGCTTCACATACCTGGATGAAAAGGAGCAGGGAGCCAGTGCTAGGAGGCATGTACGTAATCTTCCCTTTACTGGTCCAGTAAAGTGTGTGTGTGCAGGGGGAGAGTAGGCTCAAAACTGTACAATACGTGTTTTAATATTCAAAGGATAGATAGCATTTGAAATCTCAGTGAAAACACGTGAAATACTAGGCCGAAATCTTTGTCAGGGAATCTCTAGACAGTCCAATTTTTGGGGGGCTTGTGAAAATAGCAATATCCATGTGCAACGTGTGTCTTACAATACACAGGGTAGTGTTTTAAATCTCTGAATGAGATCACAGTCACAGCAAGATGATGTGGAGGTGACTTCTGAGTCTGACACTGAGCCAGCATTACTCCTGCTCCTCCTCCTTGCAGTCCCAGAGAAGGTTTTCAGTGGCATCCTCTCTGTCTTCACTGTCCTTTCCCTGTGAGGTTCCTTCCTTTTTCCTAGGAAGTGGCAACAAAACCCCACCACACACTGGAAGATAATCAAGATAGTCTCCCTGTTGACAACTTGTGTGAGAGCAGTCAGCGTTTGTATTGCCCTGAGAAGGAGTTTCAGGAGGAGGCTGGGGGCCCTGTGCAAGCTCTGCAAGCCGTGGGCAGGCAAACACAAACTTAGGCACCACAGCTCTATTGAACCATATGAAACAGCATCACACCGTACCATGGACAAACAAAAGTGTCTGCCAACAACCGCAATTAGAGTTTCCTCCTTCTCTTGGCCTACCATGCGGCAACCAGGCACCACAGTATGATGTCTTTCACATCATCATCACTTTCTGCTTCTCGTGCTCAGACTCCTCCTCCTTCGCTTCATCATTAGTCATCAATAATAGAATGCATGGCCAGGAAACAACTGTACACTCCCAGCAATCTGCAGGTGCGCAAGCTTAATTTTCACCAAGTTGCTGGCGGTGCAGTCGCTGCTGTACCATTTAGTGTACTCAGCCTTGCTGGAAATTAACTGACCAGAATTATTTCTCTCCTTGCAATTCTCACTGTGCAGCAAGGTGCAAGCCACACTAGACACCAGGAACATCTGGGCAATGACAATGCATGTCTTTCATGGCCCACTGGGTCAATATATTTCATGGCAGTATCAAGGCAGGACCCCAGAAACATGGCCAGGTCATTTTGACCGCCCACGATTGTGTCAGCCTGGCTGCCACACCACACAATTATCTGCCTTCTCCACCTCCTCCTCCATGGTCATGCTCCCGCCCCCAATGTCATCAGGGCATAGCATTGCTCCCACTGCCCCTTCTTCCTATCACATGTGTCAAGTCAGGCATTGCCATGTGGGGATCAGCCTGGATTAAAGTAGCCACACAGACGAGCAGTCGCTAAAGTACATCAAGCAGCAAGCATCCTGCTGCCTGCCACCCCGCCATAATTACTTGGTGGGGAACGCTCTCCTGGAGTCTGTATAAGCACCAGACTGCCTCAACTGCGGCATTAACGATCTCATCACCCTCATATTTATTTTAGAACAGACACTGACGCCCATGCAGCAGTGAAAGAAGAGCGCCAAATGCATTTTTGTCTCCGTCCTGTAACTGTTGGGGACCCACAAGGAGAAACTCCCAGGAAAATGAAGATTAGGAGCTGCTACTGGAGGAGAAGTCAGAGGTGGAGGAGCAAGAGGATGATAATGTAGATTTAGAGCCTCGTGCCTCTAATACCGTACCCTTTCCTCACCCATCCTGCACTGCTGCTGCTGGCATTTAAAAGGGAAAATTTGAATAGGCTCGATCACTACAGGCCACTTTTTCTCCTGACAATTAACACTTGTGCATATCGTATGGGCAGGCTTTCTGACACCATCAAGGAAACATTTTATGGACGCTTGGTCCCCCAACAGTCCACATTTTTACCCCATAACACCATGTGTGTTTAAACACCATCTGCTTCTGATAAGAGACAACTTTTGGAAGGTTTGGAATATGAAAAAGAATAACACATGTCATGGTGCGGTGTGTTTTTAAACACACTGTTCCTTAACGCCATCAAACATGGGATTACCCATAGCTATGTATGTCAGTGTCACTCAGACATGATTTACTATTGCTTGCTGTCATTGCGTTCAAGAGCTTAGATATGGAGGAGGGGGAAGAGAAAAAGCAAAAATTCATAAAAAATAAATGAAAAGAGAACATGTTTTTCTAAAAAAAAATCTGAATCCTAGGAGACTAGAGGGTGCCATATACCAATTTCCAGGGCAATCGGTGCCAATTCGGTTCGACCCAAACTGATTCAGGTTCAAACCAAACTTTTTCAAAGTTTGCTCATATCTCGTTGTGACTACTGGGACCAACAGCAAGTTCCCAAGAACAGTGCTCTTTCAGTCCCATAGAAGTGAATGGAGTGGTGGACCAATATGCACTGTACATTTCCTCAAGATAGGTGTTGAATGCTATTCGTGGGATAACCCCTTTAAGTGCAAAATTTAAGATCAAAGATTTCATTTTGTGAGTCCTGGAATCAAGCAAAGAAATTCTGATCATATAAAAGTCTTTTAATATTTGTGAGTAGAACTGAGATTTGATTAAAAGTGGACATATGAGGAACTCCTTATAATTTAAGCTGCTTGTAATTATTCTCTTCTATTCAAACCTAAACAGTAAATTCTAATGAACAAAACAGAATGGATATTTTAATGCAGTTGTATTACCTATTCCACCAAGGATCCACTGCCTGTTGAAACTGTTCAGGAAACAAATTGGTGCTTGGGAAGCAGACATGAGCAAGTCACTTACTGCTAAATTCATTATGAAGTAGTTTGGTGCTGTTCGCAGATGTTTGTTACTGAAATTACAACAAACTAATTAATAATAATAATTATATGTAAAATTAAGTAAAAGAAACTGGACCAAAGATAAATAAAACAATACTAAACAGTAAAAATGTAACATTACTTGGTGCCTTTATAACTTACTCAAAGTAATATTAAACAGAAAATCAACCAAGAGATAATAAAAATATTCAGGCCATTCCTTCCTCAATTTTCTTTTTTCCATAAATTCTAATTTGTCTCATATATGACATATATGACTAAATTGTCTATGTGCACCCCAGGAGATCATCCATGGTCCCTCTTCCTCTGTATGGCTGTAAGACAAACAGTTGCAGCAGAAGCTGTGGTAATGTGGGTTGGTGTAGCCCAGAGCCAAGAGGGCTTAGCAGGGGTGCTGTTGGGCTGCTGGGTGTCACCATGTGATGCTGCATCAAATTAGTGTAGGAATCAAAGAGGCATGATGTGGGGAGTGTGCATATGCATTTTGTTTAAATTGTATACTAAGAACCTTTTGTTCATGTTTAGAAATTGTGCTAAGCACCAATAGCTGCATGGCATGTGGATGTGCAATCCATGCCTTTTTCTCTACAGGTGTTGCAAATGGCTGCTGCAGAAGCCTTTGACCTTTGACTTGTCTGCAGTAGGGCATTAAAATATGCACCTTAGCTAAGCTTCCCCCCTCCCCCCACCTGTTCACCAAAAAAAGGAAGGCTTCAGCAAAAAATTAAATCTTGTTCTCCTGGCTGGTTTTCTACCAAATTTTTGGTCTCACTAAGGGCGGGTTATAACGGAATATAATGGAGTTTTAGGACGGAATGCAAAACGGAACCCTTTAAGAGGCATTTCATTTTGTTCCATCCTAATACATGTCTATGGGCACAAATAACGGTTCTGTTTTCTTCCGTTATGCATAACAGAAAAAAAAGTCCTGTCGACCGGTTCCATTTTGCATTACGTCCTAAAATTCTGTTATATTCCGTTATATCTCTGTTATAACATGCAAAACGCCCTAACATGCAAAACATCATGCAGACTGACAAACAGACAGGACAAGTTTATATACTGTTGTAATTCCTTTCTAGATTTAATTTTCCTTTACAGGAAATTTGTCACTAGGAAACTCACTAGAACCTAATTATAGCTTTCACTTAGTGATGCATTGCTCTATTCTGGAGAAAAAGTACTTTTAAGCCATATGCAAATGAGAAATTAAGTGCACCAAGGGTGGGCCCAAGCCACTCTGTGTACAACTGTTCCTCCTGCTTTCTCTGCTTGCCTCTTTCGCACTTTCTGTCAAGGCCAGACAAGATGACTATGCAGGAACCTTGCAATGGTAATTAAGAAGGAGAGGGAGGAGAGCAGGAGGAGCACTGGAGTTGTTTGTGCTCACCCTCGGGGCACTTAATTGCTTATTTACATATGGCTCAAAAGTACTTTTATTTTCCAGAATGAAGCAATGGATTGCTAAGGGAAAGGTATCATAACATTCAGCTTAGTTAGCACAATAAGAGATTGTGCTTGGTTTCACAGTTAATTTTCTGGTCACAGACTCCCCCTCCACTAAAAGTTAAATGATCAACTAGACAAACAATTTGCCTGTTATAATTTTCATCTAAGTCCTGTCTCATGTGTATGGCCATATAATGTTTAGATACAATTGCCAAGGTGTTTAAAGCTGTAACAAGGCACCTTCAGACTTCTACAGGAACCTAGTACCCTACCGTACCTCTATACAGTATGCCAGCAATTTCAGTTTCATATGCAGGCATACAGGGTTTATGCAGCACTCTACCTCAGAGACTTGGTCAGGACTCGATCCTCTAAAGCAGGCATGCTCAACCAGCGGCCCTCCAGCTGTTGCAAAACTACAACTCCCAGCATGCCCGAACAGCCTACAGCTAACAGCTGGAGGGTTGCAGGTTGAGGATGCCTGTTCCAAAGGAACAACTTTTAGCAAATGAGGCAGTGGAAAAAATGGCCCAAGAGTCATTGAAAGGGGTTTAGGTGGAAACCCTTCTGTCCTGTGTGGGGGGCCTGGTTTGATCCTTGCTATTGCACCCTTACTTCTCTATGTATGCCACTGCTCAGAGATATTTTGTGTTTCTAGATGAGAACAGCCATGTAATATCAGTAATGTAGCTGGGGGCAGATACATTTGTAATCAATCAATATTTTAACAGAACTGCATATTAGTAACAATAATTTCAAAACTGTACCTGTAAAAGGCATAAAGGACTAGTAGATTTCCAACAATACCAACTGAACCAATAATAAGAATACAGCTTCCAACCGTGTACAAAATTTGATCAGGAACTTCTGGAAGGGACACACCTCTCTGTGGAGGTGCAAGCTCCACTGCCTAGGGAACAAAGACAGTTTTCAATATTCCGTATAATTAAATGTGAGTACATTTTATGAGAATTAAATTGGATTTCCGAGATTGTAATATTGATGACCTATCCTCAGAAAAAGTTATTGGCAGCGCAAATAAACGGGCTTATTATCAGGAACAAGCGTTCGTATTAAACTTTCTTCCCGATAGTCAGCCTGAAAATTGTGTTGTGTAACAAGTGATGTTTGAAGGTGTAAGTAGTAGTGAATCGAGCTTCCTTCCGAAGGTTGTCTGCAAGTGAGGATTTAGTCTTAGTCCTAGAGAACCACTTTAACAAGGAATGTCTAGGTTGAACAGCAAAGATAAAAGTTCCAACCATAGCATCAGCCCCATGCAGAATGCTACACGGTCAATGATAAGGACTTTTTGACCAAGGCAATATAGTGGTGAGCTCTTGATCCCTATGTGATATACAGTATACTACATAATCTGTTGTGCATATATACTTTCCACTATGATAGACCCAAAGCTTAATCACAGATGTAGCCACCATTATTTTGACAGGCTTAAAGATTATGTACAACTTTGGTGGCCTTTTTTTTATGATTGCATGTTACTCATTTTTGGCTAAAAATATTTTTTTAATTGGCCTATAATAAAAATATTAAGCTGTTCTGTCACAAAGGGTTAACTCTTTTTCTGGCTGTGTGACTGGTACTTCTTACTTTGTGCCGGTTATCTAATAAAACTTCTCTCTAAACTACTGGGAGTCATAAACACTTATTAAAGCCACATTTTTATCAGTAAGATAGATATAATGACTGTTTATAATGTCAGAGAGCAGAAATAAGGAGAGTCTGCTCCTGGTCTGAGGGAAGAGACAGAAAATCCAGAGGGTGCTTCTAGAGCATGTCAGCTCTGTACAGAATGCAGGACACCATATTTTTTAACCCCTTGAGGTCAAAGGGCGTACATGTACGCCCTTGCGTCCTGGTACTTAAGGACCAAGGGCTTACATGTACGCCCTGAGAAGTTCCGATCACCGCTGCGCACGTGGCGGTGATCGGAACAAGATGCCTGCTGAAATCAATCAGCAGGCATCTTGGCACAATGCCCAGGGGGGTCCTGTGACCCCCCATGTCAGCGATCGCAGCAAACCGCAGGTCAATTCAGACCTGCGGTTTGCTGCAATATGTGCGATCTCTGATCAGAGACTAAAATATGCCCCCAATGTTAAATTTTAACCCCTCCCCCTTCACCCCACCATTTTATTGTCCCCCCGGGCGGTGCAGGGGGGGGGGGGGTGGCGGGCGGTGCTGCGGGTGGGCGGCGCGGGAGGCGGGCGGCGCGGCAGGCGGGATCGCAATTGCGATCCCCCGCCCCCCTCCTTTCAATCCATTTCCCTGGTGTCTAGTGGGTAATAGCAGGGGGTCAGCACATTGCTCACCCCCTGCTATAAACTGATGTCAGCAGTTTAACCCCTTCTATACCGCGGTCCGTACGGACCGCGGTATAGAAGGTGTTAACATGGAGGGAGCTCCCTCCCTCTCCCATCGGGGGGCTGCCGTACCTTTGCAGCCCCCGACAGGAGAGGAAAGTAGAGGAGGGAGCTCAACTCTCTTCCATCACCCGCTGCTCTGTAATGGCAGCGGGTGATGGCCACTATGGCAGCAGGACGCTTTCAGAAGCGTCCTGCTTGCCATGGTATAGTAACTCTGGTCAGACTTCTGCTAAAGGCAGAAGTCTGACCAGACTGTGAAAAGTAAAAAAATACAGTGCAGTACACTATATAGTGTACTGTTCTGTATTATATAGACACCAGATCCACTGGATCTACAAGAACCAAGTGGGTCTGGGTCAAAAAAATAAAATAAGAATAAGAAAAATACATATCACTGAATAAAAAAAATAAAAAAAAAATAAACTACACATATTAGGTATCGCCGCGTCTGTAAAAATCTCCTCTATAAAAATATCACGTGACCTAACCCCTCACGCAAATACCGTAAAAAAAACACAAAAAAAGGTGTAAAAAAGCCATTTTTTGTCACCTTGCATCACAAAAAGTGTAATACCAAGTGATCAAAAAGGCGTATGCCTCCCAAAATAGTACCAATATAACCGCCATCTCATCCCACAAAAAATGAGTCCTTATATAGGACAATTGCCCAAAAAAATAAAAAAATATGGCTCTCAGACTATGGAGACACCAAAACATAATTTTTTTTTTCTAAAATGCTATTATTGTGTTAAAGTAAAATAAATAAATAAAAAGTATACATATTATGTATCGCCGCGTCCGTAAAAACCTGCTATATAAAAATATCACATTATCTAACCCCTCAGGTAAATACTGTTAAAAAAATAAAATAAAAACAATGTAAAAAAAAAACAATTTTGTCACCTCACATCTCAAAAACTGCAATAGCAAGCGATCAAAAAGTTATATGCACCCAAAAATAGTGCCAATCAAACCGTCATCTCATCCTGCAAAAAATGATACCCCACCTAGGAGAATCACCCCCCAAAAAAAAAAAAAATAGGGCTCTCAGACAATGGAGACACTAAAACATGATTTGTTTTGTTTTAAAAAATGATAATATTGTGTAAAACTTAAATAAATAAATAAAAAGTATACATATTTGGTATCGGCACGTCCTTCGCAACCTGCTCTATAAAAATAACACATCACCGAACCCCTCAGGTGAACACAAAAAAATAAATAAAATAAATACGGTGTCAAGAGCCATTTTTGTCATCTTACATCACAAAAAGTGTAATAGCAGGCGACCAAAATGTCATATGCACCCCAAGATAGTTCCAATCAAACCGCCATCTAATCCCGCAAAAAATGAGCCCCTACATAAGACAGTCGCCCAAAAAATAAAAAAAATATATGGCTTTCAGAATGTGAAGACACTAAAAAATCATTTTTTTCAAAAATGCTGTATTATGTAAAACTGAAACAAAACCCCCCAAAAAGTAGCCATATTTGGTATTGCCGCGTCCGTAGCAACCTGCTCTATAGAAATAGCACACAATCTAACCTGTCAGTTCAACGATGTAAATAACAAAAAATAAAAACGGTCCGAAAATAGCTATTTTGTTGCAAATTTTCCATTTTAATCAATTTTTCCATTAACAAAGCAAGGGTTAACAGCCAAACAAAACTCAATTTTTATTGCCCCGATTCTGTAGTTTTCAGAAACACCCCATATGTGGGCGTAAACTGCTGTATGGCCAAACGGCAGGGCGTAGAAGGAAGGGAACGCCATATGGTTTTTGGAAGGCAGATTTTGCTGGACTCCAAAAAAGTGACCCCATTTTGGAAAGTACGGGATAAGGTGGCAGTTTTGTTTGTATTATTTTAGGGTAAATATGATTTTTGGTTGCTCTATATTACACTTTTTTTGAGGCAAGGTAACAAAAAATAGAAATTCTGAAATTTCATCTCCATTTGCCAATAACTCTTGTGGAACACCTAAAGGGTTAGCAAAGTTTGTAAAATCAGTTTTGAATACCTTGAGGGGTGTAGTTTCTTAGATGGAGTCACTTTTTTGGAGATTCTACTCTAGGGGTGCATCGGGGGGCTTCAAATGGGACATGGTGTCAAAAATCCAGTCCAGCAAAATCCGCCTTCCAAAAACCATACGGCGTTCCCTTACTTCTGTGTCCTGCCGTTTGGCCATACAGCAGTTTACGCCCACATATGGGGTGTTTCTGAAAACTAAAGAATCGGGGCAATAAAATTTAGTTTTGTTTGGCTGTTAACCCTTGCTTTGTTACTGGAAAAAATGGATTCAAACGGAAAATTTTCCAAAAAATCGAAATTCTGAAATTTTATCTCCATTTGCCATTAACTCTTGTGGAAAACCTAAAGGGTTAATGACGTTTGTAAAATCAGTTTTGCATACCTTGAGGGGTGTAGTTTCTAGAATGGGGTCATTATTGGATGGTTTCTATTATGTAAGCCTCACAAAGTGACTTCAGACCTGAACTGGTCCCTAAAAAGTGGGTTTTTGAAAATTTCTGAAAAATTTCAAGATTTGCTTCTAAACTTCTAAGCCTTGTAACGTCCCCAAAAAATAAAATGGCATTCCCAAAATGATCAATACATGAAGTAGACATATGGGGAATGTAAATCAATAACTTTTTTGGGCGGTATTACAATGTATTATAGAAGTAGAGAAATTGAAACTTGGAAAATTGCTAATTTTTCCAAATTTTTGGTAAATTTGATATTTTTTTATAAATAAAAATGAAATTTTTAGACTTAATTTTACCAGTGTCATGAAGTACAATATGTGACGAAAAAACAATCTCAGAATGGCCTGGATAAGAAAAAGCGTTTTTAAGATATCACCACATAAAGTGACACAGGTCAGATTTGCAAAAAATGGCCTGGTCCTAAGGTGAAAATGAGCCCGGTCCTTAAGGGGTTAATAAGGATCAATTTAAAAAAAATGATTTTTAGTTCAAAATGAGTACAATGCAGTCATTTAAAAAAATGCCCTCAATGCTGTACATAGCCTTTAATGTGTTAACACAACAATAACAGATTACACTAATACAAGAAATCGCAATAAAGTGATCATCGTGACACTGCTGGTGTCAATATAACGGTGGCTACATCTGTGTGTTTTTTTTTTAGGACTATGTTTCAGTGATGCTTTTATACTGTATCTATTAGTTCTACATGGTATCTAATATATTCTAATTACAATTTAAACCTAATGGAAAGGTGACAACAATTCATGTACTCTAGACTAAAATCTGAACAGTATCAAACTAAAAAATATTAAACTCTCCATTAAAAACAGTTCCAGGTTGCCAAATATCAGATTTTATTTGTGACTAATTAGCAATCTGATACCTAGAATTGGGACATCGCTAAAAACTGGCCTAGATTTTTGCTTAATGTCCATTCATTAATCATTAGATGGAATCTACTGTACATTAACAGGAGTGTTAAAAAGCATTCTGATTAGTGGAAGGTTCAGCTAACAAAGTGATTTTACTTTACAATCACTAAACATGTCTAAATAACAAAGCAAATAACCTGGAGGTGTAAAAATAACAAAAATAAATCAATTCAACCCACTTTTATTATGCACAGTTCCCAAGTAATACAAGAAACTAAAAATAAGTACTTCATATATCAAGAAATATTGCATCCAAAGAAAGAATTAATTTGATATTTCTTCTGAATACAGATACACCCAAACCATATAAATATGAATAAAAAAAAAAATCCTGGACAACCCATTTAATGGCATCAACTAGGACAATGTTCTCAAAAAGAAAAATGCACAGGTTAAATAGGACATGTTTAAATCTATCTTAAAAACATCCTGTGAATGAGATAAACTCAATGGGGAAAATAACAGGAGAAAACCAATGTGGAGAAAGGTAACCTGTTACCATGAAAATGTATAGTAAGCTGCAGGCAGCGTGTTATAGAATAGGAGGATCTGAGAAAGCTGATATATAAAAAAAATTCAGTTTAAGGCTACATGCAAGCGAATGTATGTGTTTTGCTGTCCGCAAAAACACCCTGGATGTCGTCCATATGGCATCCAATTTTTTGGCGGATCCATTGTAATAATGCCTATCCTTGTCCGCAAAAGCGACAAGAATAGGAAATGCTCTATTTTTTTGCGGGGCTATGGAACGGACATACGGATGCGGATAGTACACGGTGTGCTGTCAGCATTTTTTGCAGACCCATTGAAATGAATGAGTCCCCATCCTATCGGCCAAAAAAACGGAACGGACTCGCAAACAAAATACGCTCGGGTGCATGTAGCCTAACTTGTATATCATCAGGGGCGGATTAAGTGCATCATAGGCCAGGGGCTGTCTACCCAACTTGGGTCTCCTCCCTCCATTTTCCCCTGACATCCCCCTTTCCATGTCTTGCCCAATAGTTATTTTTTCTGTATGAAGTGGCTGCAGCTCTCCATGTACGCTTATGCCTCTTCCTACGCCACCATCACATTCATCAGTCACATGGTTTAGAAGGAGCTCAGTCCCATCCAAGTGAGTGGAAGTGAAAAGGATGAGCTGCAGTACCAAGCACAACCACTATCAAATTGACAGCACTGTGCTTGGTAAGCAGTGAGGAGGCAGCAGCACTAACTGGAGCACCGCGGTTTCCTCAAACAGCTGATCAGCAGGGATGCTGTGAGTTGGACCCAGAGAATCTCATACTGATCACTAGAGATGAGTGAAGTTTTCAAAAATTCGATTCGGCAACTTTGCCGATCTTCATTAAGGACTGTGTTTCGTTACGAGTTACTTCATTACAAATCACTTTTTATTGTGTGGAGCAGGCACAATAACGGGGAACGGCGATCTTGCCGCGCCCTGTCATTTAACCCCTCAGATGCCTCATTGAAGGCTGATCGCGGTACTTTAGACTCACATTCGGGTGCTCAAGGGCTTAATCCAGGGTTAAAAAATATTTAAATTACACTCTCCTCATCCACTTAATTGCAGAGAAGCAGTCCACTCCTGTCTTGATTGAAGAAAACCCACCAAAGGAACTGCAGCGTGTGTGACAATGTCATTGCGTGATAACTCCGGCTGCACGCGGTGACGTCATCATGCTTTCACTGAGTACTTTGATGGGTTTTCTTCAATCAAGACCAGAGTGGTGGATGGGGTGAGTATAATTTTTTTATTTTCAGCCACCATTTTAGGAAAAATGGATTCGTTATCACGAAGCACGAGAAAATTCGGCTTTGTGGTGAATCAAAGTTTTCCTAAACTTCAGATTGAATTCGGCTTTGGATGCTTCGATTCGCTCAACACTACTGATGACCTATCCTGTAAATCCTTGAAAACCCCTTTAACTTATGTTATCTGAGGTGTTACAAAGGACTGCAGGTACCATCTACTACATTATCTGTACTCAGAGAACTATAACTGTGTTATCTGTGGTGTTATATAGGACTGCAGGTACCATGCACTACATTATCTGTACTCAGAGAGTTATCATTTAGTAATCTGTGATGTTACATAGGACTGCAAGGAACATCTGCCACATTATCTGTACTCAGAGCACTATAACTGTGCTATCTGTGATGTTATCTAGGACTGCAGGTACCATGCACTACATTATCTGTACTCAGAGAGTTATCATTTAGTTATCAGTGGTGTTACATAGGGCTGCAAAGAACATCTACCACATTATCTGTACTCAGAGATCTATCATTGTGGTATCTGTGGTGTAACATAGGATTGCCGGTACCATCTACTATATTATCTGTACTCTGAGAGCTATCACTGTGTTATCTGTAGTGTTACATAGGACTGGAAGTGATATCTACTATATTATCTGTACACAGAGAGGTATCACTGTGTTATCCATGAGGTTACATAGAACTGCATGTAGCATTTACTATCTGAGTACAGATAATGTAGTAGATGTCCCTGCAGTCCTTTTTAACACCACAGATGACACAGTAATGACTCTCTGCGTACAGATAATGTAGTATATATCACATGCAGTCCTATGTAACACTACAGATAGCACAGTGATATCTGACTACAGATAATGTAGTAGATATCACCTGCAGCCCTATGTAACACCACAGATAACACAGTGATAGCTCTGAGTACAAATAATGTAGTGCATGGTATCTGCAGTCCTATGTAATACCACAGATAACACAGTGTTAGCTCTCAGTACAAATAATGTAGTGCATGGTATCAGTCCTATGTAACACCACAGATAACACAGTGATACGTAGCTCTCTGAGTACAGATAAAGTAGTAGATAGGTCTGAAGTCTTATGTATTAACTCAGATAACACAGTGCTAACTCTCTGGATACATATAATGTATTAAATGTCTCATGCAGTCTTATGTAACAGTACACCACAGATAACACAGTGATAACTTTCTGGATACATAATATGTAGCAAATGTTTCCTGCAGTCTTATGTAACACCACAGATAACACAGTAATAACTCTCTGGGCATATAATGTAGTTGATATTACCAGCAGTCCTTAGAAAACCAGGAATCCCACAGTGATATTTCTCTTGGTACATATAATGTAGTAGATGTTACTTACAGTCTGCCCTGGTGTGGTCTTCTCCATGTTGGCAACATTTTTCCTCTGACCTCCTCATCTTCCGGCAAAGACACAGCAGTACATTAAGAGGGAGGAGATGGGGACTACAGAAAAGAGCGGGCAGATGTACAATAGAAGCTGTGCTGCTGCACAAGTTAGGGGGACATTGCAGTGCTGCTGAATCATAGTGTGCATATGGGCTTTCGAGGCGTTAGGCCTCACAGGGATGTTTGGCCTCAGGCTGCTGTCCCTATTGTAATCCACAACTGTATATAATGTATTTAATTTCCCATTTATTCTAGGCTTTGAAGTCAATTAAGCGGCCCTATCAGTGATTGACAGCTATCTGTATACACAGTCATAGAGGGAAGGCTGTCAATCACTGATAGGACCGTCTACTTGACTTAAAAGCCTAGAATGAAATGGATAAATTATAAGTTACTGAATAAGTTTCATATACAACTATATATCAATTTGTTTAGCTCCTCCTTCTCTTGAACATGCTGTCTTTAGCACCAAGTTCAATGTGTCAGGTTCCTTTTAACCACTTCATTAACAGAGTGTTTTACCCCTCTGGTCACAGCTAGGAGGCTGTCTGACTGAAGCCGAATACCGCAGTGTAAACAGTGACCTAGAGGTGAGTTATGGAGACCTCTGTATAGTGAGTGCCTAGCCGGGAAAGCGTTTGTTGTTTTGTGTTGATGTAACACATTGTGAGGTGAAGCTGCGACTCCATTGTATCAAGTGATGCCAAACTTGGAAGTGTGATGAGCGAATTTCTTGAAAATTCGATTCGGCTAATTCGACAAATTTTGCAAAAGAGTCGCTTTGTGACGAATTACTGACCAATAACAAGTATTTTCATTCCTCATTATCAACATATACATATTATATTAAAATACATGAACACTCTATTAAAATAACCATTGTTAAAGGACTATAAAATCTCCTATAGAAAGGAAAAAAATTGTTAATAACATTGATGCGATGTGCTCCCATATCCACCAATAGGATAGTTATTGCATTTTTTAGAGGACTCAGAGAGTGGACGTAAATATTCCCATAAAAAGCAGAGCTAGAGGCAAAAAAAGGGCAGATAATAACTAAAAAATGCAATATTTACGTCCACTCTCTGAGTCCTCTAAAAAATGCAATAACTATCCTATTGGTGGATATGGGAGCACATCGCATCAATGTTATTAACAATTTTTTTCCTTTCTATAGGAGATTTTATAGTCCTTTAACAATGGTTATTTTAATAGAGTGTTCATGTATTTTAATATAATATGTATATGTTGATAATGAGGAATGAAAATACTTGTTATTGGTCAGCGGATGGTATAAAAGCCCTAAGCTGGGACATGCGCATTATGCCCCTGAGGAAGCTAAAGTGCGAAACCCAGGTCGGGCGGTGACTGATCACCTGGATACTACATTGTTACATGCTGATATTTTATCCACGTTTGTGAGTACAATAAAACCTCTTATACTTTAATTGCTGAGAGGGTCCTTCACTATCTGTGCATACCCCATTGACCTTATAGGAGATCGGTGGATCCATCTAAGACCTTGGAAGTTTGGAAGCACAAAAAGATATCCTGCTTTTTGGGAGAGTCGGTGTCCAAGCAGCGCGGTTCTATCCATTTTATCTACATGTTTCGGAGTGTGAAGGTCCAACACACCATTGAGTACCAGCAGCGCAATTAGATCCGTGTCCGTCGGTAATATTAAGACTGGTTAACCTTTGTTTTTTCATTACACGGTCACATGTCCCTTATCAGCCAATAGAAGCTCACAGGCCCTTAGTCTCCTCATACACACAGTTTTACTCCAGGTTTCTATAACAATCCAGCCATTTTCACTGCTGTAGGTCAGCTTTAGGCTAGGGCTACACGACGACAATTAGTCGCACGACACATAGGGCACAACTACACTGCTACATGTGTCACGCGACATTGATGTTGCACCAATGTCGCGTGACAATTTTTATAATGATAATCTATGGTGTTGCAGTGCGACATGTGACATGCTGCGACTGTGATGCGACAGTCACAGAAAAATCCATCTTGGATGAATTTTTTACGACTGTCATGTTGCAATCGCAGCATGTCACATATTGCAGTGCGACACCATAGCCTATCATTATTATCATTATAAAAATTGTTGAGACAAAATGTCGTGCGACACATGTCGTCATGTAGCCCTAGGATTAAAGGGGCAGGGTGCTGTGGAGGTCACTGTTAAAGGGGCGGGCACTGTGGAGGTCACTGTTAAGGGGGCAGGGGCCACTATTAAAGAGGCAACTGCTGTGTAGGTAACTGTTAAGGCAGCAGGGTACTGTGGGGGGACTGTTAAGGGAGCGGGGTACTATGGAGGTCACTATTAACGGGGCGGGCTCCTGAGGAGGTCACTGTCAAGGTAGTGGGGTGCTGTGAAGGTCAAAGTTAAGAGGATGGGCTGCAGTGGAGGTCCCATTTTAAAGTGGCGGGGCACTGTGGTGGTCAGTGTTTAGGGGTGGGGGACTGTGGAGTTCAATGTTAAAGGGGCGGGGTGCTGTAGAGGTCACTGTTATGGGGGATACAGTCGATATCTTTTAAGGATACACACAAACATTAAATGAAATAGATGAAATATACCCGTGAGAAGCCGGGTCCTTCTGCTAGTATATATACATTTGAATTCCATATGAGAGCTTGTTTTTTGGGGGGTTTTGTACTTGTACTTCTAATTCCACCATTTAATATGGCATACAATGTAGTGGGAGGTGAGAAAATAATTCCAAATGGGGTGACCCCCCCCCATAGGGCCCTGCACATCAGCCTGTCCCTTAACATTGACAGGCACAAGGCCCCCCCCTTTAACAGTGACCCTCCCACTGTGCCACGCCCCCTTAATATAAGACCTTCGCAGCACCCTGTTCCCTTAATATAAGACTTCCACAGCACCCTGCCCCCTTAAAATGTGACATCCACAGCAACTCACCCCCTCAACAGTGACTTCTATCAGTGAAGAAAAATGGCTGAGTTGTTATGGAAACTTGGTGTACCTGTGTATGTCAAGACTGAAGGACCTGCGAGTTTCTATTGGATGATAAGAGTGATGTGACTGTGTGAATGGCAGAATGTAAGTAAAGCTGCGAGCTCCTATTGGCTAATACATTTTTTGGGAATATCTCCGGAATGGTAAACTTAGAGAGATGAGACCCGTTCTAAAACCTTCCCGAACACCTAATGTATCATCTATGTGCCAAATTTGGTGCAGATTGGTCCAGTCATTTGGCCGTGCATAAAACACAGACAGACAACAGACATTGTGTTGTAGCCCCTACAATGTCCGCTGCTTTTTATTTTATTTATTTTTATAGAATATTACTGTACTCCCTTAGGTAGTATAGTAATACATGGGTTGCTGATCTCCTATGTTGGCCTGCAACCTGCTGGCCAACATAGGAACTGCAGCTCTAATATGCTGGGTCTCTTCACAGAGACCTAGACTATTAGAATTAAAGACCGGCATCCCCAATCACCACAAGGGAATGCTGGTCTTAACCCGGAAGCATGGACGTCCAGCTTTCTCACCCTTTGGATGCCACACTTGAACGCATCTAAAGGTTGTAATGTCCGCAATCGGCAGAGACCTGCCGTCTATGGCACCCACTTCAAACACAAGCGGGCACCATGTAAAAAGACTTTAAAGACAATTCATACTTCTCCCCCACTTCCAGACACTGTCAGGCAGTTTATAATGGGGATGGATGTCTTTCCTAAACAATCCTTAGAAGCACATGTTGCAGTAATTCATTCCTAAGGAGGGGAAAGGACTTAGCTACAGTATGTGTAGTAGCTATAGACCCATCTTGCTTCTTAATTGTCACTAGAGATGAGCGAATCGAAGTTGACGAAGTGGAATTCGATCCGAATTTCAAGAAAAATTCGATTCGCAACCAATCCGAATTTCCTCACGCTTCGTGGTAACGAATCGCATTTTTTCCTAAAATGGCTGCTGCACGTGTGAGGACATGGAGCAAGTAACTCTGGGAAGGTGGGATCATCCATAATGCCATGCATGCAGACAATCAACAGCCAGTTAGCCCTGTGATGTCACAGCCCTATAAATAGCTTCAGCCGTCTTGGATTCTGCCATTTACCATTGTACTCAGTTCAGTGAGAGATGTCAGCAGGCGCTAGGGACAGTGTTAGAAAAAACTTAAAAAAACGATTACAAGTTCAAGGAAAGATTATTCAAGGTGTAAGGAAAGGATAGAGAGGAATCATTCCACAGCATTTACGTTGAACAGGGTTCAGTAGGGGAGGTTACAGCCTGGGTAATAGGAACAATCCTATTACACCTTGCTGCACTGACTGGGGACCCAAATTGCCATTATACAGTTCTGTAATTCCAGCAAACCATTCTTGTTATTTGGGGTGCAAGTGCTGTTTGATATAGCCATTAACAGGTTTTATTACTAAGAAATATTTATATGTCTTATTTGCCCTTGTGCGGTGCAGTTATATGTTCTAAAGCATTTTTGGCTTGTATTAGTGGGAAAAAAGGGCTTATTAGCTGTTGTGTGGTGAAGTGCGAAAATTACAGCCTTTTTTGGCGTGTATTAGTGGCAAAAGAAAAATATATTTGCCGTTCAGTGGTGCAGTTATATATTCTAAAGCCTTTTGTAGTCTGTATAAGTGGAAAAAAGTAAAATATATTTGCCGTTCAGCGGTGCAGTTATATGTTCTAAAGCCCTTTTTGGCATGTAATAGTGGCAAAATAAAAATATATTTGCCGTTCAGCGGTGCAGTTATATGTTCTAAAGCCCTTTTTGTCGTGTATTAGGGGCAAAAGAAAAATATATTTGCTGGTCAGCGGTGCAGTTATATGTTCTAAAGCCCTTTTTGTTATGTATTAGTGGCAAAAGAAAAATGTCTTTGCCGTTCAGCGGTGCAGTTATATGCACTAAAGACCTTTTTGGTACGTATTAGTGGGGAAAAAGGGCTTATTAGAATATAAAAAATATTTGCCGTTCAGCGGTGAAGTTCCATTGTACTACAGCCATTTTCAGGGTTTATTAATCGGATAGATACGCACGTCCTATTAGCCGTTCTGCGGTGAATTTTGATTGTTATATTTATACTTTGCGGGTGTATTAATAGGAAAAAGAATAAGGGAAAATTGATGGGTGCTTGTAGACTTTCTTCTGTATGACATGAATTATGTCGATTAGCCATTCAGTGGTGAAATTTGTTTGTGATACAACCTTTTTTGGGAAAATTGGTTGGTTGCTGTAACAATGGTCAAGGACAATATATGTCCTTTACGGCCCACTGGTTAAATGTGGTTCCTGCCTAGCCACACCAGCAACTTAGCCAGGTGACGCCGCTTCCGCCTCCACGTTCTCATGCCATTGGTCCTGCGACAATGTCCGCCTCTGCCTCCTCATCCTCCAACATGTCCTCAGCCTCCACTGCAGGGACAATTCACAGTGTCCCTCCAGCATACCACATGTGCAGAGCACGGCGGTGTCACGCTGTTCTGCACTTAGTTTTCCTGGGCAGGTCTGACCAGGGGGGCCCTCTGAGCTCATGTTCCTCTGCCGTGGTTGCTGTGGCAGGGTGGGGGGGTTGGGTTGGAGCAGTTACAGCTCCATCAGAAGCAACTTGAGTCTAGAGTCGCTGATAAGCAGCTTTCTTCACCCGCCTAGTGAAAAAACTACTCATCAGCAGCAGCAGCTAATCTTGGAGCAGGACCTGAACCAGCAGGTGGTGGCATTCTTGGATAGTACCCTGCCACCCCACATTGAAGATTCGCTGGACTACTGGGCAACCAAACTGAATTTGTGGCCCCAACTAGTAGAGTTTGCCATGGAAAAGCTGTCCTGCCTGGCCAGTAGTATGGAATCACAGTGGGTATTTAGTGCTGCGGGGGCCATAGTTATCCCAGGAAGAACTTGTCTGTCCACCCAAAATGTGGAAAGACTGACCTTTGTCAAGATGAATCAGGCTTGGATCAGCCAGGATTTCCACCCACCAATGCCTGATGCATCAGACTAGATCATCCATGGTGCCACACCAACACTTTGACAAAAGAGACCGGTTTCTTCTGGCTACCTGTTTTAGCTTCTATTCTGATGCTGCCACCTTCCTGATGACACACATCTGATGCCAAGTGCTCCTTCTTTCACCCACCATCTTCAGCTGGTACTCGTATTGCCACCCACTTCCCCACTCTGTCACCGGGTCGCTCTGAGGTCTCCTGATGCTGCTGCCAATTCCTCACTATGTCAGCCTTACCACTCTGTGGTCTCCTGATGCTGCTGACACCACCACACTATGTCACCTTGCCACTCTGTGGTCTCCTGATGCTGCTGTCACCTCCACACTATGTCACCTTGCCACTATGTGGTCTCCCGATGCTGCTGCCGCAACACTGTGTCACCTTACCACTCTGTGGCCTCCTGATGATGCTGCTGCCACCTCTACACTCTGTTATTGTGCCCCTCTGTGGTCTCCTGATGCTTTCGCACTCCTGTTTTTTTTTGGCATTACCAATACTGATGGATTACTGACTAAATGCTGACCGAGTGAAGGCGGATGCTCAACAGACAATCCGTTTTTTGGGGGTATAGTTCTATTGGTTCAGAGGAAGGGCAAAATAATCAGTGACGTCAACACAAACTTACTGCTGACACCCTCTCTACTCTGTTGGGGGGCTCTACTTGTATAAACGTTTAATAGAACAGGTTCTATAGACATCTATGTGGAATCAGCTGACAAGGGTGTAAAATGAGTGCGCTTCTGCTTGGGTGTAATCTGTAAGGTTGTAATCTGTAAGGCTGAGTTCATACTTGAGTTATTTGGTCAGTTTTGGCCCCGTGACTGCCCAAAAAGGTGAAGTGTGCAGTGATTCTAAGAGCGACGCCTGTCTTTTGCATGTCACAGTGACTCACTGTATTATTTCACTACCACAGCAGACTCCCTATGCGTGTTACTACAAGGCATAGTGTTCTACACCACTATAAAGGCTCTCTGAAGCCAGGAAATAGCTGTTTTTAACACGATTCACTGCAAATAAATTCAGATCGAACCCAATATTTCTAAACAATTTGGCCAACCGGACGAATCTAATTTTTTTAAAATTTGCTCATCTCTAATTGTTACGTCATGGTTTGGGACAAGATCCTGGCCTGACACCTTCAATCCTTCCTCCCCTCTGTGATAAATAAGGAACAGGCAGATATTGTACCATATAGAAAAGGTAAAAATATTTATACTAGAGTCTTGAATGCTATTTAATTTGCCAAACAGTTCAATACTGGTTGGACAAATGTCTTTTTTCGGCCTTATATATACTAATATGCCTATGCAACTTTTCAGCACTGATGCCGAGAAGGCTTTTGATAAAATTTAATGGACCTTTATGAAAATGGTTTCATTTCTTCCATTCTTCTTATATGCTTCACTGTACTCTCGTGTTAAAGTTAATAATTACCTGTCACCCACATTTTCTATACCTAATGGCACTCGACAGGGATGTCCCCTTTCTCCCAGTCTATTTGTGGTATGTGTGGCAACCATTAGGCTATCAGGGATGTATACAACAGCAGCATATGATGATGATATGATTTTATTTATCACAAATCCTGTTCAGGCTTTTCCCCATAATCCAACCCTTTTTGAGAAATGTGTCCCTCTTTCTAACTTTGAAAAAAAGTTTGAAAAGTGCTTAACATCCCCCTTTTCTTGTCGACATTCTTTCATTATTATGGGCATGTAAGTGATCTTTCCAGGGTTTATGATCTGAACTACATATAAACCCCTACTCAATCAAGTGGGCACCCAATTAAATAGACATAATATAATATTTCATTTCTTTCATGGATAGGGAGGAAACATTTTCTTCCCTGCCTCACTTTTGCCACATTTCTATGGAAAAGTGCTCACCTGACCTTAAAGCATACTATACAGCTATCCATCTCCAACGCTGGTGGGATATTAATAAATATTCTGGAAACTCCTTGTTGGCCTTGTTGGAGAGAAATGCGTTGGCCCATCTTTTCTACCTCTTATGTGAAAACCCCACCGCAACATACTATTGCTACTGTGTCTGACAACATGGCCAAAGAACTTTTATTTGTATGGCATAATGTCCATTCTTATCCCTCCTTCTCTACCTTCCCTATGACCCCAGGACAATACTTACCATATTTATGGGATGGGTCCCCATTCCTGTTGAATTCCACGCCTCTATGGGATCAGCTACTGTACACTCCTATACAACAATAACTTCCCTACTTTATAACAGAAACATGTTTTTGCAATCTTTGCCTTCAAATCGTACCACTTCATCTTCCATAAACTCTCATTATCATAAGGCTTAGCCAGATAGCTACATCACTTTTCTGCACCTCCATACTACCAGCCTTTCCCACATCTACTAAGTGCCTGTTCAATGAGCAGAAAATTCCTTTCCATATTGTCAAGGCATCTTCGTGTTGCAATACACACATTTAGATGCAGGATATGGGCTTCCAAACATGCAATTTTCTCACATCTTGCACAGCAATGTGCACCCCCAAATGTCTGTTGAAGGGCTGCATAAATCGCACAAGATGTGTACTGTACTGTGTACTGTGACCTGACAGCACACATCGTCAGGTTATAGTGCACACCTATGTGCACTACATCCTGCCACTGAGCGCAGCCAGGACACCACAGTGGGACCCAGAAGAAAACTGTCCATAGCAAGCGAATTAAGTTCATTTATTTATTTTTTTTAAATATCTGATCTGAGGTTTACTAGGGGTTGGGGATGCAATCTGAGGATGAGTGATGCTAGGGGTGCGATCTGAATTTGATAGAGAGTCTAATCTAAGTCTAATGGGCACTGATCTGATGCTGATGGGGGCTGGGGGTTCCGATCTGAGGCTGATTGGGGGGTCTGATATGAGTATGGGGGCTGGGGGGGCTTATGGGGGCTAATTTGAGACTAATGGAGGCTGAGAACGGTCTGATTTGAGGCTGAGAGAGGCTGGGGGGTCTGATGGTGGGCTGATCTGAAACTAATGCAGGCTAGGGGGTCTGATCTGAAGCTGATGGAGGTTGAGGGGGTCTGACTGAGGCTGATAGAGCTTGACTGTCTAATTTGGGGGTCTAATCTAAGGTCTGATGTAGAATGGGGGTCTGATTTTGGGGGTCTGATCTGAGGTGTGATGGAAACAACTTTTTATTTATTTTCCTCCTACAAATCCTAGGTACGTCTTTTAGTCTGGTGCATCTTTTAGTCTGAAAAATACGGTATTTACAGTTAAGTTGGGCTCATAGCAGCTTGTAGCATTGTGTCCATTGTGCTATTCTAATGTATTCTACAGTGTTCCAGTCAAAAGAAGACAACACAAAGAATGCAATTACTGTTATGCTTTAATAGATCGTGCAGTCATTAAATGATCCTTAAAGGAAAATTCCAAACAAAAGAGAAAATGTGTTTATGCTCGAGATTTTAGCACCTCACTCCATGAGACTTACTTGATTTATATATACCTAGGTCCAGAAAATGACAGGCTACATGAGTCCTAGATTCCTCCTAGATAGTATTGGTGAACAAAAGAACTATATTGCTTTGAATGCAAAACTCAGCCTGTTTTTTGTACGGAAAACATGATTTACAAATAGAGCAATTTGCTGGGAAAAAAATAAGCATGTACTCTGCTGATAAATTCTGTGCAAATGCAAGTATGCATAAATTGTTTTGGATGGCAGACTGCAAGTAAGAAAAATGCTAGTAAATAAAAACATAATGTTTAATATCCCAGTCCGACATCAGCATTAATATTTAAAACAAGATTGTCCTTATCCTCACATGGGAGGACAGCTGTCTGCAAATAAATATGTGCTTAAATCATGGCTCAAGAATGAAAAATATATTTGTTGTTCTACTTTTCAGTTCCAGAAATGAAAAGATGCCTACAACTGTGCTTGATGTCTAAAGAGCCTGACAATAGAGTTGTCAATTTGAAAACAGTCATTTTATAACCACGAGAAAAAAGGTTTATTGTGTTGTCTAGGTTGCTGGTGAATGCAATCACTAGTAGAGTGTATGCAATTTCCACGCAACCAGTTCAATAGTAGTTGCTGGTACTACTGAGCTATATGCCTGATCTTGCGTCTTATTCAACAGACTGTACAGATTATGATGTTATGGTGGTGCTCTATGCAAAAGTGCAAATTATGTCCATCAAAAAATATCAAAGTATCGCACCCACCAATCATTAAAATCTTTCTTTATTTGTCTATCAGGCGGCACAAGATACGGACAAACTGGAAAGCGATGGCGCACTTCCTCTGGCCCTTCCCCGCAACCTCTCCTCCTGCAGCTAGTCAAGACAACCCACATTTGCCATACAATCCCCCATCCAGTCAGTAGTTTTGTACCCTTAGTTCTCTCACACATTTTAATGCCCCATTAGTGCCCCCACGCAAAAGTTATGCCTCCTTATTGCTCCCACATGGTACTGTAGTTATTCCCCCTTACTGTCCCCTTCACAGAAGTTATGCTCTATTAGTGACCCCACATAGTCGTTATGCCCCCTAATGCCTAAATACTGTAGAATGCTCTGTTAGTGGCCAAACACAGTAGAATGCCCCCTTAGTGTCTCTCTAAGTGTTTATGCCACCCTAGTCCCCCACAAAGTAAAATCGCTCCTTGTGCCCCCATACAGTAGTTCTGCCACCATAGTGTCCCCACACAGCTATCATGCCCCCTTAGTGCCCCTCATAGTACGTATGCACCTTTAGTTCCTCTACACAGAAGAATGTCCCCTCATTCCCCCTTACAGTAGTGCTGGCCTCTTAGCACTCCCCTTACAGTAGTGCTGCCCCCTTGGTGCCCCCACACAGTAGTTATGGCCCCTTAGTGTCCCCATATCATAGTTATACCTCTTGTAGTGCCCCCACACAGTAGTTATGCCCCTGTGGTGTTAATAAAATAAAAAAGCAATATTCATCTACCCCATTGCCTCAATGAACAGAGCATATCCCATTCTCTGCAGCAGAGAGAGGTGTCTGATGAAGAAAGTGGCACACCTTTGAAACACGTTATATGTGCAATAAAGAAATCCCTTTGGTATCCTGAATTTCTCAGCCTGCTTCTTTTGAATGCAGTAACATCACCACACCTGCGCCCCTGAGTAGGGCAGTGCAGGACAGGCCTTGGGATGATCCTGCACCCATGCACTCTTCTACTCAGCCTAGCAGGTGTGGTGATGTCACTGCATCATGCCTCCTGGGGAGAGCACAGGCTGGGGAATTGGGTCCGGGCCGTAATTGATCACAGACATCCATTACGGCCTGGGCCTGATCTACCCATGCACATCAGGGCTAGACTGGGATTACAAAGCAGCCCTGGCACACAAACCACACCAGGCCACATACATTGAAAAAAATAGTGCTGTGCAGCGCATGCCAGTGGCAAATTTTGATTAACTGGGTAATACCTTTTTGTAAATAATGAATACAACAAGAAATGCCTAATCACATGGTCAGGGACATACATTACCTCCCCTATAGCACCATGTACCATGATAAAGCTCAAAATACCTCCCTAGCACCAAATAAATACCACAGCACAGCACAACATTTCTCCCTAACATCACAAAATAAGTGCCACCATACAGTAAATAAAACCCCCTCCCCAACAGTGCCAAATAAATGCCAATGTACAGCACAAAATACCTCCTCAACAGTGCCAAATAAATATCACAGTACAGCATTAGGTACCTCCTCAGTAGCATCTGATACCACCATACAGCATGAAATACCTCCCTAACAGCTCAGACAC
This sequence comes from Bufotes viridis, assembly GCA_033119425.1. Taxonomy (NCBI): domain Eukaryota; kingdom Metazoa; phylum Chordata; class Amphibia; order Anura; family Bufonidae; genus Bufotes; species Bufotes viridis. The sequence continues at coordinate 412,691,841 of CM065589.1, read as the reverse complement.
CACACCGAAACACAAAATACCTCCCCAACGGCACCAAATAAATACCAACATGCAGCACAAAATAACTCCCCAACAGCGCCAAATAAATACCACCATGCAGCATGTAATAGTTTCCCATCAGCATCCTATACCACCCTGCACCACAACATCACTGTCCACTGATAGCGTTACTGACCACTGACAGCAGCAGTGTCCCCACTTATATTTCTTACCTGTCTTGCAGACTGGCAGGATATGACATTAATAGTTGGCTGTAGTTAGAGGGAGATTCCCCTTCTACAGTTCCCCTCCATACTTTCAGAGGGTCAAAGACCTGTGAGGTCCTCTAGCCTTCTAACCTCTGAACTGCACTGACTGTGCAGTTTGTGTACTCTTAGAAACTTAATGCAAGTACTGTAGTTACCAAAACAGACATGTCAGGAGAAGTGGCAGGTCCACTTTAACACTATATTACATACAAGCCAAAGTATATTTGCAATGTGAAAATCACAATTATATAAATTACCTCTACTCTAATTCATCAAATAAACATTAGCAATATTAATAATAAACCACATTAATACGATTAATCAAAACACACTATATAGACAAGCGTATTGGGATACACAACTTCTAATCATTGAATTAGGCTTTCATTCAGTCTCATTGCCACAGGTGTATAAAATCCATCGCCTAGCTATGTAGTCTTCCTTCACAAACGTGTGAAAGAATGGGTCGTTCAAAAGAGCTCTCTGAATTCGAGTATGGTATTTGTGAATTCTAGAATCAGCTGTGAGTGGCTTAACAAAATGTAAGTGTTTAAAAACAGTAACTCAGCCACAAATTGGCAGATCACGAAAAAGTTACAGGGTGAGCTCCATAACTAGAGAGTTCAGAACCTCCTGTATCATTAACAGCAGCAAAAACAACATCAGGGGCTTCATGGCTTCCATGGCCAAGCAGTTGCATGGAAGCTTGACATCATCAAGCAGAATGACAAGCATCGGTAGAGTGGTGTGAAGCTAAGATAACGTGTTCTGTTGAGTGACGAACCATGCTTTATTCTCTGGTAGTCTGATGCATGAGTCTCGTTTTGGTGAATGCCAGGAGAACATTACCTGCCAGACTGCATTGTGCCAACTGTAAAGTTTTGTGGAAGAGGGATAATGCTATGAAGTTGTTTTTCAGGGGTTGGCCTACAACCATTAGTTCCAGTGACGAGATACCAAGACAATTTGGACAGTGTGCTCTGAGCATGGCAATGCTTTAATGATCTTGCAACTGGCAGAAAGAAGTAGCACTCAATAGTGTACCACTAAGGGTTTTTCCTAAAGAACTTGTACAGCAGATTTTGCTTCTGAATAGCTTTGTGGACCAAGACAGAGGCATACATAGAAATCATGGGGCTTCATAGCAAAACTCAGAATTGCCCCCACCCTAAAAAAAGAGGTACAATTATTGCACTAATCTACGGGCTCATGCACACAAACGTCTTTTTGTCCACATCCAATCCACATTTTTTTGCAAGTTGGATGCGGAATGCAGACAGACAATGTCCGTGTTTTGCGGATATGGCCGTGTGCATGAGCCCTTATAAGAACAATATGGGTACATTTTATGTGCATTGTGTTTATGTTTACATGAAGCATCTAAAGGGTTAAAATGGCAGAACTGGTGCTAACTCCAGTCCTGCTAGATTTAGCAATGTATAGCTGACATCAACAGCTGATGGCAAAGGCTCAACTTTTGAGCCTGTGTCATCCCTGCACTACACATCTATGTAGCAGAGCAAGAAGAGATCTTATAATATGTGTGCTAGTGTTGGGTGCTAATATTCAAATCGTGAATATTTATCGCGAATATCAGCACTAGGAGAATTTGCGAATATTTAGAATATAGTGCCATATTCGTATTTTCGAATATTCGTAATTTTTTTTCAATCTGAACACATGATTCCTCCCTGCTTCTTGCTTGTGGGCCAATGAGATGACAGCAATGTTTTTGTCTGAGCTTAGCAACATCCCTAGCAACCAATAGGAAAGTTGCCTACCCCTTACTATATAAGAACCTCCCCAGCAGCCATTTTCTGCATTTTTTTTACAGTTCTGAGAGAGACAGCAGGGTCATTGCTGTGCTCTGTGTTTTGCTGTCACATTACAGTAGATAGTTGGCTAGTTAGCTTATATATACATATAATAAAGATATAGTTAGTGTGAGATAGTCAGTGTAGGTTAGATAGTGATATATTGTAGCTGATAGGGTTCCAGTGCAGAGTTTTAGGTAGAGTGATAGGTTCTGCTGTCCAAAGATACATGCTACAGTGCTGTGATGTCACAAGTTCATAACAATACTTAGTGCACCAATAAGTAATATGTAGTCAGACCTGCTAAAATGTGAAGTTGCCCAAATTGCACAAAAATATGCGCATCAATTGCCGATTTGAGCAATCGCGAATATATTGGAGCACTCTATCTGCATGTAAAGCTATTGTAATGTTCTGCCATGCCAACCATTTTCTCCAGTCTCAGGAAACTTCTAGCAGCTTTAAAAATGTAGCAAAAGTGACTCACGTCTGTATTGCACGCACAATAAGTGAATATTACACTGCCGATTTTCCCAATCAAGAAAATAATCGCAAATTCTCGAATTCGCGAATATATGATGAATATTCACCCAAATATTCGTGAAATATCGCAAATTTTAATATTGCCCCTGCCGCTCATCACTAGTGTGTGTATATACAGTTGAAACCAGAAATTTACATACACTATATAAAAAGACACATATGCATGTTTTTCTCCATATCCGACATGAAATTAGAAGAAACCTTTCCTGTTTTTAGTCAATTAGCATTACCATAATTATTATTATTTGCCAAATACCAGAATAATGAGAGAGAGAGAGAATGTTTTAAGGCATTTTTATTACTTTCTGCAAAGTCAAAAGTTTACATACATTTCATTAATATTTGGTACCATTGCCCTTAAACTGTATGACTTGGGTCAAACTGTTTGGATATCTTTCCACAAGCTTCTCACAATAGTTGGTCGGAATTTGGGCCCATTCCTCCTGACAAAACTGGTGTAACTGAGCCATGTTTGTTGGTCGCCTTGCTCGCACCTGCCTTTTCAGCTTTGCCCATAAATTTTCAATAGGATTGAGATCGGGGCTTTGTGATGGCCACTCCAAAACATTAACTTTGTTATCCTTAAGCCACTTTGTAACCAGTTTGGCAGTATGCTTTGGGTCATTGTCCATTTGGAAGACCCATTTCTGCCCAAGCTTTAACTTTCTGGCTGATGTCTTGAGATGTGCTTCAGTATTTCCACATAATCTTCTTTCTTCATTATGCCATCTATTTTGTTAAGTGCTCCAGTCCCTCTTGCAGCAAAACCATCCCACATCATGATGCTGCTACCCCCCTGTTTCACAGTTGGGATAGTGTTCTTAGGCTTCCAAGCTTCTCCCTTTTTCTTCCAAACGTAACGATGGTCATTATGGCCAAAAAGTTCAATTTTACTTTCGTCAGACCATAGGACATGTCTCCAAAAATCTAGGTCTGTGTTCCTGTGTGCATTTGCAAACATTAATCTGGCTTTTTTATGTTTGTTTTGGAGTAATGGCTTCTTCCTAGCAGAGTGGCCCTTCAGCCCATGTTGATACAGTACTCATTTCACTGTGGATATTGACACAATTTTACCAGCTTCCGCCATCATCTTCACAAGGTCTTTTGCTTTTGTTCTTGGGTTGATATGCACATGTCGGACCAAAGCACGTTCATCTCTGGGACACAGAACACGTCTACTTCCTGAATGGTATGATGGCTGGACATTCCCATCTTGTTTGTACTTGCGTATAATTGTTTGTACAGATGAATGAGGAACCTTCAGATATCTTAAAATTGCAGGAAAAAAAGACAATGCAGCAGCACTCTGCAAACATAAATAGAGTAGAATAATGCAATAATTATAGAAAACATTTTCATGCTAATGCTATGCTTATTTTGCAAATTTGAGATTTTTGGCAAATACATTTTGTACAAAATTATTTGTGCCCGTCTGCCAAACGTCAAGGCGATCTCTATAAGACGGGAACCTAACACAAAATACTACCTGTTCTGTGCCATAATTGCCACCATAAAATTCAGGGAGTGCAGGTTCCACATGCATGCTGGGTCCACTCTGCTTTTTACCATTTTTGGTGCCATAAAGGCCACCATTAAATCCAGGGATGCAGGTATCAACATACATGCTGAGCCCACTCTATACCTCTCCTGGTGCCAAGTGGCTTCTAATAAATACAATGAGAGCAGGCTACAGCTTTATACTTTCTCTATTTATAATCAGCCGATGGGGCAGACAGGCTAGTCAGGGGTGCAAGACCAACAGGAGTCAGCCACACCTCCAGCTCCAGTACAACTGCAAAAAAAGGGGGTCAGTCCGCACATCCCAATGTGCAGATGCACACTGCCATGGCTAGAAACATACAGGAAAAAATTCTGGTACTAATACTACGCTTATTTTGCAAATTTGAGATTCTTGGCAAATACATTTTGTACAAAATTATTTGGGCCCATCTGCCAAACGTCTTTATAAGATGGGAACCTAACAATAAGTCATACCTGTTATGTGCCATAATTGCCACCATAAAATTCAGGGAGTGCAGGTACCACATGCATGCTGAAATTGCACCCAAGGTTGAGCCACACTTGTGCAAGTCCACAATTCTCTTCCTGATATCTTGGCTGATTTCTTTAGACTTTTCCAAGATGCTACACAAGGAAGCAGTGTGTTTCAGGTGTGCATTTAAATACATCCACAGGTGTGTCTCCAATTAGCTCAGATGTTGCCAACAAACCTAACAGAAGCTTCCAAACCCATGACATTATCATATGGGTAGTCCAGAATTTTTTAAAGGCATAGTAATCTTAGTGTATGTAAACTTTTGATATTGCAGAAAGTAATAAAAATGCCTTAAAACATTTCTCTCTCTCTCTCTCTCTCTCTCTCATTATTCTAGCATTTGGCATATAATAGTACTTATGGTAATCCTATTTGACCAAAAACAGGAAAGGTTTATTCTGATTTCATGTCAGATATTGAGAAAAACATGCATATGCGTCTTATGATATAGTGTATGTAAACTTCTGGTTTCAACTGTACCTTGCCTGTTAGTGGAAAGTAACTTCATATCATAAGTCGTATTCTATATAGAAGGGAAGATTTCCATTGGCTAATTTGGGGTGACATTCTGGACGTAAGAAAAAAATACTATGGGAATGTTATTTACAGTATAAGTGAATGCTAACTTTCTATGTTTCATCAGACACAGAGACTCAGCAGCACAGGGTGAAGCAACATTGATCAGCTCTGTCTGCTATATTGCTTCAGGCTATTTCTAACCTTCTTCTTGTTTTGTACAAACATGGACATACTGCCCCAAAGGTTTTCAACTTCTACCTGAAACATATTCTTTGTTTTTAACATTTTCTAGCATTGTGAAGATTTCACTAGTAGCAACAGGGAGTCACACGTGTTCGGCTCAGTATTAGTCAGGGAGAGCTGGAGAGTAGAAGGGAAAGATAGTGTAGGGAGTGAAATAGGAATATTTTAGTTTTATACTTGTTATAGACCCAAAAGTCCTTTTAAGGACTATAGTTGAATCTGGCAGCAATATATATTTTTAGTGCAACCTGCGCTAAATACCTTGCAATTGTTTGGCCGCTGCAGAGAGCTACATTATCTGTGTTACAAGTCCTGTCTAACGTGTGCGCAGCCTAAAAATATCTGACATCCAGTGTACTTTTTCTGTAGACGGTTTCCGCTGTGGACAGTTACATTACCAGCGCTACATCTCCTATATAATGTTTGCATATCTGAAATATCAGTGACATTCAGTAAAAAAAATTTTCTGCTGGTGGCAGCGACATTACCTGCACTACATCTCCAGTATAACATTAGCGCATCCGAAATATCAGTGAAATTCCATGTAATTCTTTTCGCCGCTGGTAACAGCGACATATCTGCACTACATATCCTGTGTAAAGTGTGCGCAGCCTACAAATATCTGTGACATCCAGTGTACTTTTTCCGTAGACGGTGTCCGCTGCGTACAGTTACATTACCTGTGCTACATCTCCTGTATAACGTTTGCCCATCCTAAATATCAGTGACATACATTCAGTGTAATTTTTTATTATTGAGTGGTGACAGCGACATTACTTGCGCTATCCCTTCTGTATAACGTGTGCTCATCCTAAATATCAGTGACATTCATTCAGTATAATTTTTTATTAGCCGGTGGTGACAGCGACATTACTTGCGCTATACCTCCTGTATAACGTGTGCGCATCCTAAAAATTTCTGTGACATTCTGTGTACTTTATTTGCACATACACCTGCGCTACTGTACGTGTGACATACTTGCAAACATATATACGATTTAATTTGCTCAAGGCGAGCAGTACGGGCCGTGGCCATGCTGCTGATGGTGCATGCAGAGGCCGTGGCCTTGGGCACGGTGAAACTGTGCCTGCTGCCAGAGCACAAGAAACACACTCATCCACGATACCTAGCTTCATGTCCCAGTTTACAGGGCGGCGCAGGACACCACTCTCGAAGTCAGAAAAGTGTGACCAGGTGGTCAGTTGGATTGCAGCAGATAACGCTTCCAGTCGGTTAAGAACCACCCTGTCTTCCACAAAGTCCAGTCTCAGTAGCCAAGAGTCTGGTCAACAGAATCCTCACCCTGATCCTCCTTCCTCCCACCATGGAGAGTCTTGGCAAACAAGTAATCCCACACTCGGATATTCCGAGGAGCTCTTTTCATCGCCATTCCTTAAATTGAGCCTCTCGCCAAGGCCGCTTGAAGAGGGACATGAGGAGATTTTATACCCTGATTCTCAAACTTTTGAGCATCCACAGTCAGAAGAAGATGATGGTGGGGAACGGCAATTACTGTTTCACGAGGTGGATGATGATGATGATGAGCACAGTTGCAAATAAGTCAACCGCAATTAGTGTCTCAAGAGGTTCATGATGAGGATGAGACACAGTTGTCAATAACTGAGGTTGTTATTAGATCAACAAGTCAGGAGGATGACAAGAGTGAGGAAGTGGAAGAGGAGGTGGTGGACGATGAAGTCACTGACCCAACCTGGGAAGGTGGCAAGCCAAGCGAGGACAGCAGTACAAAGGGAGAAGGATCCGCAGCACTGAAACAGCCTGGAAGAGGCAGTGGGGTGGCAAAAGGGAGAAGGCAGGCCACACCAAACAGGCCACATAACTGTTCCCCGGAGCAACCCCTTGCAGAAATCTCCCTTGCCAAGGGGTATGTGTTCCGCAGTCTGGCGCTTTTTTAAGGAAAGTGTGGACGATAATAGAATTGTCATTTGCAACCTTTGCCGTTCAGGGGCGTGAACACTAGCATCCTCACCATCATGATCTGCCACATGGCATCAAAACACCCTAATAGGTGGGCCGAACGCCTGGATCCACAATCAGTGCCTGCGGGTCACGCCACTGCCTCCTCTTCCCCTGTGTTATGTGCTGGCCAATCCCCTGTGCAAGACACAGGCCCGGATGCCTCCTGCCATGCACCTGGACCTTCGCAAGCACCATTAGCTAGCACATCGACTTCTGTGTCCCAGCGCAGCATACAGATGTCTATATCCCAGGCCTTTGAACGAAAGCACAAATACCCAGCCACCCACCCACAGGCCATTGTACTAAATGCACACCTTTCAAAATTGCTGGCCCTGGAAATGTTTCCATTTAGGCTTGTGGACACTGAGGCTTTTCAGCAGCAACATGGCGGCAGTCGTCCAGCGTAACACTGTGCCCAGCCAATATTTTTCACGGAGTGCAGTCCCAGCGTTACACCAGCATATGTCCTGTAACATCACCCATGCCCTGACCAAAGCAGTTATTGGGAAGGTTCACTTAACGACTGACACATGGATAAGTGCTTTTGGCCAGGGATGCTACATTTCCCTGACGGCACACTGGATGAACGTTGTGGAGGCCTGGAGTGCGTCGTACCCTGGGATGGGACAGGTGCTACCGACACTAAGGATTTTGGGCCCTACTTCGATCAGGGCTTCCGCCGCCACCTACGTTAGTGGCTACAACCCCCCATTCTCCTCCTCCGCCTCCTCCTCCACTTCCACCTCTCAAGTGGATCAGTAGCACCAGTCAGCCTTCAGTCAGTAGCTCGAAGCAGTGTAGCACTGCAGTGGGGAAGCGGCAACAGGCTTAAACTGATTTGCTTAGGTGTCAAAAAGCACTCTGCCGCAGAGCTGTCGCAGGGGATAAGGGTCCAGACTGAGCTGTGGCTCTCGCCACTCAACCTACAACCAGGCATGGTTGTGTCTGATAATGCCGGTAACTTGGTAGCGGCTTTGGAGCTCAGGAAGCTCACACACATACCGTGCCTAGCCCACATGTTCAACCTAGTGGTTCAGCGGTTTCTCAAAACCTACCCCAATTTGCCTGAGCTACTGGTGGAGGTGTGCCACGTGTGTGCCCATTTCCGCAAGTCATCAATAGCTTCCGCTGGTCTGGAAACGCTGCAGCAGCGCTTTCAATTGTCAGCTCACCGACTTTTGTGCGACGTGAGCACGCGCTGGAACTTGATGTTCCACATTTGGCCAGGCTTTATAAGCAGCAGAGGGCAGTAGTGAAATACCAGCTGCAACATGGTCGTCGCCTTTCCAGTAAGCTTCCGCTCTTCACAAGCGGCGAGTTGGCATTAATGTCTGACCACTGTGAGGTTTTATGCAACTTTCAGTTGCCTCCACTGCAGAGGATAGTACCCATGGAAGTTTTATTTAATCTGTTTAGCGTGGATGGGTAGAAGAGGCTAGGATTAGGTCACATGTTCGGGTGAGGGCGGGAGTGCGCTCCATAGTGAAATGCACGCTCGCAGCGTCTGGAGGTGGAGCGCACGCCACAGGCTGACATGCAGTCCAGAGAGGAGCTCACTCCCGCAGTGGCTGGGAGCAGGTATGCGCAAGTCGAGTGGAGCCCTCGACAATGTGACCATGGGAGGAGTTGTAGGTAGGACCAGATGACTGCCGGCCGGCCCGTTTTTCAAGAATAGGTAATGTCTTAGTGTCACAGACAGCGCTGTATGGTAGGAAGTATCCGGATCAAGTGGAACCATTATATGTGTCCTTATAGAAAAAGGGGGTATGGATATGCATAGACCTTTAAATATATATGCATATATGTATATAAAGAATCTATACAGAGGACTTTTATACCACATAAATATATATATATATATATATATATATACATATATATAAAAATATATAGAAAATGACATCATACGCAATAAATTATTTCTCATATTAAAAAGACATCACGCGGACATCACATATATCTGTAAACAATATATTGCACATGAGCATACATGAATAGCTCATTAAAAAGTAAAAAAAAAGGTTTTTCCCAATAAAAAATATATAATATATATGATCAATAAAAAATTATATATATGAACAATAAAAAATAGTAATTAATAAAAATATATTAATATTAGTAATACTATTCGGAGATACATCAGGATAGAACTATATATAAGAGTATAGGTGTATATGTGGGTTCCTATCATTAAGTTGATCCAATTGCTCTAGGGTACATATCGGATTCATCATGATTGGCCCAAATAAATAAAATACGTTGTCATATGGGAACAGTTTTTTGTATGTTTTTCTTTCTCCTCAATACCCCAGTGGGAGGTGTTTGGGGCTTTCCTCCTCCGTTTTGTGTACTACTTGATATCATAGGGTAGGTATCATTAGATTCTCATGGGACAATTTCTATAAATGATGAACTGGTGATTGATAGTTAATATCAATAATGACTATATTCAAGGGTCTCGTTAAGACCAAAGGGGGAGAGGGTATTGAATCTATAAATCCAATACATTTCTCGTCTGCACAGCTGGGAATATAATTGTAGATCAATGGGGGTGATCTTTAAGCCCGAAAAATTACCAGCATGTATTTCCGAGAAATGTTTGGAGACAACGTGTTTAACCTCATCCCGACCGCCGAACGCAGGGCTGCGTCCTGCGGGGGGCCGGGATGTTCCTCCGTGACGCGTTCACAGCAGCGCAGAGCTCGGCAGTTATACTACAGCCTGCCAGCGATGATCAATCACTGGCAGGCTGTAGAAGTAAAATAAAACATTTATATCAGATGCTGTTTTGTTAACAGCGTCTGATATACCTGCTACCTGGTCATCTGGTGGTCCAATTTGCTGGGATCGACCACCAGAGGACCAGGTAGCTATGTAAAGTAGCACCAAGCACCACACTACACCCCCCCGTCACTTATTAACCCCTTATTAACCCCTGATCACCCCATATAGACTCCCTGATCACCCCCCTGTCATTGATCAGCCCCCTGTATGGCTCCATTCGGACGTCCATATGTGTTTTGTGGATCCACGATCCATAAAACGTAGTTGTATCTCCTGCGGATTATTGTTCAATGCGCAGGGTTTTAGGCATTCATCTTGGCTCTCAGTGGAGATGCGTGATCGGGCATCTTGTATTAGTTTTTTGGGTTATCCTTTGTCCCTAAACCTCTTTTGAAGGATGTCTAATTGATTTGAGAGAGTTTTGCTATCTGAGCAGTTTCTGCTGACGCACCTCATCTGCCCATAAGGGATGTTTTTTTCCCACTTATGAAAGAGACAGCTATTAAATTCAAGGTAGCTGTTCGCGTCCACTTACTTAAAATGTGTGTGAGTTGTGATCCTGTCTCCCTGGCTGCTCAAGTTTAAATCCAGAAAAACTACAGTATCGGGGCTGAAGTGCGCTGTGAATGACAGGTTCCAATCGTTCTGATTTAAATTCTGGATAAAGTTGAGTAAGATGGATGGATCTCCTCTTCATATAAGGATAATATCGTCTATGAAACGTTTGTAAAACAAGATGTTCTTATGGTCAAGTAGGCCATACATTTTTAGAACGCCACCATAAATAAATTTGCGTACGATGGGGCAAATTTTGTCCCCATCGCCGTGCCGCATTTTTAGACATAAAAATCTCCCTCAAATCTAAAAAAATTGTGTGTAAGAATATACTCAATAGAATCAAGGATGAATGTTTTTTGGCCGTCAGGCAGATACATATCTTCGTCCAAGAAACTTTTAACTGCTTCTAGACCTAAATTGTGTTGGATGTTGCTGTACAATGCAGAAACATCCAATGTGACCCATATAAATTCTGTTTCCCATTTGATTTCGTGTAGAAGAGTGATCAAGTGGCTGGAATCTCTAAGGTATGACGGCAGATGTTTAACGTACCTTTGTAGAGTTTGGTCTGCATAGGCAGACAGGTTAGATGTTAACGAGTCAATACCTGAGATAATTGGACGGCCAGGAAGGTTTATTAGGGTTTTATAAATTTTTGGCAGATAATAAAAATACGGAATGGACGGGAAGGCTATCTTTAGAAATTGGACTTCTTTCTTAAAGTAATTTCTTAAAGTATTTTATCTGTGTAGCCTTTATCTAGGAGGGCACTTATGTTTTAAAAAAAAAATTCAGTGGGGTCATTTGGAAGTTTCCAGTAATAATTATCGTCTGATAGGATTCGCATTGCTTCAGTATGATAAGCTCTTGAGTCCAATATTACAATCCCACCACCCTTGTCTGCAGATTTAATTACTATATCCCTGTTAGATTTCAAAGAGGAAATAGCTGTCTCTTGCGCTTTTGTTAAATTCTGTGACGAGTTCCCCTCCCTTCCTTTGCCTGGATTAGCAAGGCATTTAAACTCCGCCAGGACCATGTTGTAGAATGTCTCGAGGTGTGGTCCTCTATGTTCTATTGGATAGAACATGGAACGGGGTTTAAATTGGGAGGCAATTGGAGCTTCTGAGTGTAAAATGTCGCTTCAGACTCAGTTTGCGCAAGTACTGGTTGAGGTCTACAAATAACTCAAACATGTCTAAACCTTTTGAGGGGCAGAAAGACAGTCCCTTTGAGAGAACATCAATTTCTGATGGATTTAAATGATATTCTGAAAGGTTAAATATATCCTTTTCCTTTAGGCTATCAGAAGTTTCTAATTGTTGTTCTGTTCGGGTCTGAGTTTTTTTGTTTTCTGGTCCTACTTCTCCTCCCCCTCTGCATCCTCTCCATCTGATATTGTTCTTTTTTGTTTGCGTTGGGATGTCTGTAATGGGCTGAAAAATTGAGTTATTTTTTGGTTCCGCTGTAAGTGTGGGTTCTGAAAAAGGGTTCAGACTGACTTCTGGAGGTTGAGTCAGATAGGGGGATAAGAGTTGAATGCTGGGCTTAATCGGTCTTGATGGAGTGGGAGAAATATGATTAAGAGAAAATTGATCTGCTATATTGTTTTGGTAGGGCCAGAAATTGTTCTGGACTAGACTCTGGGCTTGATGGAGCCTCACTGTATACTGAAATGCTGTCTAGTAAGTGAAAGGATGTACATATTTCTCCGTCGGGTTGATCTTCACTTTTACTGTTTATATTATCATCCACTCTATCATGTAGTCCAATTTTTATCATATTGGTCGAAGGTGTATTCTGATTCAATAAGGGCAATGTGTTAACTAGACTACATTCTCCCTCATCCGTGCTGTGTGTTAAAAATCTAATGCTGGTGCTGGGTTGGGATGTGCCTACTTCTGATGAATGTCCCTCCAGGGCTAGGGGGAATTTAGGTTCTAATTGCAGAATCAAGGCGTCTTTTTCCCAATTTTGATCCAGGTCGTCAAGCTTGTGGTCCTCCCTATCAGGGAGTAGTGTATTGGTTAGTGTCACCCTAGATGTTAATAGTGGAGACGTCTTACAGGGGGGCTTTTATCCTCTCTTGGGGTTTTGTCTCTTTGTCTTACTACTTGGGTCCTCCCTTTTCTTGGTGGATTGTGTTCCTTTTTATTTCTATTGGGTGAATTTATTGTTTGGTGTGTGATCTTTATGTCCTGGGGAATGGTTTTTGGGGGAGTTTTTGTTTTATCCTGCCATCTATTGTTGAGTCTTCTTGCTGATTTGAGTGGCTTCTATAAAAGGTTTTACTTTGAGTGTTCCTTTGTGTATTTTGCCCTTCTGTTATGGCATCCCTCTGTGGGTATTTCCCTACTAGGTATGAGATCCGTCGTATGGAAATTATTCCGGTTTGTCTCCGGTGGATGACTGAACTCCCACCGTCTAATTTGATTTGTCTTATAATCTCCTATATCCCATAGGACCTTTTTGCACTTTTTCCTGACCCCATTGTACTCAAGTTTTCTGAAAATATGTCGTGAAGGGAGTCTGGATGGACACCCCTTTCCGACATCTCCCATTTGTGACATAATTTCCTTACATAGGATTTGCAGCTTATTGATAAGTGTACACAATAATGATTTTGAGCAATCATCAGAATTTTTATACCATAATGACACAGTCCCGATCTTACATGAAGACAGGTTTTATGGAAATTCGTAGAATTGTATTTGTAAAATGTTATAAAGACTTAAAAAATACCAATCGATTTCGTGTTGAATAAAGTTTTTCATGTACTTGCCAAGGAGAAGGGTATCCCTTGTGGAATTTTTCTTGCTCGGACCCATTTTGCAAGTGAGTTCACTTGCTTTTAGTTCGAGTTTTCAGGCATCGATTGTGTCCAAAATGCATGGGGTATTTAGGTGGCTGACTTCACAAATTATTCTCAATTGAAGATTAGGTATAGGGAAAAAAACTTAGACTCGAACAGGAGAACAACAATTAGAAACTTATGATAGAATAAAGGAAAAGGGTATATTTTACCTTTCAGAATATCATTTAAATCCATCAGAATTTGATGACTTTCTACCCCTCAAAAGGTTTAGACATGTTTGAGTTATTTGTAGACCTCAACCAGTACTTGCGCAAACTGACTATGAAGCGACATTTTACACTCACAAGCTCCAAGTTGACCCCCATGCATCAGAATGGGAATGAAACACAAGACACTGCATCTAATGTGGACGAGATAGAAACACTATTGGAGGATCTCTTTGAGGACCCCATTCCCTCCCAATTTAAACCCCATTCCATGTTCTATCCAATAGAACATAGAGGACCACACCTCGAGACATTCTACAACATGGTCCTGGCGGACTTTAAATGCCTTGCCAATCCAGGAAAAGGAAGGGAGGGGAACTTGTCACGGAATTTAACAAAAGCGCAAGAGACAGCTATTTCCTCTTTGAAATCTAACAGGGACATAGTAATTAAATCTGCAGATAAGGGTAGTGGGATTGTAATATTGGACTCAAGAGCTTATCATACTGAAGCAATGCGAATCCTATCAGATGATAATTATTACTCGAAAACTTCCAAATGACCCCACAGAATTAAAAAAAAAAAAAAACATAAGTGCCCTCCTAGATAAAGGCTACACAGATAAAATACTTACCAAGAAAGAAGTCCAATTTCTAAAGATAGCCTTCCCGTCCATTCCGTATTTTTATTATCTGCCAAAAATCCATAAAACGCTAATAAACCCTCCTGGCCGTCCAATTATCTCAGGTATTGACTCGCTAACATCTAACCTGTCTGTCTATGTACACAAAACCCTACAAAGGTACGTTAACCATCTGCCGTCATACCTGAGAGATTCCAGCCACTTGCTCACTCTCCTACATAAAATCAAATGGGAAACAGAATTTATATGGGTCAAATTGGATATTTCTGCACTGTACAGCAACACAATTGTGACCATGGTCACATGGTCAAGGGCTCCACTCGACTTGCGCATGCCTGCTCCCAGCCACTGCAGGTGTGCGCCCCTCTCTGGACCGCACGTCAGCTTGTGGCGTGCGCTCCTCCTCCAGGCTCTGCGAGGGTGCGTTCCACTCTGGATCGCACTCCCGCACTCACCCGAGCACTCATGTGAGCAGAATCCCCGCCGTGATATAGGAATCGCAGCGGGGAAAATTAGTGACAGCCCATACTTTTAACAGAGAAATGCGGGATACCCACCAGCCTACTCCTTCACTATTGGATTATTTTAATAAATAACAAAAGAAAACAGTTTCTTGGGGGTGGAAACTTCCGGGTCGCGGATCACGTGACCAGAAGCGAACCCTGGAACATGTGCAGTACACACTGTCATTTGTATTTCTATATATATATGCCTGTATTATGCCTGTATTAATGTACATGCTCCTGACGAACGGGACGGTTCATTGTGACCTCGAAACGCGTCGAGCTTTATTCAATAAAGGATACCTTGCGAGACTGGAAGTCCTGCGGGTCAACATTTCACCAGGACAGCACGGGGATCCAACTATTCTACAGGCGACCTCGGCGAGGGGGATGTGGGTTCCAGGTGTCTGGAGTTTATCTTGACCCACCCCCCTGGTGAAGTAAGTAAAAAGGTCTGATGTGACCACCATCATTTTTCATCTATTGCATTGTCACATTGCTTTTAAAGTTTTCACGCGCTGAAAGGGTAGCTACTGTATTGCAGCCCTTTTCTAGCCTGTTCCTAATGGATATTTTAAAAGATCAGTACTCTTTCTAATTCGTCTGGCGCTTCACATGATCTGCTAGTGTCCTAGCTAAAAATATTTTTATTCACTTACTGTCTCTATCACTGCTTTATCCTAAGCCATTCTTTTGGGTGCGAGCAGCCACAACATTAGGACCTATCTCCCTCTAACAGGACTTTCTCTCCCCCTGGAATACCCCCTGGCGCTCTTCCTCTTCCCTTGTTCCAATCTCCATATTCTATTTCAGTTCACTGCACCCTATACCTCCACCCTGGGACTAGCTAAACCAAGGTCTACGTTATTTCACTTTTTTTTTGGCATTTATGCTCCCTTTTTTTCTTTGATACATGCATTGTGTGGAGATGGCAGCAGCAGCATCAGGAGACCACAGAGTGGCAAGGTGACATAGTGTGGAGATGGCAGCACATGAATATTTTTAATTTACTGAAGCTGCTTGATTTAATTGTGAATAGATGGTAAAGGCACCCATCAATTGTACCGAATAAAAACAATTTTGAAATAAAAATTTTTACGACAACGTAATTTGGTCCATACAGCAAAAGGAGCTCTTCAAGCACCCATCAATTTTCCCGAAAAAAAACATGTTTGAAATAAAAAGTTTCACCATAACATAATTCAGTCCATTCCGAAAAAAGGACTTTACCACATATAACTGCAGTGCTGAATGCCAAATATCTACTTATATACGCCACTAACAGCTTTACCACAGATAACTGGAACAGTGAACGCCGAGGATATTTTTCTTTTTCCACATATATACGCCACTAAAAGGCTTTTCAACAGACAACTGAAGCGCCTATACGCCGAATAGATTTTTCTTTTTTACTGATATACGCCACTAAAGGCTTTTCAACAGAGGGTTATAGGCTGTCAGTTTCAAAAAAACACAGGTGTCTAAGGCGGAATGATCTGAAGTAAATGTGATCTAGTGGAGGTAGTAGATCTGCGCTGGAAGAGTTTGTGCAGTTTCTGTAGAGAAGTCCCCGTAGTGTCTAGTAAGCAATACCGCAGACAGATGAGGGCTGGTGTGAATTAGTTTGCATTTTTGTGCAGGGTTAGTATATAGTGTATTCACCTAATGTTGGTGCGCCGTTCTTATGGACATCGTAAGCGCGCAGTGTCTGAAATGTAAATACAAAATTTCACCACAACGTAATTCAGTCCTTACAGCAAAAGGAGCTCTTCAAGCACCCATCAATTTTAACGAAAAAAACATGTTTGAAATAAAAAATTTCACCACGACGTAATTCGGTCCATACTGCAAAAAGCATATAACTGCAGCGGTGAACGCCAAATATATATTTATTTTTCTACTGAAAAATGCCACTAAAGGCTTTACCACATATAACTGCAACAGTGAACACTAAATATATTTTTATTTTCCTACTGATATACGTCAATAAATGTTTTTCAAGGTATAAGTGCAGCAGCGAGTGGCGAAGATATATTTCTTTTTCTGCTGATATATGTCACTAAAGATTTTTCAAGATATAAGTGCACCAGCGAGTGGCGAATGTATATTTATTTTTCTACTGATATACGTCACTAAAGGTTTTTCAAGATATAAGTGCACCAGCAAATGCCGAATGTATATTTCTTTTTCTATTGATACACGTCAATAAAGGTTTTTCAAGATATAAGTGCAGCAGCGAATGGTGAATGTATATTTCTTTTTCTGCTGATATATGTCACTACAGGTTTTTCAAGATATAAGTGCACCAGAGAATGGCGAATGTATATTTTTTTTCTACTGCAATATGCCAGTAAAGACTTTACCAGATATAACTGCAACAGTGAACACCGAAGATATTTTTTTTTCAACTGAAATACGGCACTAAAGGCTTTTAAACAAATAGCTGCAGCGCTGAACGCCAAATATATTTCTCTTTTTCCACATATATACGCCACTAAAGGCTTTTGAGCAGATAACTGCAGCGCTGAACGCAGAATATATTTTTCTTTTTCCACGTATATACGTCACTAAAGACTTTTGAACAGATAACTGCAGCGCTGAATGCAGAATATATTTTTCTTTTTCCAAGTATATACGCCATTAAAGGCTTTTGAACAGATAACTGCCGCGATGAACGCAGAATATAATTTTCTTTTTCCATGTATATGCGCTATAACGCTACTAAAGGCTTTTCAACAGATGACTGCAGCGCTGAACACAGAATAATGTTTCCCTGCACTTGTGAATCGCTTTTTTTTCACAATGAGGTTTTTCCTATCACTGTTCCTAGCGCCTTCAGACGTCTCTCCCTGCACTAAGATGCTGTAAAATGATTCCTCCCTATCCTTTCCCTCCACCTTGAATAATGTTTCCTTGCACTTGTAAATGGCTTTTTTTTTTACAATGAGTTTTTTTTTCTATCACTGTCCCCAGCTCCTTCTGGCGTCTCTCCCTGCACTAAGATGCTGTGAAATGATTCCTCCCTATCCTTTCCATGCATAAATAATTTTTTCAGTTTTTTTTTCACAATGAGGCTTTTCCTATTGCTGTCCCTAGCACCTTCTCACGTCTGTCCCTGCACTTGGAATGCTGGAAAATGTCTGATTCCAAGATGGCTGAGGCTATTTATAGGGCTGTGACATCAAAGGGCTGGCTGGCTGCTGATTGGCTGCATGCATGGTATTATGGATCATCCTGCCTTCCCAGAGTTCTTTGCTCCATGTTCTCACTCGTGTAGCTGGTATTTTAGCCGCCATTTTAGGAAAAATTGCTATTCGTTACCATGAAGCGCAATGAAATTTGCATTCGTTTCAAATTGAATTTTTCTTGAAATTCGGATCGAATTCCACTTTGTCAGCTTCGATTCGCTCATCTTTAACATTCACCGTTAGGGCCGAGCGAAGCCGTGGAGGTTCGGCTTCTACGGGTTCGACCGAACTTTGGTTCAAAGGAGGCAGAGGAGGTAGCCAATAGTGTTTTTGTGGGGTTATTTTGGGGGGAGGCCCCAAAACATTGGGAAATGGCAAACAGAATGAACAAACTGTGCTGGAGTATACCGCTCTACTCTGCCCAAGGTACGGAAAGTCCTGTCGGATCCATGCCTGTCTCATTTTAATGAACGTGAGCTTGTCCACGTTGGCTGTGGACAGGCAGATGCACCTGTCCGTGATCACACCCCCTGTCACGCTAAACACACGTTCAGACAATACACTTGCCACAAGGCAAGCCACCACCTCCAAGGCTGAAAGGGCAAGCAAAGGCCATTTGTCCAGTTTGGAGACCCAGAAGTTAAATGGGACAGACCCATCATATACGTTGCATATGAGGTGGTGAGCGGTAAGGCAGAAGTTACACTGCAGCGCAGACAGGCGAGCAGCAGCAGGGTGAGAAGTCCTAGAGCACGCACAGATGGGCTGAACTTTCTGCAGCAGCTCTGGTAATTTTTCAGGAACCTCTTCACCACCAAATTCAGCACATGGGCCGGGCAAGAGATGTGCATGAAACCAGCTAGACTCAGATCTGCTATGAGATTTCGCCTGTTGTCGCACACCACCAGGCCGGACTTGAGGTCAGTGGCACCAAACACTCAATGGTCTGTTGTTCCATGCCCATCCACAGCTCCTGCGCCGCCTGAGCGCTCTAAGAATCCCGCCCGGCGGCCGGCTGCTGCGCTTGCATGTGTGCGCCGGCCAGTGGCCGCTCACTGACCCAGCAACACGGCCGGACCCGGACGATCACATGATGGGCTGGGTTCAGGGAGGCTGGGGCCTGGGGGGTGACTGCACAGCGGCGGGAACCGGGAAGCGCAGGGGCAGCTAGCCTAGAGCGCCTGAGGCGATGCGATCTCACTCTCTGACACTCACCAGCAGTCAGCCAGAGAGAGAAGTAGTAGAAGCTAATAGCCGCCCAGCAGCAACTCAGGACAAGACAAGGACAGCTGGTAGGATTGGAACTACTTAGTTGTTCAACTAGAGTCTGTCTGATGGATCATTATACATCAACATACATCAATATAAGTTGCAGGCATATAGCCTAGGCCTAGCTGCCTAGCCAGGACCTAAAGAGTTGCAAAGCTATAACCCTCAACATACCCTTACAGGCTCAGCAACAGATTATAAGAGAATGCTGAGGATTGTAGTATCACAGGGATATAAGAGCAGTAAACATGGTAGATGGAGCAGTCGCAGATCTTATATGAGGTCATTCTGGCCATTTGGTGCCACTGGGCAGGCTATATCCCTGTGATACTACAATCCTCAGCATTCTCTTATAATCTGTTGCTGTCAGGGCATGCTGAGGGTTAGGCCGCAGATGGACATGGCCGTGAGCGGTCCGTGGTATCCCGACCTGGAATCCTGCAGAGAGCTCAGCGTCATTGGTTGCTATGATGCCCTGCGCTTAGTGCCGCCGCTACAGTACTGTAATACACTGGTATGATCTATACTATTGTATTACAGTACTGTAGCGGCGGCACGAAGCGCACGACGTAAATCGTGCGATTTACGAGTAAGCGAACAATCTAATACACAGGCTTGTTTCTTTAGCTATGTCTTAAGTTATGGTAGTTATTCTCCACCATTCTTAATAGGGGGCTTTATTGCAACATATAACTCTCTTTGAATTTAAATGCTGAGAAAGGGGTGGAACATATGTGATGTCATGATATGGGCAGATCATCTGATAAAGGGGGGCGGCAATTTTTATCTTGCCTAGGGCAGCAAAAATCCTTGCACCGGCCCTGACTACAATTCCCACAATGCCCTGCTGTAGGCTGATACCTGTAGGCTGTTGGGGCATGCTGGGAGTTGTAGTTTTGCAACAGCTGGAGGGCTGCATTTTGAGGATGCCTGATTTAAGCACTGCGCACTTTATATTTGTATTGCTATTTTTGTTGACCTAGTTATAGGCGACTATAATTGATAATTGGCTCTTGCCCTCTTTGATTAGCTGTGCTGTCTCCGCTCTTCATATGGGTTATTCATGGCCCAGTATGTAGTGTTCTTCACCTCTTGTATTTTATACATTGTTTTATATTAATTAATTATTAATAAAGATCAATTATTATGTCTACCTTTTTGGCCTTTTTTTGGTGTTCTGCATAATGGGACTAGGTGTTTATGTTTTTTGTCCCACCTGTTTATAGGTACAAATTACTCCTAAAGCTAGCAACTTGGTGGCCCCTGAAGTGTAGTTCAGATACCTGTATAGGTGTGAAAGGGTGATAACCAGGGGGTCTAACTTCACAATGCCCTCAGTAGTAGCCTCAAGATAATTCCGTTCAGTTGGTACAATGGGTCCAGACTTGGTCGTTGCATACAGGGCATTACTATGATGTGATTATAAGAGACAGCACTGTACAGCACAAGTGTTGTAGTGTTTGGTAGAAAGTGTTTGCACCGTTAGGGATGTGACCAGTTCAAGGACACTCGACATATGAGATGTCTTCACACATGCTGTTAGCAAGTAATCATAAATTACATCTATTTATGCCATCAGCAAACACTGACTAAAATTCACTCAGTAACATGGCATTTGTAAATACTGATTTTCATTAATGAAGCACGTATTTAGAAATCTCTGATACCTAGCATGAATAATTCATTACAATACTCTCAATTTCACACAAACATGCATCCATGTACCTCTAATGCCAAGATGAACTAGGTTTTTTTGGAAGACATCAAACATATGAATACACTATGCTATCTCTGAGGTAAGGCAGAAGGTTTAATCCATTGTTATATTGCTGTATATGTATTTTATATACTGTAAACTCAGTATGTGAAGGCTCCAAAGTTTTATAGCAAAAATCTATTGGATCTACTTGTTGATATGACCCCTTTTTTCACAGAATCTACATATCATTTTCATCTTTTTTATTCCAAAAAGAACTAATTGCATTGAGCTCACTATTTAGTACATTATAGGGGAAATGTATCATTCCTCTATCCTGAGTTTTTGCCATTAAAAAGTTGCAAAACCTCATTTTGCTACTTTTTTAGCTGCAATTGTTGTTTTTACACTGCCCTCGCGATTTTCTGAACAGGAACATGGCGAGGTATGGGCGGTGTCATTGGCCCCAGAATATTCATCATCATTTATGCCAGGAAATGGTGCAGATGATGACTGAAATCTACTCCAGCTACGGATGGGAATAGTTTCTGTCTGGTGCAGGGACTACCATATGAGGCATTTATAGCAAGGTCTGTACCTCCTCAAGTGGTACAGGCCCCATGAAGTCCAGCATAGCACAAAGCTGTCTTGATAAATCAGGGTTTATATATTTTGTTTAACATAAATTGCTTAACTCTCCATACTACTACAGAGGGAAAACTACAATAGCAACATGCCTTTAGAGAAATAAGTCATTAACTGGTATAATTCTACCATCTATTTAAAGATTATTATGTTTGATAAAGCTCCGAAAATATTATAACAGTGGCTTCTGATTGCAGAGGTAGTCCACATCTGGTGTTTTTATGTAATTCACCCCAAATGGTTGTAAGACACTACTAATTGGTCTTTCCCTCACTAAAAAATCCCCTCTTCAATCGATTCTGTATGCAATAGCCAAGCTCATCTTACTGTCCAACCAGTACACCATTCCTTATTCTGCTGCCAGTCATCGCACTGAATATCCATGTTAGAGATGAGCGAAACATTTTAGATTCAGTTTGATTCCGGTTCGCCAATTTGTTTTTAAAAAATGGTTCAGACCTGAATTGATTCAGGCCAAACCAAAGTTGCTCTAAAAATTGGTATATAACCCCCTCTAGCCTCCTCAGACTCTGAATTTTCAGAAAAACGTATTACTTCTTTTTGTTTATTTTTTAAAGACTTTTTTCCCTCCCCAAGCTCTGGAGTGCAAAGGCAGCAATAGTCAATTATGTCTCAGTGACTCGGACATACATAACTATGGGTAAACGCACATTTGACGGTGTTGACATACATATCATGTTTTTTCATATTTTCATATTCCAAAAATTGTCCCTTATCAGGGGCAGATTATGTTTAAACATACATACATGTTGTAAGATAAAAAAAAAAAAAATTGGCTTGAGGTGAACCAAACGTCCAAAAATTATGCTTTGACAGGGTCAGGATGCCTGTCCATTTGACGTGCACAAATTTTGATTATCAGAAAAAAACGTAGCTAATTGTGAACAAGCCTAAAATTTCTCTTTTGGGGCTTATGAACATGACCATAGGGCTGTTTTGAGGTCCATAAATTGCAGATCCGCAAAACATAGAAACCAGCTGTGTGTGTTGCACATTTTGCAGAATGAAATGTTCTTCCTATCCTTGTCCGTAAAATAGACAAGAATAGGACAAGTGCTATTTTTTTGCGGGGACAATGAAGTGAATGGGTTCACATCCGACCGGCAAAATACATTCTGGAACAAAAATACATTCATGTACATGAGCCCTTAATTGGGAGCGGCAATAGTGCAGTACAGATGTGGAAAGGGCACGGTATAGATATAGTGGCACGTGGCCACAATAGTAGTGGCAGCAGAAGCAGCATAGCATGGAACATACAAGGCAGTAGGTTGGCTCTTTATGGGTAGTAGTAGTAGTAAAAGTAATAGTACTAGTGGTGGTAGTAGTGGCAGATGCTTTGCGTTAATAGTGGTGGCTGTGGGGGATTAGCAGCAAAGAGCCGTGGCAGCTGAGGCAGCACTGGCTGGAGCAGCAGCAATATGTTACATGTTGGCAGGCAGGCAGCAGCATGATGAAGGCAGCAACAGCCTTAAGGAAGATGATGGTCAGCAGGCCACAGCAGTGTCATGATGTCGGTGTTGGCATGATGAAGGCAGCAGCAGAAGCCGTACAGGACATAAGGGTCGGCAGGCTGCAGCAGTGGCATGATGGCGGCAGTGGAATGATGAGGGCAGCAGCAGCCGTATAGGACATGATGGTCGTCAGGTTTCAGAAGTGGCATAATGGCTGCAGTGGATACAACCAAATACTGAACAACCACTGTATGTAATGTTCCACAAAAAGGAGTTCTTGTCACACCTCTTTTCAATAATCCTAAACCAACAGTGGACTAGTAAATATAAAACATAACTTTTAATATTGATTTCTATAAAAAATTCCCATAAGAAACGAGTGCAAGGTGAGAACGAAAAGTCAGTCACCTGCAGTCTGGCAGATTTCAAAGCCTGGACAGAGCACATTATCCAGCTAAAATCAATGCCAACAATAAGGGACGGTTTAGCAGTATCCACCTGCCATCCACCAAATCTAAAGGTGGGCAGTAACGTGGAATCCAACTACCATCCACCCAATATTAACAATGGGCTGCGACGCCCACGCAGTAGCGGCAAATAGTGGTCTTACCTGCCACTCAAATCAGCAATGGTGGGCATCCAGGCCAACATACCACAATAGCACATAATTAAAATACAGAACAAAAATTGCCTTACTGCATTCAGTGTATGGCATGTAACAAATTACCCTGCGGATGACTCAGGCTTAAGGTCCAAGGTATGTCCACCAGTTCAAAAGGTCAGATGTCTGTGTCAGTGGCTAGTTAATCTCCTGAATGACTCTAATGATAAATCCCTGCCCGACATAGGGGTAGGGTCTATTCTTCCCCCTGCCTACTGACACGGAGCACCCGCCCCGACAGGGGCCACCCCGTACGGATCATGTCCCTGTAAGGGGCCTAAAGAGGCTACAATCCCCCACACTCTCTGCTCCCTACGTGCCACGTTTCATCCCAGCACATGGGACTCCTCAGGGAACGTAATACAAATTAGGAGGGATAGAGCTGAAAGAAAATAAAAATAAAAATGGTGCATTGTCACTCACTACTCTGTTTGACTACCTCAATGTCACTTAATATGCTGGAAAGGTGGGGGTACTTACAAAGTTGCAGAAACTCTCCCAAAGCTAAAGATGGACAGTGGTCCTAAATAACAGGCAGCGGAAGGGAAGTGTCCCTACTACCGCTGCGTCTCACTACTTGACAGTTCAAAGGAGCCGCTGTCTACACGCCGCCTCCTCCTATTTAAAGCTCCCATGTGCCGGCTGTGTAATGAGCTCCCTGCCTCTTCCGGCCTTGCGGTCCTGGAGCGCATGTGGAACGCACGCTGCCACAGAGTGTGTAAGCAGGTCGGAAGTGGGGAGGTTATGTGATGTCAAGCAGCTGTGGAAGGCCGGCCCCAGGCACTATGCACGTCCTAGGTAAATTAGCAACGCGGCACTGGGGCACAGTTATATAGGCAGTGGCCACAGACGTGGAGCCAAATTGCTCCATATTCATGTGGATTTCTTTGGCAGAATAGCCATATGTTTTTGATATATATATGAACAGGATAAAGCCTGGCTAAAGAGGTAAAGGTGCACAAAATATTATTTTCAAAGGATGATGTCCTGGGGTGTGCACAAGATGTTATGGACATAACCTGATAATTACAGCCTAATATTAGTGTCCTACGGTATAATATCAAATGAATGCGACGTGAACGGGACAGAATATGTCTCCCACTCCCCCAGTACCCACAAAAACAATTTTCTTCCATGGCCGGTCAGGGGGTTCAGCTGCATTCCAGGATCTTTAGTGTGTAGGTACCTGACCTAAGTGACGGAGATTGGAAAAATCCAAAGGAATCAGAAGATCCAAAAGTCTAAAAAGAAAGGTCAAAAGTTCATGACCGCAAGGACAGAATAATATGCTGATATAGAAAACATCCGAAAAGAAAATTTCCTAGATAAAAGAGCTATAATTCTGCTGTTCGTTAAACCCATATGGGGCAACGGTTTTTAGGTAATAAATCCATTTGGATTCGCACTGGAGAATTACGTCTCACTGATGGTTTCACTAGCTCAATGCCCATAAACTAAAGGCATTCAGTTCGACCATCATGAATTGGTTTGATGTGACGAGCGACTGGGGTGTCTCTGGAGTTGAGAGCATCACCAACATGCTCCCCTATACGCCTGCGGAATTCTCTTGTGGTCTTTTCCACGTATTCATGATGCACTCACATGTAATTTTATAAACGACCCCCCGAGATTTACAGCTGATATAATCGCGTATAGTACACACCTTCTGTGTGTTGGAACCTACAAATGTTTTGCCACATTTCATGTACTTACATGAAACGCAGCACCCACAGCGGTAGTTGCCACAGATCTGTCTGTCTAACCAGGTATGGGTGGTGCGGATACAAAATGGCTTTTCAGAAGTCTATCCCGGATACTAGGTCCCTTCCGATAGGTAATGCTGGGACGTTCCGATATTACCTCCGCTAAGTCAGGATCAATTCTCAGGATATGCCAGTACCGTGCTATTAGCTCCCGAACATGCTTAGATGCCCTGTCAAACTGGCATCTAAGTCTTATTTCCCTAGGAGACTCTCTCGAATCTCTCACAGGCCGGGAGACCAACAAAGTTGAACGTTTTGTTGGCAATGGTTTTTGAAAAGCTGGTTTAGGGGTACTCATGGGATACCCACGATCTAAAAATCTATCCCTTAAATCTTTGGCCTTATGTAAAAACTCTGATGTCTGGGAGCACTTACGCCTAAGGTGCAAGTACTGGCCCCTGGGAATTCCTCTCCTCAGTGGAAAGGGATGATGACTCTCCCACCTTAGGAGGGAATTAGTGGAGGTGGCTTTTTGGAAGATTGAGGTGTCCAATGTCCCGTTATTATTTTTGGAGATGCAGATGTCCAGAAAGGGCAGAGTGGTCGGATTACTTTCGCCCCTTAAGCGTAGCCCCACGTTGTTATCATTAAGGCTGTTAGCCCATGATGAGAAGGACGCTACATCGCCTTTCCAGATAACAAAGACATCGTCGATGTAGCATGCCCACATCTTTTCGGGCCTCATCGCCAAAAACAAACAGGCTCTCCCACCAGCCCAGGAACACATTAGCGTACGATGAGGAACAAGGGCTCCCTATCGCGGTGCCCCTGAGCTGGTGGTAGACCTTGCCCCCAAAGAGGAAAATTCCAGGACACGGTGAACAAACTGGTTGTGCGCTGAAAATTGTATGAAAACATTTCCCCATTTTGTCTTGATAGCGAGGGTCTAAAAGCATGCCTATCAAGTAATCATCAGACTACTGGATGTCACCAAACCGCCTGTCGCAAAAACTGCTACAAAAATGTGGACGACTCGCCAAAGTTTGTTAAGAAATTCAATTTGTTCCAAATTAATTCATCACAAATCGTGATAAATCTGGTATACACAGTCCCCTCTGCCTAATCATATTCATCCCACTTGGTGGCTCAATCTCAGTGTGAAGGCTTGGAACTTAACCTGCAAGGAGAGTACAGGGAGACTGCAGAGAGATTGCAGGCGGAGTGTATCTCCATATGTATTACATTGTAGTGCACCCACATTCATACTTAATCCATTCTGTAGGTACGATGTCATCAGTACTACAGGCAGTTGTAATTGATTGCCATCTACATCACTTTGCAGAGCACCAAGATTCATAGCTCATTTTTTCTGTTAGCTGTTGAATTACTGTGTGTCAGAATTACTGGTCAAAAAAAAGTGTCAGGTCTAATTTTCGTTGTAGACTTAACTGTGCAGTGCACCATGATTGAAGTAATCAACAGCAGTGGCAGTAACAGTGTGCACCAATATTCATAGCTAATCTCTTCTGTTAAACAAAAAGAAAAGCACCCTTCAGTAAAAAAAAAAAACACACGCACGCCCCTGCCAGAGTTGTGTCCATATTGCTGCTTAGTGGAACAAAATAAAGAAATAAAGAAATGGAGGCAGCGTCAATAAAGTAGTGGAGAAAGCAGTAGCAGTAGTGGCCGTAGGACAGAGTGAGGACAGTGGTGGCAGCAGCAGCCCCATGACAGAGTGGGGAAGGTGGCAGTTACAGTAGTGGCCCTATGACAGAGTGGGGACGGTGGCAGAAGCAGTAGTGGCCCAATGACAGAGTGGGGACGTGGTGGCAGCAGCAGCCCCATGACAGAGTGGGGAAGGTGGCAGTGACAGTAGTGGCCCCATGACGTAGTGGGGACGGTGGCAGAAGCAGTGGTTGCGCAATGAACGAGTGGGGGCAGTGGTGGCAGTAATCTTGTGATAACATCACTGTTTATTTTTCCATTTTTCTGATTCGCCTGTATTTTGAGCATCTATAAAGCCTCTTTCAGATGGTCAGTATTTTGCATCTGTATTTGATCAGTATTTGTAAGCCAAAAACAGGAGTGTTTTCAAAGCAGAGATAAAATGTAATAGAATTAATGTGCATTTTGGACCCACTTCTGCTCTTAGCTTACAAATTCTGATCAAATACTGACCAAATACTGACTGTGTAGAGGCTCAAATTGCAGGATCCTTCTTTTCCCCTGTTCTAATGGTTTAGAGGAAGAGGAAATAAACTATGATGTCAACACAAACAGGGACAATAGTGGCCCTATAACACAGTGGGTACGGGGACCAACAGCAGTAGCAGTAACAGGGGCAGTATTGGCAGTATTGAGTGGGAAGGAGGGCAACAGAAGTGGCATACAGCACACGATGGCGGGAAATCACAGCAGTAGCAGAACCCAACAACATCAGTGTAATAGCAAAGCCCAGTGACATGCAGTGTTGGACTGGGGTGTCTAGGGCCCACCAAACTAAAATTTATTTTAGGGGCCTACCATACGGATACATTCAAATATTACCTGCTCACACAGCAGTAAGATGCTACCAGATGGTTGAATATGGGGGTCCCTGCAGCAACTTTGAGAAGGTAGGCCCTGGGGGAAAGAATACTGGCTATCTTTCCTCTATACCTAGCTATCTCGGCTATCTGATCGTGTCTATAATAATAAACTGGGGAGTTTCTGGTGGAGGTGCTGTAAATTGAATATATGTATGTAGTGCAATAAGTCTACTGTGTTATGTGCCACTTGTGCAGGGGGTGGGAAACTAGGGGCCCACTTTGCTCAGGGGCCCACCGGGGGATTTACCTGTATGCCTATGGGCAAATCCGAGCCTGGTGACATGCATAGTAACACAGTAACATATTATATAAGGCCGAAAAAAGACATTTGTCCATCCAGTTCAGCCTGATATCCTGCAAATTGATCCAAAGGAAGGCAAAAAAAAAAATCCTGTGAGGTAGAAGCGAATTTTCCCCAAAAAAAATTCCTTCCCCACTCCAATCAGGCAATCAGAATAACTCCCTGGATCAACAACCCATCTCTAGTAGCTATAACCTGTAATATTATTACACTCCAGAAATACATCCAGGCCCCTCTTGAACTCTTTTAGTGAACTCACCATCACCACCTCCTCAGGCAGAGAGTTCCATAGTCTCACTGCTCTTACCGTAAAGAATCCTCTTCTATGTTTGTGTACAAACCTTCTTTCCTCCAGACGCAGAGGATGTTCCCTTGTCACAGTCCTGGGGATAAATAGATGATGGGAGAGATCTCTGTACTGACCCCTGACATATTTATACATAGTAAAAAGCTCTCTCCTCAGTCGTCTTTTTTCTAAAGCGAATAACCCTAATTTTGATAATCTTTCAGGTTATTGTAGATCCTTTATTCCAGTTATTACTTTAGTTGCCCTCCTCTGAACCCTCTCCAGCTCTACTTTGTCTGCCTTGGTCACAGGAGCCCAGAACTGTACGCAGTACTCCATGTGTGGTCTGACCAGTGATTTGTAAAGTGGTAGGACTATGTTCTCACCACGGGCATCTATGCCCCTTTTGATGCAACCCATTATCTTATTGGCCTTGGCAGTAGCTGCCTGACACTGGTTTTTACAGCTTAGTTTGCTGTTCACTAAAATTCCTAGGTCCTTTTCCATATCAGTGTTACCCAGTGTTTTACTATTTAGTATGTACGGGTGACTTGCATTATACCTTCCCATGTGCATAACCTGACATTTGTCAGTGTTAAACCTCATCTGCCATTTCTCTGCCCAAGCCTCCAATCTATCCAGATCCCTCTGTAGCAGTATACTGTCCTCTACCGTGTTAATTACTTTACACAGTTTAGTGTCATCTGCAAAAATTGATATTTTACTGTGCAAGCCTTCTACAAGATCATTAATAAATATATTGAAGACGATAGGGATCAGTACTGACCCCTGAGGTACCCCAATAGTGACAGTGACCCAATCTGAGTGTGTACTGTTAATAACCACCCTCTGTTTTCTATCACTCAGCCAGTTACTTACCCACATGCAGAGATTTTCTCCCAGTCCGAGCATTCTCATTTTATATACTTACCTTTCATGCGGTACAGTGTCAAATGCTTTGGAGAAGTCCAGATATACGACATCCATTGATTCGCCGCTGTCAAGTCTAGAACTTACCTCCTCAGACCGATCCCTCCTGAAGCCATGCTGATATGGCGTTATTTGCTTATTTTCATTGAGGTGCTCTAAGATAGCATCTCTTAGAAAACCTTCAAAGAATTTTCCCACGATGGATGTTAGACTTACCGGCCTACAGTTTCCAGGCTCTTTTTTTGGACCCTTTTTGAATATTGGCACCATATTCGAAGGTATTACTTTATGGTGACTATTTCCCAAGTGTCCCCCAACCTGCATATCTGTTGTTCTGTCAGGTCTATGGGTTAATACTAAGTCCAGTATGGCCATCCCTCTAGTCGGGACCTGAACCAGTTGGGAAAGGAAATTGTCTTTGGTTATTGCCAAGAACCTGATTCCTTTATGAGACGTACAGGTTTCAGTTTCCCTTTCTATTTCTGGGTAGTTGAAGTAAATCGTAATAAAGACCTCATTATGATTTGCCGCCTCGTCTATCTAGTTTAGTAAAAAACCTGTTTAAAAAATGTAACATGTACATATCAGTAGGCTAGGAAGCCCGTTTGTCGGAATGGCAATAGAAGCAGCAGGTGGGTGGCATCAAAAGGGAGTTAGCATCAGAATGGTGACAGCAGCAGAAGTACCTGCACATTTTGCAGTATATTCCAGTGTGTTAGCACACTACAGTATGGTCATTAGTGGCAGAATTATCTATCAAATCCAGTGCTGAGCCACGCCCCCTGCACTGATCACATGACGGTGACGTCACCCCAGGTCCTTCGGCTGTTCAACAGTTCGGGTTGGTGGAAGCCGCCCCTTATGGGTTCCATATGCCACGATAGTCCGCGGTAGTGGAATCCATAACGGGATGCGGCGATTACCACAACTCGAACGCCGAACTTTTTTTTAAAGTTCGCTCATCTCTAGTTGTCATGTCTCCTGACTCAGATATGTGGTGGGAGGTTCTCCCCTTTGCACACTCTCAGCCCTCACCTGTGCTTCTCTGGTCTGAGGGTAGAGATTGGTTGTGATCTCAGCAATGTCAGGTGATTTAAACCTGGTCTTTTCCCTCACTCACTGCTAATTATTCAGTTGCTTCCATGGTTCTGGATCTGAAGCTATCTGGTGAGTGGTTTCTCTGGTCATTGACTCTGGCTCTGGTTTTGGTTGTCTTCTGGTTCTTGTGCCCTGGCTTACGGTTATTGACCATTCTCATGTTTCCCTATTGACCATTGCATAGTGTCACAGTATTTACTTTGGGGTTTTGCCCAACTGTGGCCGGTGTGCCCAGCCACCAGCTGCCCTGGTACTGACACCTGGGAAGGGCTCTGCCAAAGTCCCCCTTACTGCTGGAGGTGGGTGAAGAATACCCCGGCATGCAAGGCTGTTTAGAGTGTGACAGCTTGTGCAACGTGTGTCTGCTCAAGGAGGGTGTGTTTGCACAGTAAGAGTAGCTGAAGTGCATGCAGTTTCCTGGACATTTTTAACAGCTCTTGTAGTTCAGTGGAAGTCTCGAGGATTTAGGTAACAAGATTGAAGATGTTCGCCATGCTGGGCGCATGGGTCAGCCCTCCATGACGCATTGCATAATTTTCTTCCCTTTCTCAGTAACCATATCTCCAGTTGGTGAGGAGACAGCTAGTGATCGATTTCTTTATTGATGACATGGAGCAGTTCCTTCTCGGTGTGTCTCAGCTCAGCCAGGCTGACAAGGTACAGAATCGTGTGACAATGCCTAGATTTAAGTAGGTGATATGCTGGAGAACCACTGAGAATCCCAGCATTGCCATCACATAGCCAAGTTGCTGGTGTGCGTGGTCCAGAACAATATTTCCCAGTGGGTTGTGAACGACATATATTGTCATTGACCATGACTGCAACTTCATATGTCAGCACTGGTGTGAACTCTACCAGACACTGAGAGGCCCAAAGAATGGCCTACCTACTGCTCAATGTACGTGTTCAGGACTCGTACAGCTTTTTCTTTAAAAGTAATATCGGCTTAGGACTCTCCATCTTGGGTGAGCACAAGCTATCAGTTCTCTGAAATGTGCAGAGTCAACTACATGGAAAGGGAGGGGCTGTAGTACCAGCAAGTTGGCCAGGTGCACGTTCAAATTTGTGCCATTTGATAAATGCACGCATACTTTTCTTTTAGAAATCAACTCGGTGATTGATTGCTCTCGAAACAACCAATTAGTGAAGCATCAGGAGCTATAGACGACATTAAAGTCGATGGGAAGGCATGACACCTTCCTTCTGCTCCTGACATTGGTAAGCCCTGACTGCTGGAGAGGGGGTGTGGGCCGATTAAAGATGCAGCAGTTGCTGCTTCAGACTGTAACACTAAATGAGTGGCAAGGTTTTCCCACGACACTTTATGGTGATGCTCCATGTGTTTACGCAGGGCTGTCCTGCCAACATTAGTACCCTGGCCACGCCTCACCTTCTGCCCACATATCCTGCATACCGCCACACTAATGTCCCCCAGCAGGGGCGTAGCTAGAAATGACTGGGCCCCACAGCAAATTTTTGTATGGGCCCCCCCCCCCCTGCACGTTTCACTCCCCCCCCCCTCCGCCTCTTGTGTAAACCCCACTCCTTTGGCAAGTCACGAGATTATATATATATATATATATATATATATATATATAAAGGAAAAAGAAGCACTCCGTGGATACGTGGAAAAAATTTATCCCTTTTATTCCATACTGTGCACAGTATGGAATAAAGGGATCCATTCCACGTATCCACGGAGTGCTGCCTTTTCCTTCATCTAAAAATTTGCTGATCCCGATCCAGGGACGACAGGAATTGCACCCAATTTCCCGTTATTTGAGTGCTGCTACCTGCGCCTTTTTTATATATATATATATATATATATATACACACACACACACAGTATATATGTATATATATATATATATATATATATGGCCCATCGCCACTGCCTGCCAATTGCTGGGCCCCATCCTTCCCCCTACTGTATATTGTATGGCATGGTGCAAGGATTACTGTATACTGTACATAAAATGTATGGAGGTTACACCATGCCGGACAATATAACCCCTGCGCCATGCTGTACAATATACAGTATAACCCCTACACAGTGTAGAGGACTAGCGGTATACTGTATATTGTGTGGCACGGTGTAGGCTATATGTGTATACCATAAACATACTCCACATGAAAACTTACAATTACTTGGCTTTGACCTTGGGGATCTCAGACACGACTTCGGCTGGGGGGCTAGGTCTAAGAACACGCCGTCCACTGGGCAGTATGGTTTTTTCGTTCTTCCTCTTCAGACTTTGTACATGAGGTAACAAGGGGTAATATAACTAAGTAGTATCAGGGTACATTATAATACAGGGGTAATATACCTCAGGAGGCCTATCAGATATTATACAGGGTAATATAACAGTTATATTACCCCTGAATAATGTCCCGATAGCCCTCCTCAGTTATATTACCCCTGTATAATAATGTACCCTGATACCATTAGTTATATTACCCCTCCCTGTATAATTTACCCAGATACCCCTCAGTTATATTATATAACTGAGTGGTATCAGTTATACAGGGGTAATATAACTGGGGAGGGTATCAGGGCACATTATACAGAGGTAATATAACTTATATTACCCCTGTATAATGTCTGATAGACCTCCTGAGTTATATTACCCCTGTATAATAATGTACCCTGATGCCGCTTAGTTATATTACCCGCTGGGGTAATATAACTAAGGGGCATCAGAGTACATTATTATACAGGGGTAATATAACTCAGGAGGCCTATCAGGGGACATTATACCCCTGATAGCGCTCCTCAGTTATATTACCCTGCATAACTGATACCACTCAGTTATATAATATAACTGAGGGGTATCAGAGTAAATTATAACTGAGGGTACATTACAGGGGTATAACTGAGGAGGGGCTGGGATAGCATTGTGGCAAGGCCAGGTAGGGTATAGGGTACATACTCAGTCAGCACAGCTTGGGGCCAGGGCAGAGTTCCTGTGAGTGGTTGGTGCTGTGGTATAGCAGACACAGTCTTCCGCATTTGGGGCTGGCCTGGGCACAGTCAGTGACTTCTGTCACTGTGTTCTGTTCTTCACCACTGCAGGCAGTTGCTCACGCGGGCAGGCACGCAGCGTGACATGATGACGTCACGGTGTCACCTCTGCTGCACTCCCAGCCTGCGGCACGGCAGCGAATCGAAGGGGAGGGGGATTGTATGGCAAGCTCCAGCGCCCCTTGTGACAGGCGGACACCCGCCCCCTCTAGTCCAAGAAACGGCCCTGCCGTCAGTGGTGGGAGGGCCTGACTCAGGCCCGCCCACCACAGAGCCAGAGGCGCCGGAGGCTGCAGGCAGCAATGTAAGCCTAAGCAGCGGGGCGGGGCAAACTGTGAAGGGGTGGTAGGGAGGGGGGCCCGGCACAGCAGACAGACAGCACAGCTGACTGAGTCTGAGACAGTGCGAGTCTCAGTCAGCAATTGGCGCAGCAGCATATTACCGGGGAAGTAGAGGGGAGAGAGGACACGCGCTGCCTGGTGCCGGGCCCCTTGTCAGCCCGGGCCCCGAAGCAGCCGCTTCCCCTGCTTCCCCGGTAGTTACGCCCTTGTCCCCCAGAGACTTATTGAAAAAACACCTCACTGCTGAGTATGGCATTTTTCCTCCACCACTGCATGATGCCTGCTTGCTGCTGCTTTTATGAACCCATTCACTGTAGCCCTCCCCTGATTGGCCGCAGATCTCCCACTGCTTCTACCCCGCTATCTCATGGACATGCTTCCATCCTGCCTTCTCAAGAACACACTGCCATGCTGCTGTCTCATGGGCACGCTGCTACCCTGCGGTCTCACATTCACGCCGCCACCCTCACCTCCTGATGATGACAATGATTCCTCTTTACATGGCTCTCACGTGTAATCGACTATATCGTCATATCCCACGCATTGTTCATCACTAATGTCATCCTAATCTGTCTCTTTTACACGTCCCTGACCTCTTGCAACATGTGTCCTACCCAGTGGCGTGGGGTGGGGCCGTTGCCCCAGGCGCCAAATTTCTGGGGGCGTCAGGCAGCAGTCAGTAAAATGAGGGCGATAGAAACCTATGGCTCCCATCCCATCTTTTCTGCCTCATAAGCTTCGGGGCAGGCATGAAGCCTATGAGACAGTAGAGCGGCGCAGGAGATCGCGATTACATGACCTCCTGTGCCGGGTCTCGCAAGATGATGCAGCGCAAGAGGGCATAGTTATGTGTTCCTGACCGCCTGTGCCGGGACGCCCGTGCAAACGCTACAAAAGGGGAGTATTTATATATATTTTTTATGTAAGTACTAGGGGCCATACTCGGGGCACTATGGAGGTGGGGGGAAAGAATGGGGGCCATTATATATTATACACAGGGGCCACATTATATATTATACAGAGGGGCAATTATATTATATATCATACACAGGAGCCATTATATATTATAATTATACAGAGGGGCCATTATTAATGACCCCTCTGTATAATTATAATATATAATGGCACCCCTGTATAATTATTATATATAATGACCCCTCTGTAATATTAGGATATATAATGGCCCTCTCTGTATTATTAGTATATATAATGCTCCCCTCTGTATTATTAGTATATATAATGGCCTGTCTGTAAAACTATAATATATAATGACCCTCTCTATAATTATTATATATAATGGCCCTCTATGTATTATTGGTATATATAATGGCCCCTTCTGTTACTGCCGGGGGCACTATTGGAGGCCTTTTTTTTCTACTAGGGGCCCTATGGGGGCATTACTACTGAGCACATATTAATGGGGTTGCTATTGGCGATACTGTAGGGTAGTGTGTCTCAACTCCAGTCCTCCAGGCCCACCAACCAGTCATGATTTCAGAATATTCCACAAAATGAATACCTGTGGTAAGTCCTGAGTCCTGACGCACTGACACTAATTATATCACCTACTCAGTACTAAGGAAATCCTGAAAACATGACCATCAGGTGAGCCCTGAGGACTGGAGTTGAGGAACTCTGCTGTAGTATTACGCTATTACCATGGAGGACAGTTTGGGAGCATGTTATTATGGGGGACTATCTGTCTGGCTCTACCACAGTATTGGGGGTAGCAGCAGGATGGGGAGGATGATGGTAAAGTGAGGAAGCTAAACATTTTTTCTGTGAAACTCTGCAGAGAAGAGGTGCGGCCGAAAGAAGGTTTAATGGCGGTCTAATCTCCAAATGATGACATTGAGAAAAGTCTACATCACATGAGTTGTCACTGGATGTAAGAGGTATGTGGTGCTGTATTCTCCTGTATATTTTGTATTGATGTATGTATGTCCAAACACATATCTGTTTCACGGTAGGGTTGGGGGGGAGTGCGAATATAGAATTTGGCACACACTGCTGCAGCCCGGCCCCAGAATTCAGGTCCCACTGTGCATGTTCTGAATTCTGGGGTCTCACACCCATCTACTACAATATACTCAGATAGTTATCACTAGAGATGACCTTGCGGTTCGCCCGTTGTTCATTTTGCGGCGAACTTTGCACATTTGCTGTTTGCCGAACAGGCTGACATATGGCGATGTCCGCCGGCGCCATATTTTTTTCCATTGCGCCGAACTTTGACCCATGACACATCCATTAGGTGGGACAAGACAGCCAACTGAGACATTTCAGCATATGGACACACCCGCACCCAATAAATGAACCAGATCTGGCAGGCATTTTACAGGTGAAACTCGAAAAATTAGAATATCGTGCAAAAGTTCATTTATATCAGTAATTTAAGTAGTTAAAAGGAGTTGTATTAATGCAACTTAAAATTAGAATTTTGTGAAAAGGGTTAATATTCTAGGCTCAAAGTCTCACACTCTAGTCAACTAATTAATCCATACCCCCGGAGCAAAGGGTACTTGAAATTGTGACTTTGGGGTTTTCATAAGCTGTAAACCATAATCATCCAAATTATAGCAAATACAGGCTTGAAATATCTCGCTTTGCATGTAATGAGTCTATCTCATATATTAGTTTCACCTTTTAAGTTGCATTACTGAAATAAATGAACTTTGCATGATATTCAAATTTTTCGAGTTTCACCTGTACATTCAGTGTTTTGCCAGTGTAGGGAGAGGTTGCTTTGTGGAGCAGGGGAAGATTGTTAGGGACACCAAACGCTAGCTAATAGGGCCACAAAAGTCCTTTTAAGGACTGGTATAGGTGTGCTATCGATAGGTGAGACATACTCAGGGGTGTGATATACTTATAATATATTTTCTAACACAGAAAGTATATTATAGTGCACTTGTATTGTGCAGCAGTTCTGTGCAGCTAGATAGATGGACAAGCGGTATTGGAAAAACTATTTTTGAGTGGTGCTATATACCTTCTTCCACCAAATATTATTGGAAAGAAAAAATTTCTAGGCTCCAGCAGGGCACATTTTTGAGAGTTTCCCTTTAAGACACATAAACATGACCCATGATTAAAATACATATTTTTGTGGGAATTTTTGCTATTGATCCCCTTCTGGTATGTCACTGTCCATGTTGTGGGACTATTTGTGCACTTATAGTAAGTATTTGTTGGCTGCAAATATGACCTGAAGGTTTTTCAGGTTCACCTGCCATTAAAGAGAATGGGGTCCACCGCAAACTTGCAGTTCGCGAACATTTGATAGCGTTCGCGAATCATCCTGGCCAATGTTCGACCATCACTAGTTATCAATGTATTATCTGTGGTGTCACATAGGACTACTAAATTATCAAAAAAAAGGGGTGTGTCCACAGGTTGGGGGGGAATGCAATACATGGCTTGCCCCGGGTGCTGGCAACCCACGCTACGTCAACCCACCTGACTGCTATCATCAGTAGTTGCATGCCTATAGGAGTCTGCTGCAGATGTCTCCTCAAAGTCTGTGCTGGCTTGTATCTGCTGACTGCTAAAAGCAGAGCCGGTGGCATACATTACTTGGCTACCAGAAGGAGCAGCAAAAGGAAGAGGCAAGTTTAGCACAGGTAAGTGCACATTGGCTGTTCCTGGGCCGTGCCAACTAAGCATGGTGTAAGAGGAACCCACAAAATTCCTGGCTGTGTGTACCTGTTGTCACCTGAGATCAAGAGCAAATCATTCCAGTACAGCTGGATTGATGGTCAAAACACGACAGCTGGATGACAGTGGCATCTCTGGTCTGTTGCTGCGGCTGC
This sequence comes from Bufotes viridis, assembly GCA_033119425.1. Taxonomy (NCBI): domain Eukaryota; kingdom Metazoa; phylum Chordata; class Amphibia; order Anura; family Bufonidae; genus Bufotes; species Bufotes viridis. The sequence goes on along the minus strand of CM065589.1, from coordinate 412,653,914 downwards.
TGCTACCACCAACCGTTCTTCTGCGGCTACTTGGGCCGGCTATAGCAACATTTTTGTTACTGATCACTCTTGGGGGGCAGGCAACTGTCTGTTGGCAACAGTGTAGAGTAACTGAATCAGTAATTTAAGAGATAGTGTTCTGTGCGAATATTCGAATTGCGAATTGTAATCGTGAATATCGCCACTTCAATAATTCGCAAATATTTAGAATATAGTTCTATATTTTATCGCGAATATCATCATTTAGCAACATCCCTAGCAACCAATAGGAAAGTTGCCTACCCCTTAGTGTTGATCGCGCATATTCTAATTGTGAATTTTTATCGAGAATATGTTACATTGCCGATTTTCGCAATTGAAGTAAATAATGACTGAAGATCACGAATTCTTGAATTGGCGAGTTTATGGTGAATATTTGGGCAAAAATTTGCTAAATATTGCGAATTCGAATATTGCCTATGCCGCTCATCACTAGTAAGAGATTAATTTTGAATGGCGCAGCAGGTGAACAAAATAAACACGGCAATATTTTTGCCCGCCTGTTCAGACTGAATCTGATGTGCAGTAAGTCTATGTATAACACAACAGGTTAAGTATGAATGGTGCACTAGGTGAGCAAGATGAGTGTGGCAATATTTATGACCACCTGATAAGACTGAGCCTGATGCAGAGAAGAAATCACCGATATAAATAATTATCGGACACGAGAGACTATTTATAGCGGTGATTTCTATACCTAATTTATGTGAAGTTTATTTTATTTATTTTTATTTTTATGATATAAGAATTTGATTTTATGATGTTTGATTAAACTGCATTAAACAGAGTGGGTTGAGACAGCACCATCAAAGGTCATTAGACCAAAAGTCCGTTTAGTGGCGGTGCGGCGCGATGTCAGGTCCCGGCCTTAGAACCCCCAGCGTATTCCAGTTAGATGAAGAAAATCGCAGCATGATGCTTGATTTCAAGTAAGTAGAAACGTCGCTTTTCTGAGGTGGAATAAAGAAGTTTTTACTACAAGACGTTGGAGTGCTGTGATTTTCTTCATCTAACTGTTCGATTAAACTGTTCATTATTGAGACATGTTGTACTTTTTAATGGCACTAGTTAATGTTCCATTGTTGCATATAATGTATTGCAAAATTGTAAAAAAAAATACATTATTGAATTTTGGAATGGGTAAAGTGCAATTTAAAATAATTATTGTTTGTGTAGCCATATTCTGACATCTATCTTTTATTTTTCCATCGACAGAGCTGTGTAAGCTGAGTGAGCTGTAAAATTTATTGGTTTCTTTTTGGGGTGCAGAAGTCTTTTGTTGACAGGACCATAAAATGATAATTCTTCTGGCATTAGGGTGCGTTTTTCTTTATGGACTTAGATTATTTTTAAATGGTCCATATTACCAACAAAAGCCTTTTTTATACCATGCACTATCATTCAGTATTAAAACTTAACATTTATTTCTGCTATATAAATTGACTACTGACTAATAAAACTGTTTAAAATGATCAGCTGTGTCTGTGGATACTTTGTTATGTCTCTGTTTTAACACTGTTTCACTCACAGTGTACTGTACCACATACAGGGATAAAGTGAGTCATAATAGCACCTACCACAGGCTCACCATACTTCTATTCCTGCTTAGAATGCTACATTACATATTAATTGATTTCTTGTATCCATTGACACTAACTGTCTAAAATCTCAAACGCTGCCCCCTGACATGCTTCGCCAGCTAACCTTGCGTCCAGCCTAGGTTACCACGGACAGTTTAAGTCAGTATTAAATGGACCTGTGAATCCAGCCTAACGCAAGTGTGAAAGTACCCTTATGGACCATTTGAAAATAATCTAAGTTCAATAGGTGCCTTGCCGTGTGTAGTGGGTCAGTAAACATTTACTTTTTCTTTATGGTGCTCACCATGCGGGATAAATAATATGATATTTTAACAGTTTGGACATTTACAGAAGTGGTGATACCATGTTTTTTATTTTGTTTTGTTTTTTATTGAACTCATTTTTGCCTTTTTAGTTCTTTGAGGGGATTTAAACCCATGACCACTTGTACTATACATTGCAATACAACTGTGATATGACCAATATCCTATGCCAATGGTATCTGAAAGGTTAAATGGCTAGGATCAGCATTATCTTCTATCCCAGTGATGGTTTCAGCTGCATAACATAAAAGGCACCTACTGCATATGGAGCTCCTGAGTCTTCTCCAAGCAACCCTTCTGCCGTTATGACATACATGTACATCCAATGGCAGGAAGGAGTGAAACAAAGCCAGCACTCAGATTCCAAACTATTGCGAGCAGGACCCTCAATCCTAGTGCTTGAATTGCTAATTGAGCCTAATGCGCAGGGCCATGTGTATTTTGCGGATGATGTCTGTATGATGTCCGCGTTGGATCTTTTTTTTGTGTGGAGCCATTGACTTTAAAGAGGACCTTTCAGTAGAATAAAAAAATATAAAATAAGTATAGACATGTAGAGCGGCACCCAGGGATCTCCCCGCACTTACTACTATCCCTGGGCTCTGCTCTGTTTTACCGTTATGTCCTCCGGTATCTTCAGATTTTCGACTCAACTGGGAGGAGTCTGCCCTTGTTCTCCTGGGCGTCTCCTTCTCCCAGGCTGTAGCGCTGGCCAATCACAGTGCTCAGCTCACAGCCTAGGAGTTTTTTTTCTCCCAGGCTATGAGCTGAGCGCTGGTAGAAGGAGACACCCAGGAGAACAAGGGCAGACTCCTCCCAGTTGAGCCAAAAATCTGAAGATACCGGAGGACATACCAGGAGAACGGAGCGGCGCCCAGGGATAATAGTAAGTGCAGGGAGATCCCTGGGCGTCTCTACATGTCGGTATACTTAGTTTATATTTTTTATTCTAACAAAAGGTCCTCTTTAATGGGTCTGTGGACTGCATTTTGCAGCCAAGAACAGGACATGTTCTGTCTTTTGCAGAACAGACATATGGATGTAGAAAGCACACCTATGATCCATGTGCTTTTCGCATCTGTACAGCATATATGTTTCTCAAAAGGATAGAACATGTCTTCATAGAAAGGATGAAGATTTTATTTTTAATGCAGTGTTTTCCTTTCTCCAAACATAATGCTTTTCATTTAAACCATCTGTCAACAAAACATTGGGGGTCATTTATGATCCAGAAATATGCCTATATTAGTCATATATTGTGGCACAATGATTAGTTGCGCCACAATCTGCGACTTTTCCCCGCTCACGCCATGTCTGAAAAAGTGGGGGTGTCGTGGATCAGGAAGGGGACAGGCCGGCAACCCTGTCTCATTTATCATTTTCTACGCCTGTTTTAGGCATAGAAAATGCTCTAAATGTGAACCAGCTAGGAAGATATCTTACATTTGGACTGGCGCTGGATACGCTGAAGTTATGTAGAGGTCTGTGCCTCTTCATAAATTCGCCTGATCCACCATCAGATATAAGGCTTAACAAGACAGGCGTCTAAAACGCTGGCCTTAATAAATGACCCCCATTGTTTGAATAGCCTTCTGGCTTGCTGAGGTGATCGTTAGCAAACTGCAAATGGACAGCAATGTTCTTTTTGAAGACCAGTGACTTTCTCCTAGCAATCCTGCCATGCACACCATAATTGTTCAATGTTCTCCTGATGGTGGACTCATGAACATTAACATTAGCTAATGTGAAAAAAGGCATTTAGTTACTTAGAGGTTACCCTGGATTGCTTTGTGACATCATAGACTATTAGGGTATGCCCACACAGCACGACCATGCCGCGGTCATGAACCGCATGGCCAATTAGCCCGCAGCTTCCTTTCATTTAACTAATGAAGACTGCACTGTTTAGTAGGTCTTCATAGTTAAAGGGAACCTGTCACCTCTACTATGCTACCCTCACTGAGCATTTCTAAATGTTCATTGTGTTGCCCTAAACATATAAATTACACTTTTAATTTAATTTGCAGACAAATTAAATAAGTATTGTGCATTTTGTACTTCCCGCCTTTTATGCAAATTAACATAAGAGTCATATCTTACTTGTGTGACCAGAGAAGAGTCATATTTTCTCGGAGTCAAGCTCCTCAGTTCCACCTAAGAAACGCCCCTATAGATAAAATCTATTCTACCTTCGAGTCAAGGTAATCACGCCCCCTAACCGTCCCCTCTTTTGTTAGATTGACAGCCTGCATTGTGGCTGGGATCGCATAAGTCTCACGCATGCGCAGTGCGCTTCTTGGTAAGGCGTGATCCTGTCTCCCGCTGCCAGTCGGGTTTCAGCAGCACACTGCGCATGCGCGAGACTTATGCGATCCCGGCCACAATGCACTTAGGGGGCATGATTACCTAGACTCGAAGCAAGGAAGCCGCTGCCCCCTTGACTTAAAACATCCTTTTTGGAATCTATGGAGCATCAGACTACCGGATCAAACATATGATTATTAACAGACTGGGGGCTACTATGAGGTAATGCTGGTGGTTTTATATGTGTTTTTGAGGTGACAGGTTCCCTTTAATGGACATGCAGTATTTAAGTTGTGGTGATTATAGTGCGGTTTTCATTAGTGGATGAAAGGCAGCTGTGGGCTAATTGGCTGCATGGTTCCTGATAGCAGCACGGCCGTAAACCGTCCTAAACGCGACCATGTTGTATGGTCGTACCCTTTCATTCCTAACTTCAGCCATGATTTTTTGTTGGTCAACCACCTCTGGGGAGGGAAATTATAGACTTAAATTTCTTTGTTTGGTTTTGCAATTCTTCTTCTGATGTCCTTAGAAATCTCCTTTGTTTGTGCCATTGTACACTTCCACAAACGTGCTGTGAAGATCAGACTTTGATGGATCCCTGTTCTTGAAATAAAACATGTTGAGCACTCACACCTGATTGTCATCCCATTGATTGAAAACACCTGATTCTAATTTCACCTGATATTGGATCTTTTGCCTCCATAAATTGACCACGTCTAATATTTTGTTTGATTTGGTTACTCTTATCAGCTTTTAGCTGTGAAAAACTGATGTTATCTTCGGTCAAATGTATGCATCACTGTATATAAATAGATATATATATTCAGAAAAAAGCAGCACAGCTTCAAGTTGGTAGGTGCTATCGCTTCAGGACTCAAAGCAAATTCTGCTACATTGCAAAAAAATGGAATGTAATCTCATGAGTTAGTAAACTCATATAACGAAGAAACTGACATTTTATCCAGACAATTTGTTTTCTCTGCTGAATCACTTTATCCAAGTCTGTGAGCAACTAATCAATACAATGATAAATTTAGAATAAACTGGCTATTTACACAACTTTAATATTCACCTGACCAAATCCTTCTTAATTCCAGTGATAATGTGAGCCTTTCAAAACACAGTCCTGCATCAAAAAGCTAATACGTAATCTCACAGCTAGTGGTGAGAGAAAGCCGTACTATCACAGAAATACAGGTACTTTCTACAATAGTCTTGTTGGAATCATTGATTTGTTGCAAAGCTGCATTTAGGTTATTATGATAGTCAAAATGCAATATCTTGTAAGTGAAGTACGAGTTCGCCCGGTTCGGCCGAAATTCAGGTCAAAGTTCGGGTTCGGGACCCGAATTTGACCCGAACACCAAACTCTGACCCCATTAAAGTCAATGGGGACCCGAACTTCCCTTTATTATTTTCCGTTATAACATGGTTATAACGGAAAATAATAGAATTATTAAGATAGAATGCTAAATAAAATGGCCATTAAGGGATTAAAAATAATAAAAAAAACTCGCCTCATCCACTTGATCGTGCAGCCGGTACCCTTTCTTTTCTTCAGGACCTGCAAAAGGACCTGCAATTACAGCACCGCGCTCACAACCTGAAGAAAGAAGAGCATACCAGCTGCGCAATCAAGTGGATGAGGTGATTTTTTTTTTTTAACCCCTCCATGGCCATTTTATTTAGTATTCTATCTTAAGAATGCTATTATTTTCTGTTATAACCATGTTATAATGGAAAATAATAATCACCCGAACACTGAATCCGAACTTCAGTGAAAAAGTCCGGGTTCGGGTCCGGGTACCCGAACTCGCAAAGTTCGGTACGAACCTGAACTTTGCAGTTCGGGTTCGCTCAAACCTAGTTGTGACATCACAACATAATTAAGTGAATGTGGTAATGCCAGTTGCCACGACTTCATTATGCAAGTCACCAGCAATCCAACCCAGCAGGGATTAAGATAACTTGCAAGTTGCGGCTGCAACAACTTGCAGGTGGGTGCAACTACATTCACTTTCATTACGTTGTAATTAGAGATGAGCAAAATTTTGAAAAATTCTATTTGGCAGCTCGACAGGAAATTCAATTTGGTCTGAATTCATTTGTCACGAATCAAGATAAATCAGGTATACCCAGGCTAATCTGTCTAATCATATTCTTTCCACTTGGTGACCCAATCTCAATGTAAAGGCTTGGAAGTTAAACAGCAGAGAGCATCTAGGGATTCCGTAGCAGATTCTGCTGCAATTTATCGCCGTGTACATAACTATGCAGTATTCAAGTAGTGGCCCCATGACAAAGTGGTAAGGGTGGCAGCAGTGACAGTAGTGGCCCCACGACAGAGTGGGGAGGGTGGCAGCAATAGCAGTGACAATAGTGGCTCTATGACAGAGTTGGAAGGGTGGAAAGCAGCAGTGGCAGATGACAGTAGTAGCAGCACCCAACAACAGCAGTGTGATAGCAAGGGCTAGTAGTATGCATATCCTTCTAAAAATGTAATATGCACATATCAGTAGGTCAAGAAGCCACCTTTGTAGGAATGGCAGCAGCACATGACCAGAAGTAACGGCCTATTTTACACAATATTCCAGTGTGGCAGCCTGGTCTCGGGAGGGGCACTTCCAGATTGTTTTGTGGCGGCAGACAGAAAATAATGTCGTGCTTATAGAACAGACTATTTTATTTAACCTTGTACAGCTCTAACCTTGATTAAAAACAGTCACATATGTCTTTCCAAATTACGGATTTAAAAAATTACAAACAAATAGGTGACATTTGACGACATATAACTTTAATATTAAACAGTTTTGGAGACATTTCGATCAGGAGTTTGTATACTGATTATAGAACAGAATATTCCTAGACAAAATAGTAACAAACAATACACAATTATGTGTAAAAAGGTAGAAATAAACTGATAATTGTGTATTGTTTGTTACTATTTTGTCTGGGAATATTCTGTGACACGATCTATGACCTAATGGACGATGTGACGTGTCCACATGCAAGTTGAAGCTCTAGACTATGGCCAGTGCCAGTCAGTGGCTCTAACACCTGGGCTGGGAACCTGGGGAGTGGGGACAGGCAGTAAAGTATTTAGTATTAGGTAGTAAAGTATTTAGTTAGTATTAGGTAGTAAACTATTCAGAACAGTTAGTACACTATAAAAAGTGTGGTGGCCAACCGGCATGGCACTGGAGCATGATTGGCCAAGCTCACCTGGTCACTGGTGGGGCCTGGGCTGGTCCAGGCAGGAACCTGTTCAGGCTAGAAGCTCTAGCTCAGCTCTACAGTACACCAATGTTGTATGTACAGTACTCTCTGTCCGACCACGCATGCAGCTCCCTCCCCGACTGTCCACTGATATATACCGCGCTGAGTCTGAGCGCCGGCATGTGACGTCACCGGCGATCGGAAGCCCTCTCTCTGACTTTCACTATATTCTCAGGTTTGATTGACCCCTTGCGCCCCCTCAGATCCAACAGTGGGCAGCACACAACAGTATAATCATTAGTGGCAGAATGATCTATTCTGTTGCATCAGGCACCAGTGTCTGGAAATCCTGGTTGATCCATGTCTGATTTCATCTTTATGAAGGTTAGTCTCTTCAGAAGGCAGCTGAATTAAACTGCTCATCAGAGACTCCTTTCGTGAGGACAGGCGATGGTGCTCATTAGCGGTAAGCAACCGACTACACAGCATGTCTCTATAGTCCATTTTTGGATCCCTTTTAGAAGGTCTAAAAAAGTCCCCATTTTTGACCAGTAGCTAGGGTCTAATATTGTGGATAGCCAGTAGTCATCCCTCTGTCGAATCCTGACAATGCGACTGTCGCTATACAAACAAGAAAGCATGCATCTGGCCATTTGCACAAGGGACTCGGAGGGCCTCCCTACCTACATCTCCACTGCATTCTGCAACGGCCTGTCGGGGTCATCTGCATCATTTTAGTCATCGCCCTCCAGCTCCTCTGGCCCCTGACTTTGAAAAGCCCTGACTGCTTGAGATGGGATCCGGGCTGATGGGAGATGCAGTTGCTGCGGTTGTTGCATCAGGCTGTAACACTAAAAGGGTGGCACGATTTTCCTATGCCACTTTATGGTGATGCTTCATGTGTTGATGCAGGGTAGTTCATGTGTTGATGCCGTCCTCAGGACAGCGATACAGATGGTTGTGCTGTGCTGCGGCAGGGGAGGGAGAGGCGTCTCCCATCCCTGTTCCTCTGATAGGCTGCTGACACAAGGCCCGCAGCCTATTAGAGGCCGGTGCAGGCCTGCCTGAGCCGTACAGCGTGGGACACAGGCCAGAAGAGGCCTGCATCTCATCGCTTCCAAGGAGGTAAGTATAAGGGTTTATTATTTTTTTATAAGAGGCACTTTACTGGCACGTGGGGGGAGGGGGAGAGGGAAAGTCACGTTACTAGCATATGGGGGGGAGAGGAGAGTGGCACTTTACTGGCACAAGGGGGGGGAGAGGAGAGTGGCAATTTACTGGCACATGGGGGGGGGGAGTGGCACTTTACTGGCACATGGGGGGGATAGGAGAGAGCCACTCGTTACTGGCACATGATTGGGGAGCACTTGTTACTGGCACATGATTGGGGGGCACTATGGGGGCTTCTACTGAGGCCACAAAGAAGGGGTATTTTATATGGGGGGCTCTGTGTGGTACTAGTATTATCAGAGAGTTTATCTGTTTCTGCCGTATAGTATTGGGGAGCACAGTGGCACAGTATTGGGGGTAGTAGGATGATTTGTCCAGAAGATGGGAGGATAATGGAAAAGTAGTAAACTAAGATTTTATTTTGCCACACTGAGAAGAAAAATGGCAGAAAGATGGTGGTCTGGTCTGAAAGAAGACAAGGACAGAGAACATCTACATCAAAGGAGACGTCACCACTGGATGTAAGAGGTATGTGGGGCTGCTGCTCTGCCAGGCCCATGGAGGGGGAGAAATGTTTTTTTTTTTTTACTAAAGCCCCATCCCTTCAAAATCTCTGTGCACGTCCCTGGCGCCAGACTGGCCTGTTCCCAGTGGCGGGGCCCGGACCCCGTATTAGGCAAGTCATCAAGATTAGACTAAGTGAGTGGGCCCTAAAAATTCTACTACATGGCGCCCGTTCACTAATCTTGACTAATAGGCATAATAAAATGCCTAATAGGCATAATAAAAATTATATTTCATGCACCCTGCATGAAAGATAATTTTTATTATACATACACAGGTTAGGCAAGATTAAACTAGGTGAGTGGGGCCCCGTGTAGTAGAATGGTCACTGCTCGGGCCCCCGTTCTGTCATTATAAAAGCAGATGCGACACCCCCCCTCCCCATCTGTCATCCACAGATCCCCCCATAACAGTGTCACCCGCTGACCCGTAGATCCTCCAGGCTCCAGTGCCATCCACGGATCAGATGCCTCCATAACAGTGCCATCATCAGATCCTCTGTTATGGGGGATCTCTTGATGGCTCTGTTATGGGGGATCTCTTGATGGCTCTGTTATGGGGATCTCTTGATGGCTCTGTTATGGGGGATCTGTCGGTGACACTGTTACGGGGGATCTGTGGATGACACACTATTATGGGGGATCTGTGGATGGCACTGTTATGGAGCCTGGAGGATCTGTGGTTGACACTGTTACGGGGAATCTGTGGCTGACACTGTTATGCTAACATGACAGTTTTTTTGTTTTGCACATTATTGATGATTGTATTTCATGACTACTCTTCTAAGGGTATTGCCTTCCTTTATACTGCAGTTCTCCTGCCTGTGACTTTTAGCAGTTTAAGCAGTAATTTATGATTTTCTTTTGCTCTCAATAAATCTTGTATTAAGCATAAAAAATAAAAAATAAATGTATATATATATATATATATATATATATATATAGCCACCGGGGGAGTAGGGGAGGCAGAAGCACAGCACCCGCACAGCCTGTCTCCCCTTTATAAATAGGAGACGGATGGCCCTTAGCAATGCTCATTTCAGATGTTACCTATCACTTGCCCCAACCATTAGCAAAAAATAAATAAAATGTAAACGGCAGTTGCACTTTACCTACATGATATGCACAGTGATGCACATGGTGATATATTACAACTGCCTTTATTACTGAAGCTCACGTCTCTCCCTATGCTAAGCTTATAGGGCAATGGCCAAGACTGCGTAGGATGAGGGTTTTATAGGGCTGTGACATCATAGGGGATGGCTCCCTGCGGATTGGCTGGCTACACAGCATTATGGGCGACTTACTCTCACTTTGTAAAACGTGCAGCTGCCATTTTAGAAAAGACTGATTCGTTTCCACAAAGCACAGTGAAATTTGGCTTAGTTTTACTAAACTTCGAATCGAATCTTGCTTCAAATGTTTTACTTCGCTCAACACTGGTTGTAATGTAACATCACAATACTGGAATCCTCAGCCATGTGATATCTTGAATGGCCAAAGTTGCAAGTTCAATTTAAGTTTTTATTAGTTTTTATTTTAGTGTCCATCCTTCCCTCTTCAAATCAGTAGACAGCTAGAGCAGTCTGTGTAAATAGAATTAGCCTACATGCACACGGCAGTGATTTTTTGCGGCCTCCATTCTGTTTTTTTTTGCGGATCCGATCGTTTCCTATTCATTTCTATAGATCAGTTAAAAAAGCGAATGCCTCTTCCGTTGCCTGTCCGCGTCCACTGTCCGCATTTTACGTCCGCAAAAAAATATGGCATGTCCTATTCTTGTCCGCAAAAAAACATTTTATAACGGAAGGCCATAATGGAAACCATAACACTAGTGTGAACCCACCCTTAAGTGTCCCCCAGAGGTCTTATATGACCTTATGGGGGACGCAAAGTGTAAAGTAAAAGAATAAAAAAATAAAGTGTTATAAAAAAACAAAGAAAAAGGTTTCACATGTAAAAAAAAATAACTAAATTCCCAATTAAGTAATAAAAAAAATGTTAAAAATAGAAAAAAAATTATAAAATAGATCTATGTGGTATTGCCGCGTCCGTGACGGCCGGCTCTATAAATATATCACCTGATCCACCTCGTCCGATAAACACCATAAGAAAAAAAACTGTGTCAAAAAAAGCCATTTTTGTCACATTACATCACAAAAAGTGCAACACTCAATGATTAAAAAGGCGTATGTACCCCAAAATACCAATAAAATACCAATAAAACCGACACCTAATTCCACAAAAAATGAGCCCCTACATAAGAAAATCCCTCAAAAAATAAAAAAAACTAGAGCTCTTAGAACATGGAGACATTAAAACATAATTTTTTGTTTCAAAAATACTATTATTGTGTTAAAGTGCAATAAAAAAAGTAGACATATTAGGTATTACCGCGTCCATAACAACCTACTTTATAAAAATATCACATGACCAAACCTCTCAGATGAACACCTTAAAAAGAATAAAAATAAAAACCGTGACAAAAAAGCAATTTTTTGTCTCCTAACATCACATAAAGTGCAACACCAAGAGATCAAAAAGGTGTATGCCCCCCAAAATAATACCAATCAAACCGTCACCTCATCCTGCGAAAAATGAGACCCTAACTAAGACAATTGGCCAAAAAATAAAAAAGCTATGGCCCTCTGATTTTGGAGACACTAAAACATCATTTTTAGGGTTTCAAAAATGCCATTATTGTGTAAAACTTAAATAAATAAGAAAAAGTATACATATTAGGTATTGCCACATCCGTAACGACCTGTTCTATAAAAATCTCAGGTGAATGCTAACCCCTCGAGTGAATGACCTAACCCCTCAGATGAATGCTGTAAAAATAAATAAATAAAAACTGTGTTAAAACAACCAATTTTTTGGGTCACCTTGCCACATAAAGTGTAATAATGAATGATCAAAAAATGGTACCAATAAAAACTTCAACTCTGTCTGCAACAAACGAGCCCCTGTACAAGACTATCGGCAGAAAAATTAAAAAAATTATGGCGTTCAAAAAAATGAAGACACAAAAAACATAATTTTATTTTCAAAAATGCTTTATTATGTAAAACTGAAACAAACAAAGAAAGTAGACATATTTGATATCATTGAATCCGTAACAACCTACTCAGTGAAAATAAGACATGATCTACCCTGTCAAATGAATGTTGTAAAAAATAAAAAATAAAAACTGTGCCAAAACAGCCATTTTTTTGTTACCTTGCCTCACAAAAAAACGTATAGAGCAATATAGAGCAATTAAAAATCATATGTACCCCAAAATCATACCAATAAAACTGGCACCTTATCCCCTAGTTTCCAAAATCACTTTTTGTGAGTTTCTACTGAAAGGGTGCATCAGGGAGGCTTCAAATGGGACATGGCATCTAAAAACCAGTCTAGCAAAATCTGCCAAAAACCATATGGCGTTCCTTTCCTTCTGTGCCCGGCCATGCGCCCATACAGTAGTTTACCATCACATGTGGGGTGTTTCTGTAAACCTCAGAATCAGGGTAATAAATATTTAGTTTTGTTTGGCTATTTACACTGAAGTCAATTGTGTGAGTATGGAGACATTCACATAGAAATGGGATATGATCGCACCCGATTGCCAACAGTGTGGTCGATCCCAAGTGCACTCCCACAACTTACACAATAAAGTAAATTGACCCTGGTAGCTTATGTGGCCAAATATACTGCCCCAGTTCCTCTACCTTAGCACTATTGATCTACAGCTAAGATTAAACTGGACTTAAAGATGTGAACACATTTACCCCAAACAGTGTAACAAACACTTGAGGTGTGCCCACACCAGAAGACTGTCTTATTAGACTCCAGTACAGTCCTTGCTACTATTCTCTACCTAGTGCTAAAGATGGAGTGTTCCTTGTCTACAATATGCATCTGGCCCTACAGGTCCCAGCACTGCCTCGTTGTAAGTCACTATCTTTTAATTAACGGCTCGACGCGTTTCCACAAACTATCGCTTCATCAGGAGCCATTAAGGGACAATTAACTATCCTGGGCATTGAACCAGTAGGCAAACACACAGACAAACAATATTGTTTGGCTATTAACCCTCGATGAGTTAAAGAAAAAAATTGATTAAAATGGAAAATCTGCCAAAAAAATGAAATTTTGAAATTTTATCTCCATTTTCCTTTAATTCTTGTGGAACACCTAAAGGGTTAACAAAGTTTGTAAAATCAGTTTTGAATACCTTGAGGGGTTTAGTTTCTAAAATGGGGCCATTTATGGGTAGTTTCTATTATGTAAGCCTCACAAAATGACTTCAGACCTGAACTGGTCCTTAAAAAGTGGGTTTTGGAAATTTTCTTAAAAAACTTTATGATTTGCTTCTTAACTTCTAAGCCTTCTAACATCCCTAAAAAAGAAAATGTAATTTACAAAATGATCCAAACATGAAGTAGACATATGGGAAATGTAAAGTAATAACTGTTTTAGGAGGTTTCACTATCTGTTTTAAAAGCAAGGAATTAAAATTATGAAAATTGTCAATTTTCCCTTTTTTTTGTAAATTTGGTATTTTGGTTATAAATTAAAATGAAATATTTTGAATCAAATTTACCACTGTCATGAAGTACAATATGTCACGAGAAAACAATCTCATAATCGCTTGGATAAGTAAAAGCGTTCTAAAGTTATTACCGCATAAAGTGACACATGTCAGATTTGCAAAATTAGGCCTGGTCTGGAAGGGGGCAAATGGCCCGGTCTGGAAGTGGTTAAAATCCACACCACATGTCAAATTATGTATGGGTTGCTGTGCAGAAAATGCCTGCAGTGTGTGTTTGAGATTTGTGAATGTTTCGCTGCTGCTGTTAACATTGCAGATTTTCTGCACGCAAGCCCACTATGAAAACCGTACAGCCTTTATGCTAAAATCAAGTTACTAATTCAAGTGTACCCCCAGTTACATGTTATCTTTTCTGTGCCATTGCAATTTAAAACCACACTCAATGCTGCACTCGCTGTCTGGCTGGAGGATCCAATTAATCAGCATGGACATTTCAGTGATTAAAAAAAAAACTATATTACTTTCTACAGTAAAGTACAGTATTATTTCTTGTGTTTTTACCTTTGCCAAGATGAGCTTCTTTTATTATTCTGGTACCACATATACAGGACTCACACAAGAAGTTCCTGTCCTCTGCACAGAAAGCGATTTCCAGCCTCCAGATGCTAATTCTGACTTTTATAAATACCATACTTGTTTTATCTTTGTTAATTATTTGCTTATTTTCCTTTATTGTTCATTTTACCTTATTGTTTGTTCCCACAACCAGTTACTAGTTTTTGATATAGTTATAGGCCCAAATTACAATATTTTTTATTTACAATGGTCCCCCTTGAACCAATTATCATTGCAACTTAAGAGACCACTGTATATAGAATAATCATTTTAACGCAGTGGGAAGTAAAACAATAGCTTTTCTTTATAGCTTTCGGTCTATCTGGCTTTGGTCTGCACTGCAAGCTTCTTATACTTATTTGATTGTGCGTTTGACAGTTACATGGGAACCGAATTAGGTGGAAAGTGGTGGCAGTGGCAACAAAAAAAGAGCAGAGGCAACATACGGCCCGAACCTCCCAAAAAATTGTCAGGGACAGATATTATAGTCATTGTTGGAACAGGTGATGCAACTGATATTGTGGGTGCAGGCTCAAAACACGTCATTGCTAAGACAAGCTCGGCTAAAACTAGCTCTGTGCAGGTATCTACCATCTGGCAGTTTTTCTCCACAGTGTTGGAAGACAAAAGCATTGGTGTGTGCAAGATCTGCAGGATTAAAATAATCCATGTGCACTGAAACACAAACCTAGGCAGAATGGATCTACTAACACACATGAAAGGGCATCACCACTTACTGTGGGAAAATAGAAGTGTCCGCCAGATAGCGTAACAAAAGTATTCTTCTTCTCCTGGTTTCCTTTGTGTTAGCCAGACCACACCCATATTCAGAACTGTGTCCTTGTCATCATCATCATCATCATGATCACTTTCTTCTTCTCCTGCTGATACTCCTCCTCCTTCTACTCCACTCAGTCATCAGCCATCAATAACGAAATGTGTGCCTTGTCAGAGCGGATTGCCTTGGGCAAGAGTGGCCACACAGCAGATCACTTGCTAAAGTGCTTCAAGCAGCAAACATCCCACTGGCTATCTCCCTGCCAACTCAAACTGGGCAAGGTGGTCAGCGACAGTGGCAGAAACATCATGGCCATGTATTTGGGGGAAATAACACATGCTCCCTACATGTTGCATGTGAGAAATTGAATTAACGCTTTTTGAAAAAGTACAGTTGCTTGCAGAGGGTGCTGGCCATGACCAGCAGACTGTACATTTTTGTCATTCTTGTGTGGCAAGGAATGCTCTCCTGGACTTGCAGCAACAGAACGGTCTGCGGTTACACCGCTTGATCCACAACGTTCCTACTTACTATTATTCTACCTTGCATAGGCTAGAGCATCTGTACAATCAATGTAAAGCCTCATACACACGAACATATTTTGGGTCCGCGTCCGAGGCGCATATTTTGCGGCTCGGGCCCATTCACCTCAATGGGGCTGCAAAAAAATACGGAAAGCACTCTGTGTGCTGTCAGCGTCCTTTGCTCCGTTCTGTGGCCCCGCAAAAAAAATATAGCATGTCCTATTCTTGTCCGTTTTGCGGACAAGAATAGGCATTTCTACAATCGGCCGCATTTCATTCCGCAAATTGAGGAACAGCTTCGGTGTTTTGCGGATCCGCGGATTGCGGACCGCAAAACATCTACGGTAGTGTGCATGAGGCCTAAAGCTTTAGATGATATTATCTTGCACCAGACCACCACAGAAGGGGGCATTTGTTCTCCTGAGGTCAAGCAGCGGCAGCTCATCAAAGACGCCTGTCGCGTACTCAGATCCTTTGACGAGGCCACCAGATTTGTCAGTAGGGACAACTGCAGTATCAACAATGTTATTCCCCTGATATTTATCTTAGAGCAGATGCTCATACTAATGCAACTAATGCAGGGACAGCATAATATGGACAACTTACGCTTTTTTATGGCTGCCCTGTAGCTGGGGACCCACACAGAAATTCCTATGGAGGAGGAAGTGAAGAATAAGATGCTATCACTGGAGTTGGAAAAGCAGGAGGAGAAAGCTGATAATGATGACAATGACACCAGCCACGATGACCAATCTCAGTGGGGCGAAAAGCTGGAAAGAACTGAGTTCCTGAGCACACTGGAGAGAATGGCAAGCTGCATGCTTGCTTGCTTGCGTAATGACAGGAGAATCATTCACATGAAGAAACTTGATGATTACTGGATAGCCATTCTTTTAGACCTTTTCTATCAAAGCAAAATGGGGGAATGTTTTCCTGTTGTTGAAAGGCAGACAAAATTACTTTATTACCAGGAAACACTGTGTATGCAGCTTGATACAGCTTTCTGCAGGCAGACGCCTGCTGCCCAAGTGTACGAGGCCTTTCTTCACCCCCCACTATGTCACCCACTTCCTGCTATCTCCACTATCACAAGATGCAGCAGCAGCCAGTTCAGTATCATCAACATGATGGAGTAATGTTTCCATGTGACATGCAAGGCTGATACAAATCAGCAAATGGAGATGTACCAAGCAACCGTCTCAACATCCAGATTCAGTCCAACCTGGACTCTGGCCTTTCTCCGGCACTTACAGCGTTCCCTGACCCCATAGACTTGTGAGCAGGCAGACTGGAACAGTGGCCTGAACTGGCCCAGTATGCTATCTCTGTTCGGTCGTCTCAGTTTTATCTCAGAGAGGGTTTTTAGTGGGGCAGGGGCATCATGACACACAAACGGACAAAGTTTTCCTCCGCCAGTGCACTAAATAGGACTTTTCTCAAAATGAATGAAGCATGGATCTGTGAGGATTTCACACTCCTCCAGAGGCTGTTGAAGAGATTTGTTGCATAACTTTTCGAAGCAAGTTTGTTTTACTAATTATTCTATTGAACCACAACTCAAAAGCTATGTCCGATTTTCATTAGTTGATTTTCAGTAAATTTTTATTTATTACATTTGTCAGTTTCAAGTTATTTCAGTGACCATTGTGGGTTTTTCTTTCTTTAATGGAAAAGTACCAACAATTTTGTCCACGTGTGAATGTGTGTGTGTATATATGTGTGTGTGTGAAGATGGACGTAGTGTGTGTATGTTCTGCGATCACTCAAAAACGCAACCATCGACTTCCACGAAACTTGGTATACACATCCCTTGCTACCTGAAAATAAATCATATAAGGGGGGAGGGGGGTCACAGATCTCTAGGACGTACCGTTTATAAGATATTCCCAAAACATGACCTGCATTAGCCAATACAAGCCTGCACGTCTTTCTCTTCATATCGCCACTGCCATACACATGGTCACATGTCCCTTATCAGCCAATAGAAGCTGGCAGGCCCTTAGTCTCTACATACAAACACAAACTTTTATTCCAGGTTTCCATAACAACCCAGCCATTTTTCTTCAATCCTGTAGGTCAGCTTTAGGCTAGGGCTACAAGACATGTGTTGCGCGACAATAAGTCGCACGACATATAGGGCACAACTACACTGCTACATGTGTCGCACCAATGTCGCGCTACAATTTTAATATTAGTTTATAGTGTTGCACTGCGACATGTGACATGCTGCAACTGCAATGGGACAGTCGCAGAAAAATCCATCTTAGATGAATTTTTTGCAACTGCCGTGTTGCAGTCGCAGCATGTCAAATGTTGCAGTGCGACACCATAGACTATCATTATAAAAATTGTTGAGACAAAATGTTGCGCGACATATGTCGTAGTGTAGCCCTAGCATTAAAGGGGCAGGGCGCTGTGGAGGTCACTGTTAAAGAGGCGTTCACTGTGGATGTTACTGTTAAGAGGCAGGCCACTGTGGAGTTTACTGTTAAAGGGGCGGATACTGTGGAGGTCACAGTTAAAGGGGCAGGGGCCACTAATAAAGGGGCATCTGCTGTGGAGGTCACTGTTAAGGCAGCGGGGTACTGTGGAGGTCACTGTTAAGGGGGCGGACCCCTGAGGAGATCACTGTCAAGGGAGTGGGGTGCTGTGAAACTCATTGTTAAAGGGGCGAGCTGCAGTGAAGGTCAAAGTTAAGGGGATGGGCTGCTATAGAGGTCCTATTTTAAAGTAGTGTGGGGGCATCAGAGTTGAGGGGTGGGGGACTGTGGAGTTCACTGTTAAAGGGGTCGGGTGCTGTAGAGGTCACTGTTATGTTGATATCTTTTAACGACATTAAGCATTAAATGAAATATACCTGTGCGTAGCCAGGTCCTTCTGCTAGTATGTGTATATGTGTGTGTATGTATATATATATATATATATATATATATAGTGCATGTCGCCTAGGGGTCCACAAAATACCGATACCGGCTGTGTGTGTTTCACATTTTGCTGAACAGTACATCCTGCTCTTTATAGAATTGTCCTATTCTTGTCTGCAAAATGGACAAGAATAGGACTTTTTTTTTTTGATAGATGTGGAACATACGGATGCGGACTGTGCACGGTTTGCTGTCTGCATCTTTTGCGACCCCATTAAAGTAAATAGCTACGCATATGGTCAGCAATCACGGTCGTGTGCATGAGCCCTGAGTCATGTGAGAAAAAAAATCCTCACTGATGCTCTTTAATCAGATGTATATGTGAATTGGAAAATAATGTTTACAAGCATACAAACACAGAAAATCACTTTCATTAAATTAGTATTTTGCTTCAACATTGCATAATTAATTAATGGGTTCTGAATGTCTCCTGCCTCTCATGGAGTGGAGTCGTCTGGATGCTGCTATTAAAAATGTATTCCAGCAGTGGCGCAGCTGCTGGGATTGTTTCTTAGGTGGCCTTCACACATGGCAGATTTTGTTGCAGAAAATTTTTGTGACTGAAAAGAATTTCTATTCATCTGAAGGAGGTTGTTTTGGTGAGAAGCACATGGATGTCTGCAAACTCCATTCAGATTAATGGAACCGATTTTAAGTTGCAGACAATTTCTACAATATATATAAAGTTTGTAGCCAGCTCCCCCTTGCTTGTGCTCCCAGGATCTGTGCTGCACAGACCCCGCTTGTAAACTTGGAAGACTCAAGTAGGCTTTGTTAAACACATAGACATGACAAGTGGTCGCAAAAAGATCCAAACAAAGCCTACGTATTTTGAACAGCTTCCATGTACTTACTCAATGTTTCACATCTAAAATACATACTTAACAGATGCTCCTCACCATACACCATACTCCTAAAAGTAGTTAATTAAATTTCCAATCTACCTGCATGAGTCTCTCATGTGTTCATTCAGTATAGTGCAATAAAAATTTAGACTAGCACATCAAAAGTCACAGGTGCAAGCTATTGTGCAGAAAGCAAACAAAATACATATAGCAGCAAACCATAATACATGCAAAAAAAAAAAAATTAGGGATTATTTTGGATTATTACAGACATACTATACCTACTATACATGAAAAACAGAACTGCCTCTCTTGGGCCTAACCTAAGCCTACAATGTTCAGGGCTTAGGTCAGAGAGCCTGCGACAGATGTAAAAGAGAAATGAAAACTCCAGTCAGGGGTTTGAATAGGGGGAATGCACATATCTGTTTTTTTTTGCGACCCCATTGAAGTGAGTGGTTCCGCATATGTTTTTTTTTGCCTTTCTCTGGTTTAACTAGCAGGATGACAGGCCGAATTGGATGGACAGATGTCTTTTTTTGGCCTTATGTACCATGTTACTATGTTACTATGAATGGGCACGGGAAAAAATATGTCTTTGTCGATGAGCCCTAAAACTGTATACCACTAGTTCTCATCATACTACTTTTACTCATAGGGTTCATCAGATTCATCCAAGGTTTTCAATATTTTGACAAGAAAAATATTGTTACAAGCTTGAAACCTAATGGAATATCAAGTCTCTAAATGCAAATGTGAACATAACCATATTATGGCAAAGTGGTTGTGCGTCCACTAATCACAATCAGTTGCAGGTGGGTTTTTTGGAAACCCCTTTTAAGGAGATGCAGTTACAGCTCGGGTATGGCCACACATCGATGCTGATCTACAGCTGCCATGCCGCAAGCACCGAGAGGCCATGCAAGCTACATATGGTGGTCTTCAATGGACTCATTTGAAACTGATATTCAGCATTCAATGTTAATGTCCACGTGAAAACCTGCAAAATGGTGAGGTCCTTGGTTATTCAGCGTTAATTATTAATCAGTTTCCATGAAGTTAATTAAATACTGCTGCGGCTTGCATGGTGCACAGCAGGTGCATGGTCATTCCCTCTGAACACTGTGCTGTTACTGGACTCGTTGACCTCATTAAATGGAATCTGTGACCAGTGACCTTCCTACATAACTGTCTGCATAGACACATACCGTAGCTGTGGTTCACCTATTTAAAATGTGGGTTTCTTTTGTTGATCTGAGGCTCCCTTCCCCGAGTTTTGATGCTTTTTATGGATATGCAAATTAGGTCTTTACTGATATAAGAGCATCACCATTGCACTTGTTGCACAAAAACTCCGCTCCTTTGTGTGGTCAGCTCATCACTTGCTGCTTTGATTGGCAGAGCCAGACAGTGGTGAGGCAACAAAGGAGGGTCTAGCCACAAATGGGAGTGTAGTTTGGGTGCATTTCGAGCAATGGTGATACCCTCATTGTACTAAAGACCAAATTTGCATAGAAAAGTATCATCGTTCAGGAACGGAGCCTTGGATCAAAACAGAGTCTTAATCAGGGGAACCAGAGTTATTTGTCTATGCAAACAGTTGTATGGGGAGTTTGGTGACAGATTTCATACATAGGTTTCGAATGCTGTGTTTTTCTTCACTGGTGCTTTTTGTGATAAAAATGCCAGCTCCAGATGCTCGCTGAAGGTCTAATAAGCGTTCTTTTGTTACAGTTGTTTTGTTCATTAGCTGGCAGTTTTTATCTTTCTGCCTTAAAAAAAAAAAAAAAACTAAACACAGCATGCTGTAGTGCTGGTGCTTTAGAAAAAACTGCATTAAAAAAACACGACAAAAAACACCTAAAAATGTGCCCTAAAGAGGTTGAGCATATTGTGGTAAAAAAAACAATAGTGCCCAAATCATTTTGAATGTTTTTTAACCCCTTAGGGCTTTTTCACACGAACGCAATGTACGGGCACCGACCGTGGGGCAGCCACAGCGGATCATGCACCCATTCACTTGAATGGGTCTGCGATCTGCCCATTCCGCAAAAAGATAGGACATGTTCTATCTTTTTGTGGGACGGAAGTACGGAACAGAACCCCACAGAAGTACTCCGTAGTGCTTATGTAGTGTTCTGTTCAGTCATTCCATTCCTCACTGTTCCGTATCTCCGGATTTGCGGACCCATTGAAATGAATGAGTCCGTATCCGTGATGCGGAATGGCCATGGAATGGTGCCCGTGTTCGTGTGCAATACGCCTTAGTGACCAAGCCTGTTTGGGCCTTAATGACCAAGCCAGATTTAGGAAATCTGACATGTGTCACTTTAGCAGAGAATAACTTTGTAAAGGTTTTGCACATACAAAGTAATTCTGACATTGTTTTCTCGTCACATATTGCGTATCAATATTCAATATTTTTTATCAGAAATATATTTCCACATCTTTACTTTATTTTGGTTGCACTTACAAAAAACTTTTACTTTTTTAAAGTAAACTTTAAAAATTTTGAAGTACATATTTTTTCCTGCAACAAGCGAAGTTTGCAGAGGCTTATAAGTGTCAGAATAATAGAATCCCACCAAAAGTGACCCCATTTTGAAAACTAGACCCCTTAACATATTCATCTATGGGGGTAATGAGTTTTTTTTACCCCCTAGTCTTTTAAAGAAATTAATGCTAAGCAGGTGAAAAAATAAGTAAAAAATTTCTTACACAAAAGTGTCAATTTAAAGACTGTTTTTTTTTTCTACAAAGCACATGAAAATGAAGAAGTACACCCCAAAATGTATTACCCTATTTCTCCTGTCTTCAGAAATACCTCCATTGTTGCCCTAATCTTATGTCTTGACACACGGCAGGGCCCAAACATAAAGAAGCACCCAGTGGCTTTCAGAACACAAAATTTGCTTGAAAATGTTTTAGGCCCCATTGCACACTCGTAATGGCGTCGAGCTGCCAAAACAATAGAAAACCCCCATAAATGACATTTTGAAAACTAGACCCTCTAAGGTATTCATCTAGGGGTGTACTGAGCTTTTAGACTCCCTAGTTTTTTGTAGAAATTATTGCTAAAAAAATTTATACAAAAGTGTCAATTTAAAGACAGAAGCAGAGCACATGAAAATGAAGAACACCCCAAAATATATCACCCCATTGTGGCCCTAATCTTATGTCTTGATAAACAACAGGACCCAAACATAAAAGAACACCCAGTGGCTTTTAAATAATACATTGAAAATGGTTCAGTCCCCATTGCACACTGAGATGAGTGTGCAATGGGGACTGAACCCATTGCACAGATAAATGAAGCTGTGCACTTATAAGGGAGGTAGATTTCTAAAAAGGCATTTGCCTGTACATATTACTATGTCTCGCCAAACTGAAAAAAAAGGAAAAAAACTGAACTTTAGTGAAAGGCAACGAGTCCAAGAAAACGGAGCAAAATGTGTCCAACTATGTTGCAAATTCCAGTTTGTTCACAAGATACAAGAACACCGATAAGGCTGTAATGACAAGCTGGCATTCAAGGACAGTGACTGGTCGTAGAATGTCTCTTTAGCCCCATCAATCCCTATATGAGAGGTGAACGTGCTAAGTGTCCTGAGAATAAATTGACTTTCTGAAAAGACCCCCCCCCCTTTTTGGTATTAAATAAAATTAATAATTAGCAACCGTATGGTACGTCTCAAAACTGGGGTAATTGCAGAGGCCTGGTTGTGATGGGCAACTGTGGCAGTATAATCGGGTGTCCCTCCTTCTTCGGTGTTTGCTACACACCCGGCTTAGTTTCTGAGGATATGTCTTGCTGGCTGTGGCAGAGACGGGGAGGAAAGTGGCGTTCTGAAAGCCTTCGAACATCCTCAGATTCAAAGGCTTTCCCAGGTGCGGGGGACTCAAACAGGAGACTCTCAATAAAACAAACTATTATAGGTAGCAATCTAAATGAGGTAGGCCTTGCTTTTTTGCTTCACTGGGTAGGGTTGAAGCGCTTGGTCCGAGAGGTTTACACCTCCCATAAATTTATTCTAATTTGTCACAAAGACCGATGTGTTTGTCAGCAGTAGCCCCCCTCTCCCTAACTGCGCACAATGATGAGCCTGTAGACATCCTTCCTGTCCTTCCACTTCACTGCAAGCAGCTGGTCACTTGCAAGGGACAAGGATGTTCCTTTCTCCAAATGCTTGGACACCAGTGGTTCTGGGTATCCCTCTCTATTTTAAGAGACTGTTCCACAAGCCCTTATGTTTGCAGCATCGAGGGATTTATAAAGGGGCATACTAGTGTAAAAATTATCCGTGTAGAAATGGCGCCAATAGATCCCACACAATTTTGCTCTCATATACAGACAGACCGCAGGTATAGCCGGTTGTGCTCGCACACCTTATATAATTTTACCCCATAACTGGCATGCTTGGAGGGAATAAACTGACGGAAGGAAAGGTGGCCTTTAAAACTAAAAAGGGATTCATCGACAGATAGATTTTTTTCAGGGTTATGTAATTTTAAGAATAAATTTGTAAGGAGGGAAATAAGGGGTCTCAGTTTATTTAGGTGGTCGTAGGCTGGGTCAGTTCTGGGGAGGACTTGGTAATTGTCCGAAAAAATGCATAAACAGCATTAGGGCTTCATAGCGGTTTCTGGGCATAACTGCTGTAAACACAGGGGTTGAGTGGACAGTCTCAGCCCAATACGATTGGACAGATGGCTTTTTTACAATGCCCATGTCCAGGGTAAGCCCCAACATTTTTTAATTTCAGGGACACTTGTCGGGTCCACCGTCTTATATAAATAGACTTGGGCTTTTGTACAGCAAACTGTGTGGCATACAGATTAGTTTGCTGCACAATTAACTCCAGGACTTTGTTGTCCACAAATAAATGAAAAAAAAAAAAAATTAGGGGTAAAATTGGTGACATCCACATTCATTTGCGGGGTGGATAAAAATTGGGGTACTTGGGGGGGGAATAAAGTGGCAGGAACCCATGTAGTAGAAGGGACGGGACTGCTGGGTGGTGAATGAGATGAGGTGGCGACTTCTACCACTATAGGGCTATGGGGTCTGGGGATGGAAGCGGAACTAGAGTCCCTGCTATCTGAAGATATTTCCGCCTCTGAAGTGATGTCAGATTCAGAGTGGTCAGAGCAGAGAAATTCATATGCCTGCTCTGCACTGAATAATCTCTGAGCCATTTTTATTATTTTTTAAATAAAAAGCTCAGAAAGAAATGAAAATAACTGACCGTCCTTAATAGATTAGTGACGGACACCCACTGATGGACACCCACTGACCGCCAGTGATAGACGGACTCAGGGTCCCTAATGAAAATAATTGACCGTTACTAATAGACACCTAATAACGGACACCCAGTGGCGGACACCCAGTGGCCGCAAGTAACAGACGAACACAGGGTCTCTAATGAAAATAATTTACCATCACTGATGAATGTCTAATGACAGATGCCTAATGATGGACACCCACTGACCACCAGTTACGGACGGATAGTTTAGAAATGTTTTTTTTTCACAGTAAGGCCTCATGCACACGACCTTTGTTTTGGTCCGTGTCCGTGCTCGGGCGCGGACCCATTCACTTCAATGGGCCGCAAAAGATGCGGACAGCACTCCATGTGCTGTCCGCATTTGTTGCTCCATTCCGTGGCCCCGCAAAAAAAATAGAGCATGTCCTATTCTTGTCCGTTTTGCGGACAAGAATAGGCATTTCTACAATAGGCCGCATTCTGTTCCGCAAATTGCGGAACGGAACGTGGAGCAGCTTCCATGTTTTGCGGATCCGCGGTTTGTGGACCGCAAAACACATACAGTCGTGTGCATGAGGCCTAAGTCGCACAAATCGCACAGCCAGTACAGAAATCTGATCTCTCTCCTTACAGAACAACTGCCCTGAGGGGAGAGAGAAACACAGCCCATGTCCTGTAAATACAATGGATGTGATCTCTATGATAGGTTTATCATGGAGACCACATGATCAGGGACCATTATTATTGGTCCCTGATGGTTACTGTGCTGAAGGCAGATCTTGTCTGCGCCATTTTGTATATTTTTTTTTTATAGTTGGGGGGAGGGGCCTCCTGCCCTTTATTTAAAAGTATTTTGGGGCTATATTGCCCATATCGGGGTGCTGCCGGACATGATCGGGGCATCATTATTACTCTATCTCCTCTCCTCATTATTACTCTCCTCCTCTCCGCACACAGGGGTGGCAGTGGCTGGCTTACAATGTGTGTATGCACCGGGCCGCCGCCCCCATATTTCTTGTGGGCAGGGGGGGGGGGGGTGAGAATCGGGACCCAGCTTTCCCTTAATGGGGAAGCTGGGGGACCCAATCACTGCACCAGAGGCTTTTTCCCTCCTCTCTTACATGAGAGGAGGGAGAAAGTTTACTGCCGGAAACTCTGCTGCTGTTATTTGCAGTGATTTCCATGATACAGTGTATCATGGCGATCACGTGATCAAAGACCGCTTGTCACGGTCTCTGACGACTGCCCTGAGCTCTCAGCTACCTCTGGTAGCTGCGGGCACGGAGCTCCAGTGCTTGATTTAAGCACTAACTTGGGCTAAAGTGCCGCCGTAAAAAGGCGGCGCTCCAGCACAAGGCCCCTTAGTGACCGCCGTAAAAACACGTATGGGTGGTCACTAAGGGGTTAAAAGAAACAATACAGACAATCCCGATCCAAATCAGCTGATAAGTACGATTCCTTAATAAAGTGATACTATTGATTACAACAACACCTACTAAACAGCCCCCAAAATTCCAAAGAAGTCTGCTGAAGAGAAAGTACTTCCATGTTATGTCATATGATCATATGGTCCTTCCCAGCCAATCAGATTTTTAGAAAAGAATCATGTAATAAAGTCTTTGACTAAGAGCAGTGAAGTAATTGTTTCATGATACTTTCTTGATGTGCCAACTTGCTGAAATGGATCATGTTATGTGCAATACTCGATATAACCAATAATTACTTTATTTTCAACCCTGAGTTTGGTACTTTTGGGTACAATTGCTACATTAGGGAAGTAACAGATGATTTCCATTCAAGTGCCTGCATATTAAAAAATTTTTTAGGCTGTTACATTCCCCAAAGAACAAATGACCTACCTACAGTACATGACTTGGTTCCATCTTATTAGATACATTTATAGAATCATATTCAGGCTACTTTCACATCTCCGGTTTGAATTCTGGCAGAGAACAGCCGGCCAGAATTCTCTGCGTCCGGTGGAGATCTGTACGCATTCCAGACCAGCAGAGAACCAGCCGGACACAAATCGCTGCATGCTGTGCAGGGGCGTACAGGAAATCATTGGGCCCCATAGCAAGAATCTGAATTAGGCCCCATAATTCCACCCCCTACCCATCGCTGGCCCATCCCACCACCTGCCCTTGAATGTTTTTAATTGTTTTTTTTTCCATTAAGGCGTTTACCGTACAGATTTTTTTTTTATATATTTTAATAGTGCAGTCATTTTCGGGCGCGGCAATACCTAATATGTTTTTTTTTATTGTTCATATATTTTTATATGTACAATTGGGGTGATTTAAACGTTTAATATATCAGTGTTTTTTTTTGTTGTTTTTTTTTTTTACTATTAATTGATCGTGGCACCTGAGAGGTTAAATGACGGGGGAGGGTGGTGCAATGTCCTGAGTCCTCTATATAATAATAAGCCTTATAGAATAGTGTTCCGCCATCCCTGCAGGAACTCTGCTTTCTGCTGCCTCCTCCCCCCACTACCCATCCCCCCATGGCACTGTCCTCTAAATTAGCAATTCAACAGCAGAGTTCATTAGTGAGTGGGGGGGGGGGGGGTGAGGCTGGAGCACACTAGCCTCCTGAGTCCTCTATATAATAATAACCCTTATAGAACAGTGCCCCCCCCAACCCTGCAGGAACTCTGCTTGCTGCCACTGCCCTTTTCCCACAAATAGCCATCCCCCACCACCCCCATGAACTTTTTTAAACATAGAGTCAGTCACTCACTGCTGTCAATGTACAACTTACTTTGTCCTTGGTGGCAAACTGGCAGTGGCACAACAGGCCAGGGGCAAGCCGGCGATGCTGGGGGCTGGTTGGAGTTGGGACTTGGGTCTCAGTGGAACTAGTAGCAGTATGAGGCAGGTGGCAGCTGCAGCGCGTGACGTGAGCGCAGTAAGCACAAGACTGATGCCCTGCCCATCCACCCACCTGCACAGTTCTGCTCTCATCTGGCCAATCAGCAGCAGGAGCTTTGCACCATTAAATGCTGATTGGCCAGTGCAATGTGAGTGCCCAGCAAACAGAGGAGAATGAGCAGCGTTGCAGTATGTCACTTCTTAGGTCAGGGTCTGTCAGGAGGAGAGAGCTCACAGGTGGGACATCGCCCATAGTGTTGAGCGCGAATATTCGAAAAGCGAATTTTTTTAGCGAATATCGGCACTTCGCTAATTCGCGAATATTTCGAATATAGCGCTATAAATTCGCTATTTCGAATATTCGTTTTTTTTTTTTTTTTAGTTATATTTTTTTCTTTCCCACTTCCCAAAAGTAGTTCTTACCTGTCATGAGGATTCCTGGCTTCCTGGCTGCTCCAGTCAGTGCCCGTTGCCGCTTCTGCCGACTTCCGTGCTCATGGAGCGTCCCCTTCCATGGGAAAATCTCTATATACTAAAATGTACTGTCGGATTTGAGGAATTACGTTGAAATCGCAATGCGATTAATTCAAGTTATATTAATCGCATTGCGATTTCAACTTAGAGATGGGTTTATAATGGGTCAGCTTGCTAGAATTAACGAAGTTAACGAATATGGAATATAGCAGCAGTGCTAAGTTGAAATCGCAATGCGATTAATTTAACTTAAAGTATTCGCATTGCGATTTCAACTTAGCACTGCTAGTGCATAGCTATATATTCCATAATGGAATATATAGCTATGCACTAGCAGTGCTAAGTTGAAATCGCAATGCGAATACTTTAAGTTAAATTAATCGCATTGCGATTTCAACTTAGCACTGCTGCTATATTCCATATTCGTTAACTTCGTTAATTCTAGCAAGCTGACCCATTATAAACCCATCTCTAAGTTGAAATCGCAATGCGATTAATATAACTGAATTAATCGCATTGCGATTTCAACGTAATTCCTCAAATCCGACAGTACATTTTAGTATATGGAGGCGTTCCCATGGTGATGGGGACGCTCCATGAGCACAGAAGTTATGGTTGGCTTGGTAGAATTAGCGAGGATGGCGAATATGGCGAATGTATTCGTCATATTCCTCAAAACGAAGATAACGAAGTATTCTACATCTTCGTTTTAGCTACCTATTCGTCAACTTCGCTAATTCGAGCAATCATCATCATTCATCAAATAGGAAGGTTGACTTACCAGAGAGCTGTGTTAAATTCGCTATGCGATTTTTTTTTTTTAATACAATAATTATATTACTTGATATGATAATATTATTATAAGTATTCTATTTATTAAAAAAAAAAAAATCGCATAGCGAATTCTACACAACTATCTCTATAGTCAACCTTCCTATTTGATTGCTAGAATTAGCGAGGTTGACGAATATGACGAATGTATTCGTCATATTCCTCAAAACGAAGATAACGAAGTATTCTACATCTTCGTTTTAGCAACCTATTCGTCAACTTCGCTAATTCTAGCAATCAAATAGGAAGGTTGACTATAGAGACAGCTGTGTTAAAAATTAGCTATGCGATTTTTTTTTTTTAATACAATAATTATATTACTTGATATGATAATATTATTATAAGTATTCTATTTATTAAAAAAAAAAATCGCATAGCTAATTTAACACAGCTGTCTCATTAGTCAACCTTCCTATTTGATTGCTAGAATTAGCGAAGTTGACGAATAGGTTGCTAAAACGAAGATGTAGAATACTTCGTTATCTTCGTTTTGAGGAATATGACGAATACATTCGTCATATTCGTCATCCTCGCTAATTCTAGATATGAAACCAATAGGAAAGTAGCCTTAAGTACAAATCGCAATATGCGATTATTTAAATCGCATTTTAATCGCGATAACTAGAAAAAATGACGAATATTCGATTTCGACGAATATGAAACGAATATTCATTCGAATATTCGCGAATTTCGTCGAAATCGAATATGGCACCTGCCGCTCATCACTAATCGCCCATTGGCGGTTTGCACACAATGGGGGGGGGGGGGGGATTTGAGCAGAGGGGAAGCAGGGCCCACCCAAGCTCCAGATGGGTACTCTGGGCGGAAGATTGTGGCAATGATAAATACATACTGATGCCACTGATGCTGTGGTTTGTGTCCGACAGATCCTCCACTTGTTCGCCGGAAAAGCCGTGCTGGGGTTTCACACCAGAGGTGTGAAAGTAGCCTTAGAAAGAGATGGGATACACTTGTAAAAAGTGCCAAAGCCACTAAGGCTACTTTCAATACGGTTTTGAAATTCGATAGGGGATCTCAAAACCATGGCAAAACGTTTTCATCCCAATAATACAACCAGCCACATGTGTGCAGAACGGATCCAGTTGTATTATATCAAAAATGAAGAAACGTATTAGAAAAAAAACAGATTTGGCACCATTGACTTACATGGTTTTTGGTGCAGCGGTCTTGTGTCCAGCATGGGACCGTGACAAATCGGAGCGGAATGCATTCTGGTGCACTCCGTTTCAGTTTGTTCAGTTTTGTCCCCATTGACAATGAATGGGGACAAAGCTGAAACCTTGTTCTTTGATTTTTAAAGCCTGTGCTGGATCTCAAAACTAGACAGCACAACACTGATGTGAAAGTAGCCTAAAAATGTCAAAAAAACAGTCTATGCAGTATGGAAAACACTACAAACAGTTTCTATGGCTTTTTTTTATGGTAATACAGACAATGAATGTATAGGAGAAAAAAAAATTACGCACCCACCCGTGCAACAGTCTAGAAAAGACAACGCCAAGAACGTCAGTGCCACGAGATCCAGAATTATTAACAAATAAGACAATCATAAAAGTGTTTCACGAAGAAATAGTTACATACGCTAAGGCATTTCTCCACTGAATTATCTAATACATCTCTGAGACGTCATAGGTTACAGCACTTTTTAACATATCAAAGAATCTTAGAGATTTTGCATTTTTTAAAACATTCCCAAGAGTCACATCCCGGATAATTGAAGAGGTTGTCATGAAGCATGCATTAGAGAAAAATCTAATTTCATTAGTAAAACATTGTGTAACATCGATACAAACAATTCCCTACAGAGTATCATCTTTATGCATTAAAACCTGGCAAATAGACCCCAAATATTGGCATATATTCTTGCCAGTTTTAACCACAATTATGCTTTATGTAGTCAACACTCCCATACATGTCCCTCATACATGTCAGGGTTTATTTTGTTCTCCCTTGTACAATTTTTTAACATTGCCCTCCTTCTCTTGCCAGAAAACCCTAATCTTTATAGGATTTAACAATCTGTCCTAATATATGCACACACACACCAGAACTAATTGCACACACAAACCAGAACGAATGCTTGGATTATATATTGAAAAACTGAATATTGCATAGATCTGATAAACATCTGTACAATGCCAGCTGAAAACTACAGCAATGCAATCTACCATAGGACAGAGGCAATCAATATGCACATGACCCCATTTTTATGTTTGACCCTGCCATGTTTTAGATAATAAGCCCCATAGGGTGTCCTATTGGATGTGACCCTATCAGCATGGACTCTGTGCAGCCATTTATAAAACCGGCACATGACCCCATTTTTATGTTTGATCCTGTCATGTTTTAGATAATAAGCCCTATAGGGTGTCCACTTGGATGTGACCCTATCAGCATGGACTCTGTGCAGCCATTTATAAAACCGTCCAATTTGCCCTAAGCATAGAAGATGCAATACATTTCATTCTTTTGCAAGGTAAACGGATTTGTCCTAAACCTATGTCTATGGGTGCGTTCACATGCGGCAGATTTTGTTGCAGCCAATTTAGGAAACACATGGATTTCTGCAAGCTCTTTTCAGAGGAATGGAACTGATTCTCAGTTGCAGTAATTTTCTGCAGCAAAATCGGTCGCCTGTGAAGGCATCTTGCATGGCTTTGCACTGTATCATATTTAAATTACTGTTTTAATGTGGATAATGTAGAAACATCCAGATGCTATAAAGTTTAAGTTCCCTTTCATTTATTTCCACACGTCTATCACAGATTTTACATTACTACTATCCTCAAAAGTTCATTATCAAAGACAGCACAGCAGGTGGCTTCTAAGCTGGAGATAAATGTGCTTCACTATATTGTTCTTCAGGTCATATTCTCTAAAACTGGCAGGTGCTATACATACTACCATAGCAGATTCCTAGAGCACATCTCCTGAGCCTCCTGACAGCTCCTTGACAAAGCTGCCTTATGTCATTGAGAGTGTGAAATAATAATAGTCAATGAAGAAACAGTTCTACCCTAGGCATAAAGAGAAGTGCAGCAGGTCCTTACCTCCAGCTCTGCCATCCTCCTGTGATGGATGTGTTCTGGATATGGCAGGTTGGCACCTAGGAGAGCTGAGAAGCTTGCTCCCTGTAATGATTTGAGAGCTGTTGCTTTCCCTCAGTCTCAGCACATGGTACTTAACAGCAGCAGCATCACAGATGAGACCTCCCTGCTCCTCTCTCACTTCTGTATGAGCACAGCCCTCTGACTACTGGGAGACACATCTAGTCATCAATGAGCTAGAGGGGGAGTGGGCTGTGTAGATAGGAGGATTATTCTTGTTATTCTGGGTGTTTGACATCATTTATTGTTCACAATATTTTGTATAGAGTCTTAGAAATAAAAAGAATCCTAATAGTAAAGAAACAGTAAGCATAATAAAGTCCATATGTCCACATATGTTAAAGCCATATAAGCATATATATGTATAATTAAGTATCATTACTAAACAAATTAACATTGCATGCAATATTAATCATTTTTAGGAAGTCTTTGTGTTATTCTCTTATGCATGTTCTTGAAAATAATATTTATTTTTTACTTTAGCTATATCTGTTTCTGGGAATACTGAGTGATAACCCAGCAGTACTTGAATCCTGAATTGCCAATCTGCTTAGCTAACCTTTAAAGAATTTTCATTTTTGTGCATTTCCATTCTTTCTCCCTGCCTTCCCAGAGCCACAACTTTTTATTTTTCTAACAAAACAGAATTAGATGATTGGGTGGCTCACTCTTAAAGTACCTGAATTGGGTGCTACAAATCCTGAAGGGACTCACCTACCCAAAAATATTAATTAATTTACTAGAGTATTGTGGTTAGGACGAGCACACCTCATATGGGTCCCAAATGGATAGAATTTTTGGTATATATAAACCAACTTCTATTGTTAAAAATTTTCACAAATATTTATTAAAACACCATAAAAATATTACAGTAATTAGCTGTTCTGATGCATACCCAACTCCATCGAGCTATTTCAAGACAAACCAAAAATCACTGATTCAATGATAAGGAATTAGTAGATTGTTAATTTACAGATCCATAAAACTACTCGATCAACTCATCCGTAATAAACAAATAACAATGCATATATTGATGTTTGTCCCCTCTGTTCAGTACAAGGTCTGGATGACGACCGTATAACAAAAGTCCATCATCTCCTGTTTACCATACACATATACAAACGGCTGGGGGAAACTGAGAAGTTACTACTTCTATGTTGCTTCAAAAGTGCTCTGTGCGTTAATTGACAATGGAAATGCTATTAATTTGTTGTTACTCTTTTGTATCCCACTGGTGGGTATGCATAAGTGACGACCGCACATCAAAAGTCCATCATCTTATTTTCACCCTTGTGGATATCGATACTGCAAATCCAAAATGCCTTAAAGTAAAGTGCACTGTGCCTCAGTTAATTGTTTATAATTTCATGCTTTCTAATGTCTTCCTTTAGTGAGGTAAGGTTGGATTAAAGTTGATAACATTTAAATCATGCTGGTATTCTCTGTTTGGCTGGAGGATTTCTAACTATAGTTCAGGTGACAGTCTGTATGTCCAAAGATGCAAGCCGCTGCAACCACTGGCGTCCCACGTGGAATGCCGCGCGATCTTGCCTTACCTCCTCCGGCGCTTCTATGTAGGTCACCGCCGTGTCGTACACTTATCTTTCTTTTCTATTCCCGATCTGGCTGCTGGATTGGGGAGCGCTCCCGGATAATGTCCTGCGGGGGTCTCAGGCACCAAACGCGTTTCGGGACTAGCGTGTCCCTTTTGTCAAATAACAAAGTTATTCAACGAAGTCTCGCGCGACTTCGTGAATAACTTACTTCGGCTCATTGGAGCCCATACATTCTAATACTGTACAAAGACGAATCTCCATACAGTATTATAACTAATTTTTTAGCGAAGTGACTTTGGTTGTGGCATCCAAAGTCGCTTCACTCATCTCTAGCTGTAATATAATAGCTTCCCCCGATCTCAGCCAGGGGAGGCTTTTCCTGGCACGACTAAACATGGAAGTCATCAAGGGGTTTAACGGTAGCAAACCCATTGCAGCATAGGTATTTACAACCAGATTACAAAGCTCCTCTTGCTTTGAAGTTCCATTGCTCCACTGAAGAGAAAAAAAGTATTTTGTAAATATGAAAATGAGGCATTTGGTGCAATTAAGATAACGGTGTTGGTCTGCTCGTTTCTCTGGCCAGCCCTTCCCTCAGACCATTGATCCCCTACAGGTTATTGACCTGCACCGAGCATGTGCCGACATGCAACTGAACGGCACATATGTGAGAATACAGAGATAGGTGAGATTTCACTGCAACTGGCTAGCTACTATCTGGCTTTGTTACATAGGGGGGGGGGGGGGTGTCACTGGTGACAGGCTCTCTTTAAATGATATGAAAGCAGAGAATGATTCACTGGACTAGTAGACAGGCTTGACACTCACAAATATGTGAAGGTTCAGGAACACATTTGGGAATTGCAAACATAATTGACACATTATTGATTGTCCCTTAGACTCAGTGCACATGGTCGTTCATAGAGTTAGTTCCAAATGACAGGACACATACCTCACTGTGAGACTATAAAAGACTATACTGTTTATAAAGGTAATTGAATGAGTGAACTATAAATGTGTCTTTTTTTCCACTAGTATAAGGGATTTAAATTTTTTTTATTTTTGACTGTGGTCTTCAACCTGTAGCTGTTATGAAACTGCTGCAGAGTCAAACCAGCTGGGGAGGCCAGCACAAGTAACTATATGCATAAGTATTGTATATTGAAACAATATTTAGCAAATATATCAGTTAGGTCCATATATATTTGGACACTGACGCAATTTTTTTTAATTACCTGTTTACTAAAACATATTCAAGTTATAGTTATATAATGGACATGAACATAAAGTCAAGACTTTTAGCTTTCGTTTGAGGATATTCACATTAAAATTGTATGAAGGGTTTAAGGAGTTTCAGCTCCTTTACATGTGGCACCCTGTTTTCAAAAGGGACTAAAATTAATTGGACAATTGACTCAAAGGCTGTTTCAGGGGCACGTGTGGGCAATTCATTCATTATTTGATTCTCAATTAAGCATATACGGTTAAAGGCCTGGAGTTGATTCGAAGTGTGGTGCTTGCATTTTAAATATGCGGTCAAAGGAGCTCTCCATGCCGGTGAAACAAGCCATCCTTCATTTGCGAAAACAGAAAAAACCCATCCGAGAAATTGCTACACTATTAGGAGTGGCAAAATCTACAGTTTGGTACATCCTAAGAAAGAAAGAAAGCATAGGTGACCTCAACAATGCAAAAAGACCTGGACGCCCACGGAAGACAACAGTGGTGGATGATCGCAGAAGAATTACCCTAATGAAGAGAAACCGCTTCACAACAGCCGACCAAGTAAACAACACTCTCCAGGATATAGGCATAGCAATATCCAAATCTACCATAAAGTGACTGCATGAAAGTAAATACAGAGGGTTTACTGCACGGAGCAAGCCACTCATAAACCTCAAGAATAAGAAGGCCAGATTGTACTTTGCTAAAAAAAATCTTAAAAAACCAGCACACTTCTGGAAGAATATTCTTTGGACAGATGAAACCAAGATCAACCTCTAGCAGAATGATGGAAAGAAAAAAGTATGGGGAAGGCATGGTACAGCTCATGATCCAAAGCATACCACATCATCTGTAAAACATGGCGGAGGAAGTGTGATGGCTTGGGCATGCATGGCTGCCAGTTGCACTGGGTCCCTTGTGTTTATTGATGTGACACAGGACAGAAGCAGCTAGCTGGCGTTTCATAATACAGATGGACAATATGGTGGGGGTGGAGCTACGGCGCAGCATGGAAGTGCGCGGCCAGAGATCGCCTGACTAAAAGTACTGTTGGTCCGAATTTTTAGTACGGCGATCATTTTAGTCAATGGGGACGGAGCGGCAGCACGGCAGCACACGGGTACTTGCGGCATGGCGTATGCTAGTCTAAATTTTTTTGTAGTGAAAACATACTTCAGAGAGGAGAATCATTACAGACAATTACAGTGCTGGAAATTATTTATATTCCACAAAATTTTAGAATATCTCAGACTGTACATGGAATTTATTAAAGACTATTGGATCAACAAAGTATTGCTCTTTTCCTGTCACACTTGGCGTCATGAACAGGATGAACCCCAAACTCTGAGAAATGGGGACAGTGCTTATGAGCATGCCAAAAAATGTAAAGAACATGTCCCCCAAGCGATTAGATTGAACAATTGACAATCTCTGCTAGGCTATATCACCAAGCAGATTTAGCTGTAAATGTACAAAAAACTGAAGCGAGAAAAAATGTACTTGTTCTCCCAAATGAAAAACGGTAGTCTTCATGACATTAGAAACTTTGTATGAAGGTATGAAGATACTAGACATGCTACTGAATTGAGAACAACGCACAACTATTTTCTGTTGAATTGCAAGATTTATGGAGTAAACTCATTTAGAAAGACAAAGAAGGATGTGTAACAATCCCAGACACAAATAAATTGATTGGGATCTATTTCTATCAGCGGGCGCCTTGGCTAGAGAGTCTCTGCTCTTTCAAACAGCAGAGGCCGGCAGTTAATGTCCGTTACCGGCAAAAATGCATATTGCAGATATTTAACCCTTTAGATGCTATGGGAAAGTGTGACCACGGCATCTAAATGGCAGAAAAGACCCACAAACATGCTTTTCCAGGCGAGGACCAGCTTCCCCATGCGGTGATCAGGGAAACTGGTCCTTCGTTTGTAATGTGCTGAGTTTCTCTGAAGAGACAAAGCATATTAGAGTGGCAGTTCCTATGGAGGCCTGCAGGCCAACCTAGGATAACTGCAAATTAAGCTTATACTATAGTTCTAAGGAAATACAGTATAAGCTAAAATAATTCTAACTAGTAAATATTGTTGCCTACTGAGGGGCTTAAAAAGTACAAAAGAAGGAAAAATTGAAAAAAAAAATATACATAAAAAAATAATAAAATATGAAAATTTAAATCAGCCCCCCACTCCCTAGAATAAAATAACTAAATAAATAATAGAAAAAAATTAATAAACATCATGGGCATTGCCATGTCCATAAATGTTTGTACAAGTAAAATATAAAAATATATTAGATCTGCTGTCAGTGCTTCC
Organism: Bufotes viridis; assembly: GCA_033119425.1. Lineage (NCBI taxonomy): Eukaryota > Metazoa > Chordata > Amphibia > Anura > Bufonidae > Bufotes > Bufotes viridis. The sequence goes on along the minus strand of CM065589.1, from coordinate 412,616,828 downwards.
CATTCGCCACTGCAGTCCTGGGCTCTGTCTGTGTAGGTACTGTTGTTCTGGGATCTGCTCCACAGTTTCCTTTCAGCCCTGGCCACAGCATTGTTGCTGCTTGTTCCCTGCAGCACTACCTTAAGGGCCAGCGCGCGCCACTTCCTGTGCTTTATGGGTTAAATCATGTGACCTCGCTAACCAATCCTAGCCATCCTACACATATATAAGTGGCTCAGCGCCAAGGTCCTTATGTCCTGCTAAGGTTACTGTTATCTCTGCATGTGTTCCTGTGTACCTGACTTGTGCTTGTGTTTCTGGACTCCGCTACCTGTTTGATTCCTTTCTGCTTGCCTTGACTCTCCTGTTGACGACCTGGATTGCCTGATCTGTACCTCTGCCACCTGCCCTGACCTACTGCCTGTTTGACTTCGCCTCTGCCTCATCCTTCGGTCCTGCATTGTTGCTCCTGGTTATGAATCGGCCTGCTGGCTACGTCTGTACCTCTGGTACCTTGTTCAAGTACCTCCCAGGCAGCCTGTATCAGCTGCCTTGTGTGCCAGTCCTCCTCAAGAGGTAGCGACCTGGTGTTCCCCTCGGCAAAGTCTATCCCCACCATCAGAGGTACTGTGAAGAGCGAGGGGTTTACTTAGACAACACCCTTAGAGGAAGTAGGACATGTAGCACAGTGGGTTCACACCCGCTGGTTCGTAACAATCCTACTTTGCTTACACACACTCTTTTGGAAGATAAAGGCAATACACTATTCCCGGCTGTTGACTCAGTGTAATATCTTGGTATTAGGATTTCACCTAAGATTGAGGATTATATCCAGCTCAATCTTATTCCATTAATAAGTAAGCTGAGATCTAAGATAACCACATGGCTGCGTTTACCATTGACTAAAGCAGACAGAATATCTTTGATTAAGATGGTGATCCTCCCCCAACTTCTTTATGCTCTTAGGAATTCCCCAATTTGGATTGAAGATACATTTTTTAAACTCCTTGAGAGGATGATGAATGATTTACTTTGGGGGAGGAAGCGAGTTAGGCTAAAATTGGAACACTTTTACAAACCATTGGAACAGGGAGGATTGAATCTTCCCTATTTCAAGGGTTATTTTTTGACAATATGTTTACGCTACTGGAATCAGGCGGGTTAATTAATATAGAACAACAATATAGAATAACTGGTAAATTGTTCTCTAGGTTCTAGACCACTATTAGAAGATGGATGGGGATAAAGGGTTCTTTAAGTGCACTCCTATTTGGCACAATTGTTCTTTACAGGAGGTTGACAAATTACTTGAGGATAATTTTTGGAAAAAAATAATTTTATGTTTCTATCACAGGTAGTAAAGAATGTAGAGATAATACCTCACATGAGTTTGGCACAGGTAGGGAATTTAGATAATTTTAGTTAGTTTAGATACTTTCAGCTATGCTCAGCACTCTTAAACGTAAGCGAAGTTTCACTTTTGGACATAGATACTTCTTCACCTTTAAATGATTTGTTTGGCAGTGTTGGTCACAAGGTAAAGATTTCTCAAGTATATAAATTGTTAATGAATGCATTTTTAGGTAAGGTCCCTTCCCCAGGCCAGCGGGCCAGGGAAACTGACTGTCCAGTGGTTATATCGCATGGGTGGGAAAATATATTTGCTCACTAAAAATGAGTTACACATAACTCTAATCACATATTAATACAATTTAATATTATACATGGAACCTATGTTACACCCATCTGGCTAAGTTAAGAGATATGAGAGAATCCTATACAATCAAAGGAATTTTAAAGAAAAATGGTTCATTATATGGAGAGAATGGAAATGGTCATTTTTATTTTTCTCTCATTCTTGTTTTTCTTTTTTTTTTTTTTTCTTCTTTTTTCTTTTCTTTCTTCCTTAGTAATATGGAGACTCATCGCTAGGGAGTAGAGCGGGGGGGGGGGGGGGATGGTGAGGGATTGGGGTAAGTAGAGTTAGGGGAGAAATGAATTTTTTGATTATTCTGATTCTAATTTGCAATTGTGTGCTTACCGCCACAGTCCCGGGCACCATGTTCAGCGGTGATCTGCTGCCAGTGCTTCCCATTCACCACTGCAGTTCGCCTCTGCCTCATCCTTCGGTCCTGCACTGTTGCTCCTGGTTACGACTCAGCCTGCTGACTACGTCTGTATCTCTGGTACTTTGTTCAAGTACCTCACGGTCTGCCTGGACCAGTTGCCTCATGTGACAATCCTCCACAAGAGGTAGCGACCTGGTGTTCAACTCGGAAAAGTCTATCCCCACCATCAGGGGTACTGTGAAGAGCAAGGGGTTCGCTTAGACAACGCCCTTAGAGGAGGTAGGCCGCATAGCACAGTGGGTTCACACCCGCTGGTTCGTAACAATCCCACTTTGCACATACTCTTTTGGAAGATAAAGGCAATACACTATTCCCAGTTATATACTCCTAATACTCAGATGGCCATATAATACTGCCTAGCAACTAACCCAGTCCGAATGTCGGGGCCTGGTTGCAGAAAACATTGGCGCACAAATGTTGGTGCACTTACGTTTGTCCCGACCCGGTAACCTGCTGGGGGCTGCAGCATTAAGATGCTTGGATGGCAGTGGAGTTGGGGGCAAGATCCATCTAGGGTGCAGGACGACACTCCCTCCAGGGAAGTAGGCTGGGATGTGGAGTTGAAGACAGCACAAAAACGTATGACTAAAAACGCCACCCCACACAATACCAGGAAAAAGGTAGTGTGGTAGCACTTTTTATCAGCAATACCTATAACCTACTTGCTACTTTATAGTAAAGGACAAAATGAAACCAACACCTATACAGAGCACATGGCTCTTGAGCAGAGTCAGCTTGGCTGGAGGCAGTGGTGAAATGCACACAGCCTGCTAAAGTCCTAGGTCTCTGCCTTACAATCGCTCACTAGTAAAAGAAACATACCATGTGTTTGTAAAAGACAGAGCTACTCACAATCTGTGTGAGCATTGATCACTTCATTAGTTCATGTCATTGGAGTAAATAATTACATCCCTACAGCAATTATAATCAGAGCAATTCCACAGGCAATTCATGCCTATACAAGATAAAGCCACTGCCTGGCCATTACATCATTTCAGTGCAAACAACCACATATGAAGTTACAGCACAGTGATACCAATGCAGTGCGGTACCAGACACAATTGGGCAGATAAATACTAGAGGTAGAGATGAGCGAAGTTTTCAGAAATTTGATTCAGACTCTTCACTGAATATTTCCCAAAAATTTGATCTGATCTGAATTTGTCATGAAGCGTGTTATAAATCAGCTATTTCCTGACTGCAGGGAGCATGTATCCCGGTGTACATCAGTGTGCATTATTGAAATATGCATAGCTAGTCCACTGTGGTAGTGAAACAGTTACCGTGCGTCAGTATAACATGCAGGTGACAGGCTTCACTCTTAGACTCAGTTCACACTTCACTTTTTTGGTCAGTTACAGATCAAAAACTGAACAAATAACTGAAGTATAAACTCAGCTTTACAGGTCAATGTTAGTGTCAGGTATAATGTACTTAATCATGCAGTGGCCCAAGACTATCTGCTGATTCCACATGGATTGCTAAAGAACCAGTTCTTTTACACGCTAATATAAGTAGCGGGCCCATGACAGAGTAGAGAGAGTGTCAGCAGTAAGTTTATGTTGACATCACTGTTTATTTTTCCCTTCTTCTAAACCGTCACAAGAACAACCCCCTAAAAACAGATCCTGTCTTTTGAGCATCCTCCTTCACATGGCCAGTATTTGGTCAGTTATTAATCAGTATTGGAAAACAGGAGTGGGTCCAAAACAGAGATAACAAGTGATGGAAATATTTGCATGTCTTCTGTGTTTTGGATCCACTCCTGTTTTTGGCATCAAAATCATGAGCAAATCCTGATGCAAAATACTAACTGTGTTATAGGAGTCTCATGCTCAATTTGCATGAGTTTTGGCTATTTGCCTCTGAAATCGGTTTTATTCAGATGGAAAAGAAGTCCTGCATGCAGGACTTTAATGGACTCTATCACACAGTCTGTATTTGGTCAGTTTTTTTAATCAGTATTTTAGAAGTATTAGTGAGACCAAAAAAACAGGAGTGGGTCCAAAACCGTGAGAACACGTGATGGAAATATCTGCATATCTTCTGTGTTTTGGACCCACTACTGCTTTTGGCTCCCAAATCATGAGCAAATCCTGATGCAAAATTCTTACCATGTAATCGAGGCCTTATGGATGCACCAAAGACAGGATCCATTGGGTTTTTCATTTTTCAGTTCTTCTGACACATCAGAATAAGGGTAAAATAAACGGTGATGTCAACATTGCCAAACAGGGACACTAGTGGCCCTGTCACAGAATGGTGAGTGTGGAAACAGCATGAGGAATCAACAAAGTATCCCAGTCACAGAGTGGAGAGGATGGCAACTAGTGTTTAGAGCGCGAATATTCAAATAGCGAATTTTTATCGCGAATATCGGCACTTCGCTAATTCGCAAATATTTCGAATATAGCGCTATAAATTTGCTATTTCGAATATTCGTTTTTTTTTATTTTTTTTAGTTATATTTTTTTCTTTCCCACTTCCCAAAAGTAGTTCTTACCTGTTCTGAGGATTCCTGGCTTCCTGGCTGCTCCAGTCAGTGCCTGTTGCCGATTTTGCCGACTTCCCTGCTCATGGAGCGTCCCCATCACCATGGGAACGTCTCCATATACTAAAATGTACTGTCGGATTTGAGAATTACGTTGAAATCGCAATGCGATTAGTTCAGGTTATATTAATCGCATTGCGATTACAACTTAGCAGTGCACTGCTATCTTACATATTAGGCTAGAATAACGAAAATGGAATATAGCAGCAGTGCTAAGTAGAAATCGCAATGCGATTACTCCAAGTTATATTAATCGCATTGCGATTTCAATTAGCACTGCTATAATATATTCCATATTCGTTAACTTCGTTAATTCTAGCAAGCTAAGTTGAAATCGCAATGCGATTAATATAACTTGAAGTAATCACATTGCGATTTCTACTTAGCACTGCTGCTATATTCCATATTCGTTAATTCTAGCCTAATATGTAAGATAGCAGTGCTAAGTTGTAATCACAATGCGATTAATATAACTTGAATTAATCGCATTGCGATTTCAACAGACATGGTTTACTATGGTTGCTAAAACGAAGATGGAGAATACTTACTATACGTTACTAATTCTACCAAGCCAACCATAGTAAACCAGGTCTAAGTAGAAATCGCAATGCGATTAATTCAAGCTATATTAATCGCATTGCGATTTCAACGTAATTCTCAAATCCGACAGTACATTTTAGTATGGAGACATTCTTGGCTTGGTAGAATTAGCGAATATGACGAATGTATTCGTCATATTCCTCAAAACGAAGATAACGAAGTATTCTCCATCTTCGTTTTCGCTACCTATTCGTCAACTTCGCTAATTCTAGCTAAAACTTCTAATAATAATATAATCGCATAACGAATTAAACACAGCTGTCTCTATAGTCAACACTGTTTAATTCGCTATGCGATTATATTATTATTATTTTTTTAATAAATAGAATAATTATAATAATTATCAAGTAATATAATTATTCTATTAAAAAAAGCAAAGTAATATAATAGCATAGCGAATTAAACACAGCTGTCTCTATAGTCAACCCTCCTATTTGATTGCTAGAATTAGCGAAGTTGACGAATAGGTAGCTAAAACGAAGATGGAGAATACTTCATTATCTACGTTTTGAGGAATATGACGAATACATTCGTCATATTCGTCATCTTCGCTATAATTCTAGATATGAAACCAATAGGGAAATAGCCTAAGTTAAAATCGCAATACGCGATTATTTAAATCGCATATTAATCGCGATAACTAGAATAATGACGAATATTCGATTTCGACGAATTTGAAACGATTATTCTTTCGAATATTCGCGAATTTCGTCAAAATCGAATATGGCACCTGCCGCTCATCACTAATGGCAACAGCCCCTAAACACCTTCTCTGATGCCACGCTGGCTGAGCAGGGAAGCTTGTATAGGGCAAACTTGGCCAGTTGTGGCTACAAATCAAGTTTGGCTTCGCAGTAGTCCAGGGAATCTTGGATCTGGGGTGGCAGGGTGCAGTCCAAGTATGCAACCACCTGCTGGTTCAGGTTTTGCTCCATGTCCTGCTGCAGCTGGTGCTGGGTGGTTTCTTCAGTAGGTGGGTGAAGAAAAGTGCTCATTAGAGACTCCAGGCTTAAGTTGCTGCTGATTGAGACGGTACTACTTCTAACTCCCCCCCCCCCCTCTTCCAGCAGTCATGGCAGTGGAGCGTGAGTGCAAATGGCGCCCCCCGGTCAGACCTTCATAAGGATGGACGAAGGCATACATAGGTGGCGAACAACTGACTACATAGGATGTCTCAATAGTAGTTGAGTTTATCCTACTCTCAGCAGGTGGAAAAAGGCCTACAGTGGACGCTGAGGACAAAGTTGCAGATGAGGAGGCTGAGGAGGACATTGCCGTCACCTGGCCGAGTTGCTGGTGTGGCTGGGCAGGAACAAAATTTACGACAGACTCTTAGACTGGCCTACCTGCTGCTCAACATACGTGTGCAGGACTGGTACAGCCTTTTGGAGAAGTAATGAAGGCTTAGGACTCTCCACATTGGCTCAGCACAAGACATCAGTTCTCTGAAAGGTGCAGAGTCAACCACATGAAAAGGAAGGGACTTTATTATCAGTAACTTTGCCAGGAGCTTGCTCAGCTAATGCGCCGCTGGATGAGTGCACTCATACTGTTGTCTTTTTGCAATCACCTCTCTGATTGATTGCTGGTGAAATGAGTGAAGAAGAGTTGAAGGAGGAGGAGCTTCAGGGTCTGTAGATGGTGGGAAGGAAACACCGCTCCCTACTGCTGAGGTGGTGGAGCCTTAACTGCTGGAGAAGGGTTGTGGGCCACTAGGAGATGCCTCAGGCTGTACACTAGCGCCATGATTTTCCAAGGCCACTTTATGGTGACTCTCCATGTGTTGACGCAGTACCATGGTGCCAACATTAGCACCCTGGCAACACTTCACCTTCAGCCCACAGATTCTACACAATGCCGTGCTGACATTCTCCAGCGACTTGATTAAAAATTCCCACACCAGTGAAAATGGTATTTTACCCCCACCACTGCGTGCTGATTGCCTGCCGCTACCTCTAGGAACTTGTGCACCGCTAGTTGTTTCCAAACAGGTCGGCTCCTGCGTAGCAGACGGTCTACCCCAGATGATGTTGGCTCCAGATCTCCCACTGCTGCCACTCTTGCTGACTCACGGCCACGTTTGCACCCTCCTGGCTTGCCCGCTGTTTCACACGCAAGCTGCCACCCTCACGCCCTGATGATGAAACCTGCTCTTCACCAGGCTCCCATGTGCAATAGACTACAACATTGCCCCCTACTGTCTGCACGTCACAGATGTCACCCTCACCAGTCTCATCGCCACGTGCCTGACCGCTCGCAACATCTGCTCCTATGTGACTTTCAGCGTCGTAACTTGCCTGCCTACAGTAGGAAACAGCTGATCTCTCCTCCAAATTTTGACTGTGCAGTAGCTGCTGAATGTACTCAATAAGCCTGTCCTCGCTGAAAAGCGGAGCAGAGCCGGCAGCATACAACACTTCCTGAGCAGAAAAAGAAAGAGGCAGGTTTTGGACAAGTGGGGCAACGAGCTTGTTGCTCGGCCATGCCAAGTGTGGTGTCAGAGGAATCCACCGACTCCTGGCCTGGGGTGTCTGATTTAAGTTGAGATAATGTTGAAGACTGAGTCAACTATTCAAGAACAGTTGGATGGCTGGTCAAAACACAATCTTTCGATGACACTGGCAGCTCTGACCTGTTGCTGCGGCTGCTGCTATCACCCCCCATCTTCTGCTGCTACTTCTGTCAGCTCTCGTTCTCTTGAAAGGCCCTTTCATTGGTCTGTCAGACATACTGTACAGTAAGAATAAGTGTAAAATAGCAGTAGTATTACACCGCTTTTTCACTCCAATTAGAGAATCAAGGCCTAATGGAATTACTTATGTCTAACAGTAGATGTAAAACCAAATACTTAAAAAAATAGAGTGCTATTTCAACCCAGTTACAGAATCAAGGCCTAGTGGAATTACTTATGTATAAAACAATGTTAACAACTTGAAGCAGTAGTATTAGAAGGCTATTCCACCAACAAGACCTAATGGATTTATTTATGTATAAAACAATGAGAACACCCTACAATCAGTAGTATTAGAGTGCTATTTCTCCCCAATTACAGAAACAAGGTCTAATGGAATTACTTACAGTATGTATAAAACAATGTGAACACCCCAAAATTAGTAGTATTAGAACACTATTTCATCCCAATTACAGAATCAAGGCTTAATGGAGTTACTTATGTATAAAACAATGTGAACACCCCTAAATCTGTAGTATTAGACCTCTATTTTACCCCAATTACAGAAACAAGGCATAATGGTATTACTTATGTATAAAACAATGTAAACACCCCAAAATCAGTAGTATTAGAACTTTATTTCACCCCAATTTCAGTTACAAGGTCTAATGGAATTACTCATTTATAAAACAATGTGAATACCCCAAAATCAGTAGTATTAGAACACTATTTCCCCATAATTACAGAAACAATAGCTAATGAAATTACTTATTTATAAAACAATGCAGAAACCTCAAAATCAGTAGTATTAGGACACTATTTCACCCAAATTACAGAAACAAGGACTAATGGAATTACTTATATAAAAATTTGTAAAGCCAAATACGTGGAAAAATAGAGCCCTATTTCACTCCAATTACAGAATCAAGGTCTAATAGAATTACTTATCTGTAACATATTGTGAAAAACCAAATAATTGAAAAAATATTTAGGGCTCTATATCACCCCGATTACAGAATCAAGGCTTTATAGAATTACGCATGTACAAAACAATGTGGACACCACAATAGCAGTAGTATAAGACCACATTTTAACCCCAATTAGAGAATCAAGGCATATATGGTATATAGTAATTACTGTTTACCCCTGTCTACTGCAGATTTTTTGCTACATCATGCACTTTGCGGTTCTGAACAATTGTGTTGCTTCATATTGCAGGATTGCAGCACTATGCACTTTTCCTGCATTTGGCAGCCATTGGTTTTCTATTTCAGGCACTTATTTAAAGTTTATATGGATTTAATGTGGTTTCACCGGCTATGTAGCGCTTTGATTCTAAATGCATGATTGTTGCTTCTATTTTATTTTAATATGTTATTGAGAGTACTTATAAAGATTTTTTTTATTAAGAACTTACTGTGCTGTGTATATATTCTTTTGCAGTGGTAGAATTACGTATTTATAAAACAATGTGGATATCACAGTGGCAGTAGTATTAGACAGCTTTTTCACCCCAATTAGTGCATCAAGGTGTAATAGAATTGCTTATCTATTAACCAAAGGGGACACTGTTCAGTTAGCCCCTGCACTCTCCTTATGCTCTCCCTATAGTGTGGATAAAGTCACCCTATGATCTCCCTACTATCCCCCTACACTGTTCCTGTGCTGTCGTTGAACTCTTCCAAACTAAAATTTTACACATAAAGGCTTTCTTAATCACTGTCTCTAGCACATCTCTTCCTGCTTCTTACTTTCACATTGTAATATGTGCAGCAGCCATTTTAGAAAAAATGATTTGTTACCATGAAGCACAAGGAAATTCGGATTAGCGACAATTTCCTGAAATTTGGATAGAATTCCACATCATCAACTTTGATTCGTTCAACACTAACTAGAGGTTAATAGGCCAAGTTCACACTTCAGTTATTTGGTCAGTAATTTCCATCAGTTATTGTGAGCCAAAACCAGGTGTGGGTCAAATACACGGAACAGGAGGAAATCCTTCCATTATACCTTATCTCTGTGTAGGCTTCACTACTGGTTTTAGCTCACAATAACCGATGGAAATAACTGATCAAATAACTGAAGTGTGAACTAGAACTTAACAGGAACTAAATATACGGTATGTCCCCTTATATGTTTTGGACTTATTGCATAAATCTGTCCTAACCATTTAATACTGCATTAATCTTTCTGCGTCCCTGTTAACTGAAAATGCAAAAATAGTTGGACTAGTGTGAATAGTGGCTTTGAGGCATGTTTATGGAATACTCTGCTGATGTTGGGATTGTAGGTTGCCGAATAAATTAATAAGTACTACCTGTACTCCCAGTTCACAAATAATACCAGCAAGAGTACTTCCTTCAGATGTAACCTTCCTAAACTTAACTGCCAATGTATTTTTTTTTTGTGTATGGTCAGAGCTAGGGAATATTTTTCTAATATACTTTATTTAGGGAAATCGTTCATTTATAGTACAAAACGTGCTGAAATGTCCCTTAGCAGCACTCTCTCAAATGAGCATCGCTAAGGGACATCCATCTTTCTAACAGCAAGGTGCTGCACTGACTGGGAAGACAGGCTGGGCTGGGAGCTGCAAGGCCTGTGCTCTCACTGCTCCCTCATATAGTAGTGGGAGTAGTACACTAATAACCAAATAACCATATATTAAACATATGTTTATACAGTTAGGTCCTGCTCACTGATTAGTGTGACTAGCACTGTCAGTGAATTCTTCTCCTGTTTTCCTGAAATGCTGTGTAATTAACCAGCCACTGGAGCCCGCAAAGCGAAGGAGAGCATACACGGCCAGCAGCTAGTCATTTCTATGGGACTGACAAAAATAGCTGAGCATTGGCTTGGCTATTTCCATCAGCCTCATAGAAGTGAAGGGAGCAGTGGCCGTGATTGAGTGGTGCACTTCCCTTTCACTTCTGAGTCCGCTCAGTCTGCTCTTTCGGTTTCCAAGCTCTGTTCTAGAGATAGGTGTGGGTCCCAGATTTGGGACCCAAACCATTCAGACATTGGTGGTATACTCTAGCAATATGCCACCAATGTATAAGTTGGACCACTCTATAACTCCATTATAACAAAATGGACAAGAAAAGGTCATCCAGCAGATAGGCAAAAAGAGCATTAATCAGAGACTTAACCAAGACACTAATACTAAAAGTGAAGGAGATAAAAATCTGCAGCGAAGATGGAAAGATCTGTCCATAGGACCATTATAAACCATCCACTCCACAGAATAGAGCTTTATAGAAGAGTGGCCAAAATTAGTCAATAGGAGCCGTCCTGTAGTTAGCTCCCTTCACTACAAAGTTGAAAGTGCTGTGCAGTTCCAACTTCCAGGGATCTAGTGACACCTAAACAGCTGATCTATGGAGGTGGAGGATGTCTGACACCACCGATCAGCTATTGGTGGCCTATCCTCATAATTGGCCATCACTTACTAAAGGCTTGATAGCCCCTTTAATTCCAGGTTATAAGGTTATAATGCAACAAACGTAGATAGCAGGCAGTATCATAAGATTACAATAGCTATATTTTACAAAAGAAGCAAAGTAGCTTTTATTTTAAAACATAACTGATAAAAGTTACATTTTATTTAGTTTTCTATACACACACACACACACACACACACACCTTATGCTTCCTGCACTACCTGTTACACTAACCAATTAAATGCCTATTCTACTTTATATTAGGTATTGTTACATCCTCTCTCCTGAACTACAGTGGTTTGCAATATCCAGACATACATGTGCAGTATCTCACTGCAGCGCACTGTATTGCACTAAAAATGGGTTTTATGTGCATTTTCTAGATGTTTGCAGTTAATAGATTAAAAATGAGATTCATTGTGTAGCTATAAATTTTCTGTGTACCAAGCACTTAATAGTTAACATGCCTTTGCAATCAGTTGTTATCTTTCCCATAAGGAGTGGTTAGTGCATTCAGTGTATAGAAGGGGGATGTCTGAACATTAAGGAGTGTAGATACAGAGAACTAGCTCTAGAGAAAAAACAGCCAGTGAAGTAAAATAACATCTTAACCACTCCCGGACCGCCGTACGCAGGATTGCGTCCTGCGGGCGGCCGGGATCTTCTGAGTGGATGCCTCGGCGCGTCCTCTCGCGAGACCCGTGAGTTCCTGTGAACGCGCGCGCAGGCGCGCGCGCGTTCACAGGAGCGCGCGTCTGGAGAGTTGAACTACAGCCTGCCAGCGATGATCAATCGCTGGCAGGCTGTAGATGCGATATAAATCGCATCAAACATGTATACCAGACGCTGTTTTGTGAATAGCGTCTGGTATACCTGCTACCTGGTCCTCTGGTGGTCCCATTTGCTGGGATCGACCACCAGAGGACCAGGTAACACTAGTACAGTTGCACCAAACACTACACTAACCCCCCACCCCCCTCACCTATTAACCCCTTGATCACCCCATCTAGACCCCCTGATCACCCCCTGTCATTGATCACACCCTTTATGTGTCCATATGTGTTTTGCGGATCCGTGGATTCACGGATCCGTGGATCCGATCCGCGGATCCGATCCGCGGATCCGATCCGCAGATCCGATCCGCAGATCCTCAAAACACGGACACCGGCAATGTGCTTTCCGCATTTTGCAGATCCGCACATTGCCAGAACTATATAGAAAATGCTTTTTCTTGTCCGCAATTGCGGACAAGAATAGGACATGTTCTATATTTTTGCGAACGGAAGTGCAGACTCGAAGCGCGGATCCGTAATTCCGGATCCGAGCGGGACAAAGTCTGTCCCCATAGAAATGAATGGGTCCGCAATTCCGTTCGCAAACAGAATTGCGGACGTGTGAATAGTGTCCCCTATCACCGTCAGTTAGTTAGCTACTTGTTAGGTAGCTAGCGCCCAGCCCACCGCACCGCAGTCACTGATTTTGGCAGAGATTTTTCATCCACATTGACCGATGCGAATGAAAAAATCTGTGCCGTTCATTATTTATTTTTTTTTCAGCGCAGAGGCTGAACGGAAAAAAAAATCTCATTACCCGTATGCTCAATATACGGAGAATCGCAGAAACTCCTAATGCTGGCCATACGTGTAATGATTGCGGAGACCCTCAAATGCCAAGGCAGTACAAAAACCCCACATGTGACCCCATTTTAGAAAGAAGACACCCCAAGGTATTCCGTGAGGGGTATGGTGAGTTCATGCAAAATTTTATTTTTGTCACAAGTTAGTGGAATATGAGACTGTAAAAAAAATAAAAATCAATTTCCGCTAACTTATGCCAATTTTTTTTTTCTGTGAACTCGCCATGCCCCTCACGGAATACCTTGGGGTGTCTTCTTTCCACAATGGGGTCACATGTGAGGTATTTATACTGCCCTGGCATTTTAGGGGTCCTAAAGCGTGAGAATCCAAATGCGTAAAAATGCCCTGTGAAATCCTAAAGGTACTCATTGGTTTTAGGGCCCCTTTGCGCATCTTGGCTGCAAAAAGTGTCACTCATGTGGTATCGCCGTACTCAGGAGAAGTAGGGCAATGTGTTTTGGGGTGTATTTTTATATATTCCCATGCTGCGTGTGAGAAATATCTCTGTAAATGACAACTTTTTAAATTTTTTTATTCAAAGTTGTCAATTTACAGAGATATTTCTCTCACCCAGCATGGGTATATGTAAATACACCCCAAAACACATTGCCTACTTCTCCTGAGTACGCGATACCACATGTGCCACTTTTGCAGCCAAGATGCACAGAGGACCCAAATTCCAATGAGTAACTTTTAGGAGGGCATTTTACGCATTTTCTTCTCACGCTTTAGGGCCCCTAAAATGCCAGGGCAGTATAAATACCCCACATGTGACCCCATTTTGGAAAGAAGACACCTAAGGTATTCGCTGAGGGGCATAATGAGTCCATGAAAATTAAACTTTTTGTCAAAAGTTAGCGGAAAGGTAGACTTTGTGAGAAAAAACAATAAAAAATCAATTTCCACTAACTTGTGCCAAAAAGAAAAAAACTTCTATGAACTCGCCATGCCCCTCATGGAATACCTTGGGGTGTCTTCTTTCCAAAATGGGGTCACATGTGGGGTATTTCTACTGCCCTGGCATTTTAGGGGCCCTAAAGCGTTAGAAGAAAAATGCGTAAAAATGCCCTCCTAAAAGGTACTCATTGGAATTTGGGCCCCTTTGCGCATCTTGGCTGCAAAAAAGTGTCACTCATGTGGTATCGCCGTACTCAGGAGAAGAAGGGCAATGTGTTATGGGGTGTATTTTTACATATACCCATGCTGGGTGAGAGAAATATCTCTGTAAACTGATAACTTTGTATAAAAAAATTTAAAAATTGTCGTTTACAGAGATATTTCTCACACCCAGCAGGGGTATATATAAAAATACACCCCAAAACACATTGCCCTACTTCTCCTGAGTACGGCAATACCACATGAGTGACACTTTTGCAGCCTGGGTGCAAGGGGCCCTAAAACCAATGAGTACCTTTAGGATTTCACAGGCCATTTTTATGCATTTGGATTCTCACACTTTAGGGGCCCCTAAAATGCCAGGTGAGTATAAATACCCCACATGTGACCCCATTTTGGAAAGAAGACACCCCAAGGTATTCTGTGAGGGGCATGGTGAGTCCACAGAATTTTTATTTTTTGGCACAAGTCAGCGGAAATTTTATTTTTATTTTTAATTTTGTTTTTTACAAAGTCTCATATTCCACTAACTTGTGACAAAAAATAAAATTTTACATGAACTCACCATACCCCTCACAGAATACCTTGGGGTGTCTTCTTTCCAAAATGGGGTCACATGTGGGGTATTTATACTGTCCTGGCATTTTAGGGGCCCCTAAAGCATGAGAAGAAGTCTGGAATCCAAATGCGTAAAAATGCCCTGTGAAATCCTAAAGGAACTCATTGGTTTTAGGGCCCCTTTGCGCACCCAGGCTGCAAAAAAGTGGCACACATGTGGTATCGCATTTTTTATTCAAAGTTGTCAATTTACAGAGACATTTCTCTCACCCAACATGGGTATATGTAAAAATACACCCCAAAACACATTGCCCTACTTCTCCTGAGTACGGCGATACCACATGAGTGACACTTTTTGCAGCCTGGGTGCACAAAGGGCCCAAATTCCAACGAGTACCTTTAGGTTTTACATGGCGGCTCACAATTTAGCCCCGCCCAAAATGCCAGAACAGTAAACACACCCCACAAATGACCCTTTTCGGAAAGTAGACACCCTAAGGAATTCACTGAGGGGCATAGTGAGTCCGTCTGAGATTTTTTTTTTTGCCAGAAGTTATCAGAAATTGAAACTTTTTTTTTTCTCAGAAAGTGTCATTTTCCGCTAACTTGTGAAAAAAATGAAATGATACCTGAACTCACCATGCCCCTCCGCGAATACTTTGGGGTGTCTTCTTTCTAAAATGGTGTCATTTGGGGGTATTTATACTATCCTGACATTCTAGCACCTGAAGAAACATGACAGGCGCTCAGAAAGTCAGAGCTGGTTCAAAATGCCGAAATTCACTTTTTGCACCATAGTTTGTAAACGCTATAACTTTTACCCAAACCAATAAATATACACTTATTGGACTTTTTTTATCAAAGACATGTAGAACAATAAATTTAGAGAAAAATTTATATAGAAATGTAGTTTTTTTTGAAAAATTTTAGAACAGAAAGTGAAAAATGTCATTTTTTTGCAAAAATTTCGGTCATTTTTGATTAATAGCAAAAAAAGTAAAAATGTCAGCAGCAATGAAATACCACCAAATGAAAGCTCTATTAGTGAGAAGAAAAGGAGGTAAAATTCATTTGGGTGGTAAGTTGTATGACGGAGCAATAAACGGTGAAAGTAGTGTAGTGCGGAATTGTAAAAAGTGGCTTGGTCATTAAGGGTGTTTAAGCTAGGGGGGCTGAAGTGGTTAAAGAGGACCTTTAATCTGGAAAAAAATTCTGAACTAAGTATCATGATATGTAGAGCTGCGCTATGTCCCCCGGTATGTTCCGTGACTTGGTTATACTGGGAGGAGACTGCCCTTGTTCTCCTGGCGTCTCCTTCTCCCAGAAAAAAACCTCCCAAGCTATGAGGTCTGCGCTGCGATTGGCCAGAGCTACAGCCAGAAGGAGACACCAAGGAGAACAAGGGCAGTCTCCGCCTAGTATAACCAAGTCAGGCAGTATCCGCCCAGTATAACCAAGTCCCCAAAGATACCGGAGGACATAGCGGGAGAACGGAGAGGCGCCTAGGGATAATAGTAACTGCAGGGAGATCCCTGGGCGCCACTCTACATATCATGATACTTAGTTCAGAATTTTTTTCCAGATGAAAGGTCCTCTTTAACCACCTCCCGACCAGCTAACGCAGGGATGCGTCCTGCGGGTGGCCGGGATGTTTCTCCTGGACGCATCGGCGCATCATCTCGCGAGATGCGAGATGACGCGCTGATGCCGCCGCGCATGCGCACTGCGCGGCGGTAAAACATTTGGAAGGAGTTGGTCATCAACCTGCCTGCCAATGATCAGCACTGGCAGGCTGATGACTTTTAAAAAAATCGAATCACAAGCCATCTAACACATTTTATTTATAAATATAAAGTGTTAAATGGCTTCTGTGCTCTCTGCTGGGTCCTTTTCGTCGGTTGGTCCCAGCAGAGAGAGAGCACATGTGACTGTGAGTACACCAAGCACCTACACAATTAGCCCCTGATCACCCACCCATCACCCCAATTAACCCCTTTATTACCCGTCAATCACTAGTGAAAGGGAAAAAAGTGATCAGTGTAAACTGTCACTTTTTTTTTTTCACCAGTATTGACTTTTAGGTTTAGCTTAGTTTAGGCCCTCTTTGGTAGGTAGTTAGCTTCCGTTAGCGCCCAGACCACCGCAGTCAATGATTCGCTGATTAGCGTATCGCTAATGAGCGTTGGTACTTTATAGTATCTGTAAGTGATCAGAACTGATCACAGTCAGATCTATAATAGTATTAGTGTCACCTTAGTCACCCTCCACCCAAAATTCAATGTTTGCCCGATCAGGCCTGATCGGTCGCCCACACGTGCGTTCACCCACGTCCGCCCCGCCGCAGTGACAAAAAATTTTATTTTATTTTTATCACTGCACAATCACTATACAAGTGCTGCGACGATAAAAAAAATCAGTTTTGATATTTTTTATCAATCGCAGTGGCTTCCTGTACTTCGCTAGACTCCCATTTGTAAGACAGGCTTGCTTTTTTTCTTGGGTAGTCTCAGGGAATACCCCCTAAATTTAGTTGACAAATGGCAAGTTAGGGGTATTCGTCTGAAGAGGCCTACAGGATTCTGACCCAGTCGGATGAGGAATGGGAACCCTCATCTGACGAATCCAGTGGGTCAGAATATGAACCTGTAGAAAGCAGTGGCAGTCTGACCCAAAGTTCGGACGATGAGGTTGAGGTCCCTGATACCACCAGGCGGCCCCGTGTTGCTAGACCACAGGTTGCGCAGGATCCACTTCAAGGGCAGCAGAGGGGGCTGGCGCTGTCGGATTACGTGGTGAGGCATACACCAGCAGCGCAGCCCATCCTGGACCTAGTACCAGCACTGCCGTAGAACATGGTGAAGTGGCGAGCACCAGAAGGGCAGTTGAAGCTGGTTCGGTAGCACGTGCAGTAGTTCCCCCATCGCAGCCACCGCACAGACAGGCCTGTAGAGCCCTTAGAGTCACTGAGGTGCTGGCAAACCCTGATTGGCAGCCCCAATCTTCAACCGCACCAGTAGTTCCCCCTTTCACCGCCCAGTCAGGAGTTCGGGTTGAGACAGCTCAGATCAGATCGGCACTGGGGTTTTTTGAGCTGTTCTTCACTGTGGAGCTCTTTGACCTAGTTGTGGCAGAAACAAACCGGTATGCCACTCAATTTATAACCGCCAACCCGGGAAGCTTTTATGCCCAGTCTTTCCAGTGGAAACCAGTCCAAGTATCCGAAATTAAAACTTTTCTGGACCTTCTCCTCAACATGGGCCTAACAAAAAAGCATGAATTGCGGTCATATTGGTCCACAAACCCAATTCATCACATGCCCATGTACTCTGCTGCCATGTTCAGGACACGATATGAGACCATCCTGCGTTTCCTGTACTTTAGTCACAACAGCACCTCTCGTCCCAGAGGCCACCCAGCTTTTGACCAGCTCCACAAAATTCGGCCCCTCATAGACCACTTTAACACCCAATTTGCAGATTTGTATACCCCTGAGCAAAACATCTGCATAGATGAGTCCCTAATACATTTTACCGGGCGCCTTGGCTTCAAACAATACATCCCAAGCAAGCGCGCCCGGTATGAGGTCAAATTGCATAAGCTCTGTGAAAGGGCCACAGGCTATACGTGCAAATTTCGTGTCTATCAGGGTAAAGATCAGACCCTGGAGCCGGTCGGTTGCCCTGACTCCCTGAGGAGTAGTGGGAAGACAGTCTGGGACTTAGTGTCACCCTTATTTGGCAAGGGGTACCATCTTTATGTGGACAATTTCTACACAAGTGTGCCCCTCTTCAGGCATTTGTTCCTAGATACAGATTGGCTGTTGTGGCACCGTGCGACCTAGTCGCCGGGGCTTCCCCAAACGGCTCGTTACCACCCTACTTGCAAGGGGGGAGAGGACTGCCTTGTATAATGAAGAACTGCTTGCGGTGAAATGGAGAGACAAGCATGACGTTTACAAGCTCTCCTCCATTCACACAGACACGACAATCCAAATTGAACGGGCAACCAGTGTCATTGAAAAGCCCCTCTCGGTCCACGACTATAATTTGCTCATGGGAGGGGTGGACTTCAATGAGCAGTTGTTGGCTCCTTATCTACTTTCCCGCAGGACCAGACGCTGGTATAAGAAGGTGTCTGTATACCTAATTCAATTGGCTATGTATAATAGTTTTGTTTTCTACAAGGCTGGGAGAACAGGATCCTTCCTTAAATTTCAGGAAGAGATCATCGAGAACCTCCTGTATCCAGGAGGTTCCGTGGCCCCAACCACCAGTGTAGTGAGCCGTCTACACGAGCGACATTTCCCCAGTGTTGTTGCTGGTACCTCAAACCAACCGCCACCCCGAAAAAGATGTTTTGTCTGTAGCAGGAGTGGAATAAGGCGTGACACCTGCTATTTCTGTCCTGACTGCCCTGACCACCCTGCCCTATGCTTAAGGGAATGTTTCCAGAAGTACCACACTCAGGTACACTTAGGGACGTAGGGACCGCAGGACACAGGCAGATTTTATACAAGGGTCTCTCAGAATACTAGGTTTTGAGAGACCCTAACACACAGGGGTGCTAGTGTGCTACTGCAGATATGTGAAACCTCTCCTTTCACTTGGGATAAAGTGCATAATGTACTTCGCACCATCTCTGTGCGATTTACACTTTACACATTGTCCTATGGGAGAGGAGAGGTTTCTGCTAGGTAAGTAAAGAGTGAAAAGTGAAAAACAAAAAAAAATTAAACAGGTAGCAAGAAAAAGAAATCTTGAGTTAGTTTAGGTTTTAAAAGTTTTATGATGTTCAGGTTTTATAAAGTTTGTAACGTTCAAATTTATGAGCCTGCTGCTTGTTTTCTTTTTTTTTTTTTTTTTACTAACCACTTTTTACTTTCCAGCTGGACCAACCGACGAAAACGCCGCAGCACTGATGTGCATTCTGAGAGAAACATTGCGCTGCTGTCAGTTTACATGTGAATATTGTGTATGCGGCGCTGCAGGATAAGATTTCTTCTCCACAGTACAGGTATGTTTGCCCAGGCATATGAGCTGAGGAGAGGTGTTGGAGTTCATATGCTTTGGCAAACACTTTGTATCAAAAATCTGGCAAAGATGTCTTCCTCCACAATGATCGATTGATCGATGTGAATGGAGAAATCACGTTTGCCAGGACATAGGAGCTGAAGTGGGTATGGATGTTTGGGCGGAGCCCCTATGTCCTGGCAATTGACAAGCCCCTCTTTTTTTTTTTCTTGCATATTTTTTGGCTGAGATTTTTTCATCTACATTGATCGATGCGAATGAAGAAATCTGTGCCGTTCATTTTTGCATTAAGCCCAGAGACTGAACTGAAATAAAAATCTCATTACCAATATGCTCAATATAAGGAGAATAGCAGGAACTCCTAATGCTGGCCATACATGTAATGATTGCAGAGACACTCAAATGCCAGGGCAGTACAAACACCTCACATGTGACCCCAGTTTGGAAAGAAGACACCCCAAGGTATTCGCTGAGGGGCATATTGAGTCCATGAAAGATTGAACTTTTTGTCACAAGTTAGCAGAAAGAGAGACTTTGTGAGAAAAAAAAAAAAGTTAATATCCGCTAACTTTTGCAAAAAAAAAAAAAAATCTTCTATGAACTCGCCATGCCCCTCACGGAATACATTTGGGTGTCTTCTTTCCAAAATGGGGTCACTTGTGGGGTATTTATACTGCCCTGGCATTTTAGGGGCCCCTGAAGCGTGAGAAGAAGTCTGGAATCCAAATGCGTAAAAATGCCCTGTGAAATCCTAAAGGTACTCCTTGGAATAAGGGCCCCTTTGCGCATCTTAGCTGCAAAAAAGTGTCACTCATGTGGTATCGCCACTACTCAGAAGAAGTAGGGCGTTGTGTTTTGGGGTGTATTTTTACATATACCCATGCTGGATGAGAGAAATATCTCTGTAAATTGACAACTTTGTATAAAAAAATGGAAAAAGTTGTCATTTACAGAGATATTTTTCACACACAGTATGGGTATATGTAAAAATACACCCCAAAACACATTGCCCTACTTCTCCTGAGTACGACGATACCACATGAGTGACACTTTTTTGCATCAAAGATGCGTAAAGGGGCCCTAATTCCATTGAGTACCTTTAGGATTTCACAGGGCATTTTTACGCATTTGGATTCAAAACTACTTCTCATGCTTTAGGGGCCCTTAAAATGTCAGGGAAGTATAAATACAACACAAGTGACCCCATTTTAGAAAGTAGACACCCCAAGGTATTCACTGAGGGGCATAGTGAGTTCATGGAAGTTTTATTTTTTGTCACAAGTTAGCAAAAAATCAAATTTTTTGAAAAAAAAAATTAAAATATTTGCTAACTTGTGACAAAAAATAAAAACTTCCATGAACTTACTATGACCATCAGCGAATACCTTAGGGTGTCTACTTTCCGAAATGGGGTAATTTGTGAGGTATTTCTACTGTCTGGGCCATGTAGTACCTCAGGAAACATGACAGGTGCTCAGAAAGTCAAAATGTGAAAAATTCACTTTTTTGCACCATAGTTTGTAAACACTATAACTTTTACCCAAACCAATAAATATACACTTATTGGATTTTTTTTTATCAAAGACATGTAGAACAATAAATTTAGAGAAAAATTTATATAGAAATGTCATTTTTTTTTTTTTAATTTTACAACAGAAAGTGAAAAATTTCATTTTTTTGCAAAAATTTTGGTCATTTTTGATTAATATCAAAAAAAGTAAAAATGTCAGCAGCAATGAAATACCACCAAATGAAAGCTCTATTAGTGAGAAAAAAAGGAGGTAAAATTCATTTGGGTGGTAAGTTGCAAGACCCAGCAATAAACCATGAAAGTAGTGTAGTGCAGAATTGTAAAAAGTGGTCTGGTCATTAAGGGTGTTTAAGCTAGGGGGGCTGAGGTGGTTAAAAGCATGCCAGTGTTGAGAGGAGATGCTAGTAGAAGCCCTTTGGAGGTAAACTACTTAAAAAGAAGCTTACAGACTCCATAGCAAACATTGTCTAACAAGAAATAGGGTTCTGACCCTGGACAAGCTTCTACAAGGAAGAATCTGGATATGACCACCATACCACATCCAGCAAAGGAGGTTTGTGGTAACAAGTATTATGACGGTGACCTGTAAAAAAGGTGCAGAACTTAGTCTGACATTCAAGTCT
This sequence comes from Bufotes viridis, assembly GCA_033119425.1. NCBI lineage: Eukaryota > Metazoa > Chordata > Amphibia > Anura > Bufonidae > Bufotes > Bufotes viridis. The sequence continues at coordinate 412,594,960 of CM065589.1, read as the reverse complement.
GCCCCCTGGTTGCATAGTGTTTACTCCTATATCTGGATGCTTGAGAGAGAAGTACAGTGTGAGGAGAATTGCTTTAAAGTGTCATCTTGGCCTATTAACTATTCCTGCAGCCATGAAAACTGTAAGAACTATGGAAAATTGTATTTTTGTAAAAACTGACAGTTTATACATGTGGAGAAATGTAACTGATGTGCCTGAACTTGATTCTTCAATGAAGAGCTGTTCTGCTGAAAAACTGCCTCTTCAATGCCTCCACCTGCCGCAGGGCACCCTGCCTTGCACCTCACAGCTCATCAACATCCAGGGCACCTTGAACCACCATAGTCAGAGTTCCCAGAAACAGAGTGTGCCCTACATTCTCCAGCGGAGCATCAGAGTAATGACTAAAACCACCATTCTTGCTACTATTATTGCTACTCCTCCCTTCTTTTCTCCTCTCGCTGCACATATACAGGGTAAACAGGGGCATAGGAAGCCCCAAAAATCTGGGGGGGAAAGCACTTATGGGGCCCCTGTGTCCCCACCCACCCTCAAGCCACACCCACATTTCTCCGCCCCCCCCCAAGTGTCAAAAATCTCTCCCCCTCTCCCCTCCCCTCCTTATGGGCCAGTGGGTCCGGTTAAAAAATAAAAAAACACACACACAAAACAAGACACTTATACTTACCTCCATCCGTCACAGTGATGCGATGCAGGCCTCTTCTGGCCTGTGTCCCGCGCTGTACGACTCACAGACGGCGCAATGACGTCAACGCGCCGCCTGTACTAACATCTGATAGGCTGCCGGCAGAGGAGCAGGGAAAGGAGACGCCTGGGGACGGCGATACAGATAACTATGGAGATGAACGCTTCCACAATGGCCCTGCGAAAGCTGGGGGTGATTTTTGCATACCTGTCCCCCCCGCATTATTTCTTGGGGGGGATCCGACCCCCCCTTCCCCCCGCTTCCTACGCCCGTGAGGTTAAATATGCCATCAACATAGACAAGAATATGTGAACAGAATATGCCACCTGTTTTTCAGACACAGAGGTGTCATTTGCAGCCCCTGACCCCAAATTAAAAAAACTAACAGGGCCCCCACTAATCATGTGCCATTTGTATTAACAGTATCTTATGTGGAAAAACAACATTTGGCCTTTACAGGCACCAGGACCTGAGTGTGACTGTTAGCACATCTTAAACAGCGGAGCGTCTAAGTCTGATATTTGTTACTTTACATCCATTTGCGACATATCAAGTGAGAACATAACAGCATTGAAATTAAAATCCTTTTGGCACTTTAACACCTGAGGCTCGACTGCTGATCACTGACTGTGTGTGTCTTACAAATATCATAAGTTCTTGTCACTTGAAGTCCTTGAATCTTAAAATGATTCCTGTGTGTGGTTATTTAAAGAACATATTTCCCTGAAATTATGAAACATGTCAAAGATTTCTTCTGACATAAAATATTTAATTCAATAGCTGTTCTGTTTAGCACATGCTGTATTTACAGCACCAACAAATCTGCCTTGTTATCCTTCACTCCATATCACTGCATGTCTAAGACTAGTACAGTAAAGTCCAGGAGGAATGTATCATGAATGTACTTTTTGAAGTGAGTTTTGCTTTGATTTTGAGTTGGCGAAAGTCAGAGGTGTAGCTAGGTTTTCCAGTAAGTGGAACAATGATTCAGTATGGCACCTCTCCACCCACAACATATCTTGCAATTTTAGAAAATCAGAAAGAGGGGCATAGCATGCTGCTGCAAATTTATATTTAAATTTAGCCACACCTCTCCACCCAATGCATTACTATAGTCATCCAATCCCACCCAGCCCCCACCAGGGTAATAAGTGAATAGCTTAAGACTTAACTTTTAATAATATCTTTCAATACAAAGTCAGAGCAGAGCAGAGGGGGAACAAAGATTGTTGTATAAACTAGTCTTTGTAAATGACCCCCAATATGTACAGCTGATAAAATCTATCATATGTTGTGCGGTAGTATCAATACACCAACTGGTCAAGGGTTCCGCTAGTGTCTTGCTGTGATGTCCGCTGGAGCTGGAACAAGGTTGCTGTGGTAACAGAGCAAAAAGAATAACCATATAACCACATTGTGCCTTATCACAGTAGTTATAGCCACAATGTGTCCCCTTACAGTAGTTATGCCCACACTGCGCCCCGGCACTGTAGTTATGCTCACATTGTGCCCTCTCACAAAAATTATGTTCACATTGTGCCCCCTTCACAGTAATAATGCCCACATTGTGCCTCCTCACAGTACTAATGCCCACATTGTGCCTCCCCACATTGTGCCTCCCCACAGTAGTTATGCCCACATTGTACCTCCTCACAGTACTAATGCCCACATTGTGCCTCCCCACAGTAGTAATGCCCACATTGTGCCTCCTCACAGTAGCAATGCCCACATTGTGCCTCCTCACAATAGTAATGCCCACATTGTGCCCCCTCACAGTAGTTATACCCATACTTTGCCCCTCACAGTAGTTTATTCCCACATTCTGACCCTTTTACAGTAGTTAGCCAACATTGTGCCCCCTCACAGTAGTTATCTCCACATTTTTTAACCCTTAAGTTGTGTCCCCTCCATTAACCACTTGAAGACCACAGGTTCATACCCCCCTAGTGACCAGGCCCTTTTTTACAAATCCGCAATACACTACTTTCACCGTTTATTGCTCGGTCATACAACTTACCACCCAAATGAATTTTACCTCCTTTTCTTCTCACTAATAGAGCTTTCATTTGGTGCTATTTCATTCTTGCTGACATTTTTACTTTTTTTGATATTTTACTTTTTGATGAAATTTTTGCAAAAAAATGACATTTTTCACTTTCTGTTGGATAAACTTGTCAAATAAAACTACATTTCTCTATACATTTTTCACTAAATTTATTGTTCTACATGTCTTTGATAAAAAAAAATTCTATAAGTGTATATTTATTGGTTTGGGTAAAAGTTATAGCGTTTACAAACTATGGTGCAAAAAAGTGAATTTCCGCACTTTGACTTTCTGAGCACCTGTCCTGTTTCCTGACGTGCTACAATGCCCAGACAGTAGAAACAGCCCATTAATGACCCCATTTCGGAAAGTAGACACCCTAAGGTATTCACTGAGGGGCATGTGTTGGGCATAGTGAGTTCATGGAAGTTTTTAGTTTTTAGCACATGTTAGCGGAAATTGAATTTTTTTTTTTTTTTTTTTACAAAGTCTCATATTCCACTAACTTGTGACAAAAGATAAACTTTTACATGAACTCACCATACCCCTCACAGAATACCTTGGGGTGTCTTCTTTCTAAAATGGGGTCACTTGTGTGGTATTTTTACTGCCCTGGCATATCAGGGGCCCCTAAACGTCAGAAGCAGTTTGGAATCCAAATGCGTAAAAAATGTTCTGTGAAATCCTAAAGGTACTCATTGGATTTAGGGCCCCTTTGCGCATCTTGGATGCAAAAAAGTGGCACACATGTGGTATCGCCGTACTCAGGAGAAGTAGGGCAATGTGTTTTGGGGTGTATTTTAAAAATATACCCATACTGGGTGTGAAAAATATCTCTGTAAATGACAACTGTTTCCATTTTTTTATACAAAGTTGTCCATTTACAGAGATATTTCTCTTACCCAGCATGGGTATATGTAAAAATACACCCAAAACACATTGCCCTACTTCTCCTGAGTACGGCGATACCACATGTGTGCCACTTTTTTGCAGGCAAGGTGCGCAGAGGGGCCCTAAATCCAATGAGTACCTTTAGGATTTCACAGGTCATTTTTACGCATTTGGATTCCAAACTACTTCTCTCGCTTTAGAGGCCCCTAAAATGCCAGGGCAGTAAAAATACCAAACAAGTGACCCCATTTCGGAAAGTAGACACCCTAAGGTATTCGCTGATGGGCATAGTGAGTTCATGGAAGTGTTTATTTTTTGGCACATGTTAGCGGAAATTGAATTTATTTTTTTTTTACAAAGTCTCATATTCCACTAACTTGTGACAAAAGATAAACTTTTACATGAACTCACCATACCCCTCACAGAATACCTTGGGGTGTCTTCTTTCTAAAATGGGGTCACTTGTGTGGTATTTTTACTGCCCTGGCATATCAGGGGCCCCTAAACGTCAGAAGCAGTTTGGAATCCAAATGCGTAAAAAATGTCCTTTGAAATCCTAAAGGTACTCATTGGATTTAGGACCCCTTTGCGCATCTTGGATGCAAAAAAGTGGCACACATGTGGTATCGCCGTACTCAGGAGAAGTAGGGCAATGTGTTTTGGGGTGTATTTTAAAAATATACCCATACTGGGTGTGAAAAATATCTCTGTAAATGACAACTGTTTCCATTTTTTTATACAAAGTTGTCCATTTACAGAGATATTTCTCTCACCCAGCATGGGTATATGTAAAAATACACCCCAAAACACATTGCCCTACTTCTCCTGCGTACGGAGATACCACATGTGTGACACTTTTTTGCAGCCAAGGTGCGCAGAGGGGCCCTAAATCCAATGAGTACCTTTTAGGAGGGCATTTTTATGCGTTTTTCTTCTCTCGCTTTAGGGCCCCTAAAATGCCAGGGCAGTATAAATACTGCACATGTGACCCCATTTTAGAAAGAAGACACCCCAAGGTATTCTGTGAGGGGCATTGCGAGTTCATAGAAGATTTTTTTTTTTGGGCACAAGTCAGCGGAATTTTTTATTTTTATTTTTTCTCACAAAGTCTCCCTTTCTGCTAACTTGTGACAAAAAGTTCAATCTTTAATAGACTTAATATGCCCCTCAGCAAATACCTTGGGGTGTGTTCTTTCCAAAATGGGGTCATATGTGATGTGTTTGTACTGCCATGGCATTTGAGGGTCTCCGTAATCATTACACGTATGGCCAGCATTAGGAGTTTCTGCTATTCTCCTTATATTGAGCATACGGGTAATGAGATTTTGTTTTCTGTTCAGCCTCTGGGCTGAAAGAAAAAATGAATGGCACAGATTTCCTCATTCGCATCGATTGATGTGGATGAAAAAATCTCTGCCAAAAATATGCAAGAAGAAAAAAAAAGAGGGGCCTGGTGATTGCCAGGACATAGGGACTCCGCCCAAACATCCATACCCACTTCAGCTCCTATGTCCTGGCAAACGTGATTTCTCCATTCACATCGATCAATCGATCGTTGTGGAGGAAGACATCTTTGCCAGATTTTTGATACAAAGTGTTTGCCAAAGCATATGAACTCCAACACCTCTCCTCAGCTCATATGCCTGGGCAAACGTACCTGTACTGCAGAGGAGAAATCTCGTCTTGCAGCGCCGCATACACCAACTTCACGTGTCTTCTGACAGCAGCGCAATGCTTCTCTCAGAATGCACATCAGTGCTGCAGCTGGCTCTTTGCTTGATCCACCTAGAAGGTAAAAAAGAAAAAAAGAAAGAAAAAACCAGGCAGCAACGCAATAATTTTATTAACATTAACTTTATAGAACATTAGAAACTGAACGTTAACTTGAACATTTGAAACATAACTTGAACTTTTTTGCTTACCTGTGGATTTTTTCATTTTTTTTCTTTTACCTTAAGGCCTCATGCACACGGCCGTGGAACACAGCCGTGCATGGACCATTGTATCTCAGCCTGGCATCCATCTGACAGCAGGAGCACAAGGCGTCACTGGTTGCTATGACGCCGTGCGCTCCTGCTGTCAGATGGATGTCAGGCCAGGATACCACGGTCCATGCATGGCGTGTTCCACAGCCGTGTGCATGAGGCCTTAGAGGATAAACCTCTCCTTCCCCATGGGACAATGTGCAAAGCGCAAATCACCCAGAGATGTGGCGAAGTACATTATGCACTTTGTCCCAGGTGAAAGGAGAGGTTTGCAGCAGCTCTGTGTTAAAGGGCCCTAAGGGCCCTTGCACACGAGCGTTGCTCACGTATGGTGATCACAAAGGAGCGCCCGGCCTGACTTCTCCCGCACAGATTTATGATGCTATGTAACCCTTACAGTTCTGGAATGCATTGGATAGCACTGGCAGCAGCAGTATGCCAGTGCTATCCAATGCATTCCAAAACTGTAAGGGTTACATAGCATCAAAAATTAATATGATGCTATGCGACCCCGTCTGTGCAGGAGAAGTCTGAACGGGTGCTCCTTTGCGATCACCATGCGTGAGCAACGCTCGTGTGCAAGGGCCCTAAGACCCTTGTGTGCCTGGCCTGTGTCTTGCAATCCCTATGCTAATAATGTACCTGGGTGTGATACTTGCGGAAACACTCCCCTATGCATAGGGCAGGCTGGTCAGGACAGTCAGGACAAAAAACGGTGGCGTCACGCCTTAGTCCACTCCTGCTACAGACACGACATCTTTTTCTTGAGGAACGGTGGCTTGGGGTACCAGGGAAGACACTGGGGAAGTGTCTCTCATGTAGCTGGCTCACTACATCAGGGACTTGGGGCACAGAACCTCCTGGATACAGGAGTTCCGAAATGATCTCTTCCTGGAATTTAAGGAAGGATCCCGTTCTCCCAGCCTTACTGTAGAGAACGTAACTGTTATATATGGCCAATTGAATCAAATATACAGACACCTTTTTATACCAGCGTCTGGTGCGTCGGGAAATTAAATATGGAGCCAACATTTGGTCATTGAAGTCCACCCCTCCCATGTGGAGATTATAATCGTGGACTGAGAGGGGCTTTTCAATGACTCCTGTCTCCCGTTCTAGACCCTAAAACGATATGTATAGCCTGTGGCCCTTTCACAGAGCTTATACAATTTGACCCCGTACCGGGCGCGCTTGATGGGGATGTACTGTTTGATGCCAAGGCGCCCGGTGAATTGTACTAGGGACTCGTCTATGCAGATGTTCTGACTGGGGGTATACGCATCTGCAAATTTGGATGACAAATGGTCTATGAGGGGCCGAATTTTATGGAGCCGGTCATAAGCAGGGTGGCCTCTTGGATGAGAGGTTTCGTTGTCAGTAAAATGCATAAAGCGCATGATGACCTCAAACCGTGCCCTGGACATTGCAGCAGAGTACATGGGCATGTAATGTACTGGGTCTTTAGACCAATATGACCACAATACATTTTTTTTAGTTATGCCCATGCTGAGGGTAAGGCTCAAAAATGTTTTAAATTCGGAAACGGTGACTGGTTTCCACCGGAAAGGCTGGGCATAGAAGCTTTCCGGATTGGCGGTTATATATTGTGTGGCGTATCTGTTGGTTTCTGCCACAACTAAGTCGTAGAGATCCGCGGTGCAGAACAGCTCAAAAAATTCAAGGGCCGTTCCGAAATTGGCTGTCTCCATGCGAACTCCTGACTGGGCGGTGAAAAGGGGCAATACGGGTGCGGCGGAAGGAGGGGATTGCCAATTAGGGTTTGCCAGTACCTCTGGGAGACTAAGGGGTCTACGGGCCTGAGAACGCGGTGGCTGCGACGGGGGAGTTAGTGCACGTGCCACCGTACCAGCAACTGCCCTTCTGGTGCTCACCACTTCACCAGGGAATACGGCAGTGCTGGTAAACATAGAAACATAGAAAACATAGAATGTGTCGGCAGATAAGAACCATTTGGCCCATCTAGTCTGCCCAATATGCTGAATACTATGAATAGCCCCAGGCCCTATCTTATATGAAGGATGGCCTTATGCCTATCCCATGCATGCTTAAACTCCTTCACTGTATTTGCAGCTACCACTTCCGCAGGAAGGCTATTCCATGCGTCCACTACTCTCTCAGTAAAGTAATTCTTCCTGATATTACTTTTAAACCTTTGCCCCTCTAATTTAAAACTATGTCCTCTTGTAGCAGTTTTTCTTCTTTTAAATATTCTCTCCTCTTTTACCATGGTAGAAGGTCCAGGATGTGATGTGCTGCGCTGCCGGTGTATGCCGCACCATAAAAAAGGTCAGCGCTAGCACCACTCTGCTGCATATGAGGCTCATCACACAGGGTATGCGAAACACTGACATGGGGTCGGGTACGCCTGACCGTAGCAGGGACCTCAACCTCGTCATCTTCGCTAGCGGTTAGAGTGCCACTGCTGTCTACAGGTTCATATTCTGAACCACTGGATTCAGCGGGTGAAGCGTCCCCATCGCTTTCATCCATCACGGCCAGAATCTTGTAGGCCTCTTCAGCGGAATACCCCTTTTTTGCCATTTTGGAGTAACTAAATTTAGGGGGTATTCCTCTGAGACTTCCTAGGAAAAAGAGCACACCTACCTAGTAAAAGGGAGTGCTTGCGAAGTAACGCTGCGATCGCTAATAAAGATCCAATAACTCAAAAGTGATCTTTTATAGCGGTGCAGCGATTTTACAGTGTTTTTGCAGTGATCAGAAATTTTTTTTTTTATGTCACTGCAGTGGGCGGACTAAACGCAAGTGTGCGCACAAGATCAGGCCTGATCAGGCGAACAATGCGTTTTTTATAGAGCCTAAAGTGACCCTAATGTACTGATATAGATCTGATTGCGATCAGTCTTGATCACTTACAGATACTATATTAGTATTAGTGCTGATAAGCGACAGTGATGACGCTAATCAGCGACTAATAAGTGACTGTGCGGTGCGGTGGGCTGGGCGCTAACTACCTAACAAGTAGCTAACTACCTGACGGTGATTAGGGACCCTTATAGGGGGGTGATCTATGACAGGGGTGACAGAGGGTGATCAGGGGGTTTATATGGGTAATCAGTGGCTACTAAGGGGCTACTAAGGGGTTAATAACTGACAGGGGGGGAGGTGTAATGTATGTGTGGTGATTTGGTGTACTTACTGAGCTGCCTGTGTCCTCTGGTGGTGGATCCAGCAAAAGGGATCACCAGAGGACCAAGCAGGACTTATATCAGACGCTATTTTGTAAATAGCGTCTGATATGTGATTTTCATAGGACGATTTAAAAAATTACAGCCTGCCAGCCAATGATCGCGGCTGGCAGGCTGTAGTTTCACTTCTCCTCTGTGCGTCACAGTGAACGTTCATGCGAAATCTCTGGTCTCACGAGATGACGCCGATAGGCGGCAGTGAGACCTGAGAGAGCCGCCGCACTGACGCCCATCGGCGTTAGCGTGGCGGCAAGTGGTTAAAATGGTCTCGCCAAACATAAATCCTGAACGTAATGTAAATTTAGCCTCACACCATTGAATACAATTGCATACAGCAATTGATGGAGTGCGACTTGTACTAATACAAAACGTTTCTATTAGGTGAAAATTAGGATGAGCTCCAAAAGTTGTATAAAGCTTCGCCTTAATGGGAATCTGTCACGAGCGACCTCCCTGTCAAACTACTTGCAAGGACACATAGCTGTAACTCACCTTCAGAAAAACAGTTTTTCTTTTGTTGATCTGAGGCTGTGTTCTTGGGTTATGATACTTTATTCTTAATATGCAAATTAGGTCTTTGGTGCAGTGAGGGTGTCACCATTGCTCTTGCTGCACCCAAGCTTTACTCATTTCTGTGGTCCCTCCCTCACTGCTTTGCCACTGCCTGGCCCTATCAACCACAACAGTGATGCAGAGGCTAGACACAGAAAGGAGTGGACAACATCTGAGTTGGTATGGGTTTTCTCTGAGTACTCTCATTTTCTCCCACACTCCAAAGACATACTGATAGAGAACTTAGATTGTGAGCCCTATTCGGGCCAGTGAGTGATGATAATATACAGTATGTAGAGCGTTGAGGAATATGTCAGCCTTATATAAGTGAGTAAACTAAATAAATATGGGATAAATAAAATAAATGTGTCTATGCAAACAGTTGGCTAGGGAGGCAGTTGGTGACAGATTACCTCTAACCCCTTCCCGCATAATACTGTACATGTGCATATTACTGACAGCTGGGCCCCTGCTGTATCCACCGGCATTGCTTTATGCAGCGATGCCAGTGGATTAACCTTTTCAAATGCCATGGTCAGCGCTCAAAGTGGCACTTGTAGGCTTTTACAGAGGGAGGGGGCTCCCTCTGACACCATTGCGCCTCACGCTGCTTTGACAGGGGGACAATGGTTGCTATGGCAGCTCCGATGCCTTACACATCACTAATTCCAGTTCACCAGTTTTATTAGGCTTCTGGCATTAGTATACATACAATTAAAGGGGTTGTCCCACAAAAAATATTTTACAGTTTTCAAACCAGCACCTGGATCTGAATACTTCTGTAATTGCATATAATGAAAAATTTAGCAGAGCCACTGAATTAATCAATAAAATGTATCTGTATATCGCCACCAGCTGTTTTTTTTTTTTTCTTATTACTTTGACCTGCTCACCGAGATGGCCGCACATGTTCAGTTTCATCCTTCAACTGCCTCCTGAGCTGTGGTAGGGAGAGCATGGACACGGCCCCTTAGCTGCAGAAGAAAAGACACTCCCCTTGAGCATTCAGCTTGTTATAAATCTAGTAGAGCAGTGAATGGGGAGATATCTGGATCCATGTGGGTACAGAGCTGGTTTTAGCTTTGTAAGAAAGATATTGCCATGTACTATATATTGTCTGGTTTTCATTTTTTTGCATTAGTCATGGGATAACTCCTTTAAGAGGTTTATGTATATTTTTTACCCTACACCTTTCCTTATGAACTATTCTAGTCCCTCCTTCCATTCCTCCCCCAGTTCCATGACTTTCCCCCAGGTCTCTATCTGCATTATGTTCCCCTCCTATAACGTAATTACCCTCCCTCCCAAGTCCCTAGTTTAAACACTCCTCCAACCTTCTAGCCATCTTCTCCCCAAAACAGCTGCCCTTTCCCCATTGAGGTGCAGCCCATCCCTACGATAGAGCATGTAGCCAACAGAGAAGTCATCCCAGTTCTCCAGGAACCCAAGCCCCTCCTTCGTACACCAGTTCTTGAGACCCTTGTTAACCTCCCTAATGTCCCGCTGCCTTTCTTGTGTGGCTCGTGATACAGGTAGTATTTTGGAAAACACTACCTTTGAGGTCCTTGCCCTAAGCTTGTGACCTAAAATTATCCCTAAAATCATTTTTAAGGACGCTCCACCTACCTCTAACTTTGTCATTGGTTCCAATATGGACCATGACCGTTGGATCTTCTCCAGCCCCTCCCAGTAATCTGTCAACCCGATCCGCGATGTGTCAAACTCGAGCGCTAAGAAGACAACACACCTTTCAACAATCCCGGTCTTTGTGACACAATGCCCTATCTGTACCCCTAATAATTGAGTCTCCCACTACCAGCACCTGTCTCATCTGCCCTGCTCTCTTGGTCCCCTGTTTACCGGAGCTGACATGTTGGGGTGTGTCAGATCAAGGCTAGCCTCCCTGGCACACTTCCCTCTACCCCACTTTCTAACTGTTACCCAGCTAGCTACCTCACTTTCCTGATCCTCCATGCTATCACCCTCCTCCAAATCTACCCCATAGAGTGCCTGCTCAGTGAGCAGCAAACTCTGTTCCAAATTACCAATGCTTCTCAGTGTTGAAACTCCCCCGGTTAGATACACGATGTGCGATTCCAAATGGGCAATTTTCCACATTTTGAACAAAGATATGCACCCTCAAACAGCTGTTCCAGGACTACATACATTAGACAAGATGTGCACTGGACTGCGCTGTCAATAATGGAACTCATACTTACTAACGAGGATTACGCAAGAAAAGAGAAAAAATACAGTGCAATGATAATAAACTGATTTACTGTAGTCCCCTCCTAAAGTCCCTGAATCTCAAGTCACATAATCTAAAGTCACACACTTAATACAAACACTCACTGGAAAGAGTGTTTGTCTGCTTGTATAAGTGCAGTTCCCAAACAGCTTCAAACCAGACTGCTTTTTTCCTCTGGATTTTTAATAATAAAAAAATGAAGGTTTCAAGTAAAGAAAAAAAAAAGCCCCTTTACCGTGTATAAAATTAAAAACAGAAATATTAGGTATTGCCGTGTCTGTAAAGACCTGCTCTATAAAAATGTCACATAATCTTCCAACTCAGGTGAATGCCTTACATCACAAAAAGTGTAATTCCAAGTGATCAAAAAGATATATGTACCCCAAAAAAGTACCAATCAAACTGTCATCTCTTCCTGCAAAAAATGAGCCCCTACTAGTGTTGATCGAGCACCAAACTGCTCGGGTGCTATGGTGCTCGAGTAGAACACTTTGGGATGCTCGGGTGCTCTACAGAGCACCCGAGCACAATGGAAGTCAATCGGAGAACCCGAGCATTAAACTAGGCACCCCCTGCTCTGAAGAGGGGAGGGTGGAGGGTCCCACTGAGGTCTATGCAGAAGATCGCTGTACAATGATGGAATCCCCTAGTGGCAGTCCGCGGCTTAGGTAGTCCCTGCTCCGACTCTATATATAGCTATGTCCATATATGAAGTCAGTGCTTCTGTATTTAAATCTATTAGCCTCTATTTCTGAAAAGTTTCTTCCTGGATTTGAACTCACAACCTTCTACATTGTAAGCAAGGACCTTAACCAGCGATCTATAAAGCTGAATGATTAACTGTGCCAGAAAAACCTCATGGTAGTTTGTCAAGCATTAAGTATTTATATACAGCTGAAGTAAGTCATTTTTATATTTCACTGAAGGTTAACATGTACAGTAGCTGTATAGCGTAGTTAAGGTTCTTGGTTCTAAAAAAAAAATTTTTTTAATTGCAAAAAACGTATGGCACAAAATAAATGTGTAATTACAAAAAATAAAAATAAACATAAAATATAATATATATATATATATATATATATATATATATATCATACTTCTGATATATATGTAGAATGTTAAAAGTTGTGCGTTCAAATCCTGGCAGAAACTTTTCAGAAATAGAGGCTAAATTAGATTTAAATACACTGACTCGAGCATCGCGCTCGAGCACACACGGTATTGGGCCGAACACCGCGATGTGTCAAGCATCGCGATGCTCGAGTCGAACACCAGTTCGGCCAAGCATGCTCACTAAACACTAGCTTCTACATAAAACAGTTTCCCAAAAGATAATAGGGACAATAGGGACACTAAAACATGCTTTTCTTTAAAAAAAAAAAACATGATCTACTCCCTTAGGTGAATGCCGTAAAAGGTCACCTTACTCCATAAAAAGCAGAAAATAAAAATGGTGCCACAACAGCTATTTTGTGGCTACCTTGCCTAACAAAAAGAATTATATGGAGTGATCAAAAATCATATGTACCCCAGAATAGCACTAATAGAATTCTCACCTCATCTCGTAGTTTCCTAAATGGGGTCAATTTTTTTGGTGTTTCTACTGTACTGGCACCTAAAACCCAACCCAGCAAAATCTGCTCTCCAAAAACCATATGGTGCTCCTTTCCTTTTGCGCCCTTCCGTGTACCCATATAGCAGTTTACGACCACAGATTGGGTGTTTCTGTAAACTGCAGACTCAGGGTAATAAAAATTGAGTTTTGTTTTAAAAATGGATAGAAATAGAAAATCTGCAAAAAAAAGTAAAATTTCGAAATTTCACTTCCATTTTCCTTTCATTCTTATTAAACACCTAAATAAAGTGTTAACAAAGTTTCTAAATTCAGTTTTGAATAATTTAAGGGGAGTAGGTTCTAAAATGGGGTAATTTATGGGTGGTTTCTATTATGTACTTAAAAAACTGGATTTGGAAATTTTCCTTAAAAATTTCAAAATTGCTTCTAAAAGTTTTCTAACGTTCTAAAAAATAAAATGACATTTATAAAATGATGCCAACATAAAGTAGACATATCGAGAATGTTGCGTAACTATTTTATAAGGTATCACTATCCGTCTTAAAAGCAAAGAAATTCAAATTTAGAAAATAGTGAGTTTTTCAAAATTTTCTGTTAATTTTGTATTTTTCTTTTATAAATAAAGGTAAACATATTGACTCAAATTTACCACTAACATAAAGTACAATATGTCACAAGAAAACATTCTCAGAATCGCTTGGAAAAGTAAGTGTTCCAGAGTTATTACCACATAAAGTGAAACATGTCAGATTTGCAACATATGGCCTGGTCCTTATGGTGAAAACTGGCTTGGTCTTGAAGTGGTTAAACACAAAGTATGTTTCCTTTTGGATCCATCTAAGTTTTGGCAGAAAGATGTTCCACACTTACCTCTAACTTTTAATGTAGAAATATGGTATAAACTGTAACTGAAAAAGCTGGTAGTGCTATACCTTATACAGAACTTGGCTCTTGCTCTTGCTTGAGTTGAGTAACAACCAATGGGCCCCACTTTATTACCTGAGCATACCCTTAGGATGCTGCTACAGGTTTTTTTATGCAGTTTTTGAAGCCAAAGGCAGGAGTGGATTAAAAAATCAAGACATATTATCTGCCCTTAATACTTGTTTGCTTTTATGATCCACAACTAATTTTAGCTTAAAAACTTTATAAAACCTGAAAGTGTACCTGAATAGTTATCAACAGTAGCTTGATTATTTTGTTCTTCATACACTTGGAGAAAATTTCATTACTGTATTCAAGCTTTTGTGGTCAGAATTCTGAATGTGACATGAACGGTATATTCATGCATAAATGGTTGTTAACTATACAATGCAGCATGTTGTAGCATACTTAAAAGGCATGAAAAAATTAGTAGACAAAGCAGTAAAATAAAAAGGCAAGGAAATTGCATTTTATCCACTCTATTCAATAACTGATAAACAAGAGAAATGAAACTAGAAACATGAAATTTGTGGCAAGCCAGAGAAAGGTGTAGTGAAAATAATTCAGCTCTTCGTCAGTTTCATTGTTTAAAAATTAGTACTGCTTTGTGAGTGGAATTGGACACAAAATTTAAAATTGGTTTTATCTCAGTAAATAAGAAACTTAGAGTGACAGCGAAAGTTCTGAATTATTGGTGAATAGAATTGAGCAAATTTCTTGAAACGTGTTTAGTGTCTGATTCTAACAATCGGTCAGCAGATTTGATTCATGTACAAATAAATTCTACCTGAATCGAAAGTGCTCAGATTGTCTTGAAAAGTCATGTATGACTCTTAGTTCTCCTAGGACTGTTTCCAACCCCTATCAAGCTCTGTAATGCAAAGGCACTGTCAGGGTGACAGTGACATGTATGGCTATGGGTAAAAGCATAATGTCTGGTGGTAACAAACAGCCTGTTTAAAAATACACTGCTCAGTTGAATTTTTTATGCTTTTTAAAATTAAATAATGGTCCAAAAGTAATCATTTTGGTGTAAGATATCTGCTGGTGTTCATACTACAATATAACACGACACTAGTACACTAGTCTGTGATAAATGGAATTTTTCAATAAAATTATCAACACTTTTTAGAAAAAATACTCAATTGGACAGAGTCTGCTAATATTTTAGCAGTAATATTAATTAGTAATATTAAGTAATATTTTAACAGTGAGTGATGGAGAATAACACATCAGCTGAGGTTTTTTAAGAAACCTTGGAATATGTTTAACAAGAAAAAGCCAGTTGGACAGAGTCCAGTTCAACTATGATACAGAAAAATAGATCAGTCAGTATACTGTCAACACCAGGATTAATATTGTAGAAGATTTCTGCCACTGTGAATTTTTGAATGTAAACTGGTCTCATAGCTGGATGATATACATTAAGAAAAAAATGGACTACTGTACTTTTAAATACTAACACACATACAATAAATATAAACGTGGAAATGGGGCATCACTCCTTCAATCGTGCAGCAGGTGCCTGTGTTGAACCCTTGATCACAGGTTTAGGTATGCACTGAAAAAATCCATGGCACTCCTCTGTAAAACGTGAGAAAAAGCTGTTATCCTGTGCATCTACTAGAATAGATAGTGGACGCTCTTGTTAACTAGCAAAACTGGTTTTAGCTAATCTGGAGCTGGGTGGGTGCTTACTCCCTACGGTCCACTCCGGGTTTTATACGTGGTTCAGGTCCACGGTTGTGTTTTAAAGTCAGCAGCATGATGCAGGGTGTGTCTGTTGAGTGAGAGGCTGCAGATCACACCCTGCAAGGCACGTGTGAAGGAAACACTGGCTTGTGGACTGATTATCTGACCTGGCTGTAACTGAACTGTAAGTTGGCTGGAACAAGAAATAAAAAGTGTTGAAGAGACTTTGTTGGGTCCCTGCCTTTCTTCAACACTGGTCATAGGAGCCCATGGCATTACGATGTATATATATATATATATATATATATATATATACGGCCGTGTACTGATATGTGAGGTATGAGGTATAATAGATGCAGTGTGTACAGATATGTAGTATAGAGATACTGTATATAGTATATACAGATACATAGAATGGACCTAAGGGTCTAGTCACACGTCCGCAAAATGGATCAATTTTGCGGAACTGGTGTGGACCCATTCATTTTCAATAGGGTCGGAAAAGATGCGGACAGCACACTATGTCCTGTACGTTTCTGGATCCGCCAAAAAATAGAACATGTCCTATTCTTGTCCGCAATTGCGGACAAGATTAGGCATTTTCTATTATAGTGCTGGCGATGTGCAGTCCGCAAATTGTGGAACGCACATTGCCGGATCCGCAAAACACTTATGGATGTGTGAATGGGCCCTAACAAGTACAGTAGCAGCAAGCACAGTTCATGGAGAAAAGGGAGAGGCCCAGAATGGGTATTGAGATGCGCTATATGTGGGGTATGGGGGCCCAATTTAGATTCTCGTTATGGGGCCCATTGATCTCTATATATGTCCCCCGACAAAATTTTGCACTGTTTAGTTTATACCTGACACATATCGAAAGCTGAGTGATTTTTTTTTTTTTCCTGTTGTGACTTAAGTACAGTATATACAAACATTTATTATATTTATGTTTTTCAGCACTTTACTATATCCTATGGCAGATTATAAAAGCCATGGGGGAGATTCTTTTACTATTTTATTCAGGAACGTACTAAAAATAGGATGTCATTTTTCTTAAAATACCTAAAGGACATTGAAGGGGAATTTAATTTCTCCACTACGTCTCTAATCTAATCTCACTTTAATAATTCCTACAATCTCCATCAAATCAGTCACATCAATATGTTTCAAACAAGTATTTCTAAATAAAGGTTATTTTACATGGACAGATTGTTACAAGCAATTCACAGGGCAAAAGCTGTTTGATTATTTTCATCTAATTTCCATGTATTTTGGTGTGCTGAAAACAAAAAAAATTGAAAAAAACTCTAAGATGTCATGGTTTGCCACAAAATCCAAAATTGTTTTCAAATGTTTTTTTTTTTATTTGTAGTATTTTTTTATATTATGGGTTTTTAAACAACTTTAAAGTCCAAATTACTATTAATTAATTCACATAAGTGCATTTAAGATATAAACTGCCAAAAAAAACTTAACCCCTAAGGACGCAGTCTTATTTCACCTTATGGACCTGGCCATTTTTACAAATCTGACCAGTGTCACTTTATGTGGTGATAACTTTAAAACGCTTTTACTTATCCAAGCCATTTCGTCACATATTGTACTTCATGACACTGGTAAAATGGAGTAAAAAAAATGTATTTTTATTTATAAAAAAAATATAAAATTTACCAATAATTTTGAAAAATTTGCAATTTTCCAAGTTTCAATTTCTCTATTTCTATAATAGATAGTAATATCGCCAAAAAAAGTTATTAATTTACATTCCCCATATGTCTACATCGTGTATGGATCATTTTTGGAATGCCATTTTATTTTTTGGGGACGTTACAAGGCTTAGAAGTTTAGAAGCAAATCTTGAAAATTTTCTGAAATTTAAAAACAATCCACTTTTTAGGGACCAGTTCAGGTTTGAAGTCACTTTGTGAGGATTACATAATAAACTCAAAAATTACCCCATTCTAGAAACTACACCCCTCAAGGTATTCAAAACTGAATTAAAAACATTGTTAACCCTTTAGGTGTTCCACAAGAGTTAATGGCAAGTGGAGATAAGATTTCAGAATTTCAATTTTTTGGAAAATTTGCCATTTTAATCCATTTTTTTCAAGTCACCAGGCAAGGGTTAACAGCCAAACAAATCTCAATATTTATTGTCCTGTTCTGTAGTTTATAGAAACACCCCATGTGTCGTCGTAAACTACTGTACTGGCACACGGCAGGGCGTAGAGGGAAAGGAGCACCATGTGGTTTTTGGAAGGCAGATTTTGCCGGACTGGTTTTTAGATGTCCCATTTGAAGCCCCCCTAATGTATCCCTAGAGTAGAAACTCCAAAAAACGGATTCCATCTAAGAAAGTACACCCCTCAAGGTATTCAAAACTGATTTTACAAACTTTGTTAACCCTTTAGGTGTTTCACAAGAGTTAATGGCAAATGGAGATGAAGTTTCAGATTTTCGATTTTTTTTGGGCAAATTTTTCATTTTAATCCATTTTTTCCAGTAACAAAGCAAGGGTTAACAGCCAAACAAAACTCAATATTTATTGCCCTGATTCTGTAGTTTGCAGAAACACCCCATATGTGTTTGTAAACTACTGTATGACCAAACGGCAGTGCTCAGAAGGAAAGAATGCCATATGGTTTTTGGAAGGCAGATTTTATTGGACTGGTTTTTAGACACCATGTCCCATTTAAAGCCCCCCTGATGCACCCCTACAGTAGAAACTCCAAAAAAGTGACCCAATTTTGGAAACTATGGAATAAGGTGGCAGTTTTGTTGGTACTATTTTAGGGTAAATATGATTTTTGGTTGCTCTATATTTCACTTTTTTTTGAGGCAAGGTAACAAAAGATAGAAATTCTGAAATTTCATCTCCATTTGCCAATAACTATTGTTAAACACCCAAAGGGTTAACAAAGTTTGTAAATTCAGTTTTGAATACCTTGAGGGGTGTAGTTTCTTAGATGGGGGTCATTTTTTTTGGAGTTTCTACTCTAGGAGGGGGGGCTTCAAATGGGACATAGTGTCAAAAAACCAGTCCAGCAAAATCCGCCTTCCAAAAACCATATGGCGTTCCTTTCCTTCTGCGCCCTGCCGTTTGGCCATACAGCAGTTTACGACCACATATGGGGTGTTTCTGCAAACTACAGAATCAGGGCAATAAATATTGAGTTTTGTTTGGCTGTTAACCCTTGCTTTGTTACTCGAAAAATGGATTCAAATGGAAAATTTAAAAAAAAATGCTTTTTGGGACCATTTTTATTTTTTGTTATTTACATAGTTGATCTGACAGGTTAGATCGTGTGCAATTTCTATAGAGAAGTTTGTTATGGACGCGACAATACCAAATATGACTACTTTTTGGGAATTTTTGTTTCAGTTTTTCATAATAAAGCATTTTTTTTAAATTATTTTTTTAGGCCCCTTTCACACGGGTGAGTTTTCCGCGCGGGTGCAATGCGTGAGGAGGACGCATTGCACCCGCACTGAATCCGGACCCATTCACTTCTATGGGGCTGTGCACATGACAGTTGATTTTCACGCATCACTTTTGCGATGCGTGAAAATCGCAGCATGCTCTATCTTCTGCGTTTTTAACGGAACGCAGGCCCCATAGAAGTGAATGGGGATGCGGGAAAATCGCAATCATCCGCAATCATGTGCGGATGCGTTGCGATTTTCCCGCATGGTTGCTATGCAACCATCGGGATGTGTAACCGGTTCAGTATTATTTCACATTATAACATAGTTATAATGTAAAATAATACCCTTGGCCATGTTCCTAATGTTGAACCCGGTGCAGAATGGGTTAAAAATAATAAACTAATCATAACTTACCTGGTCCATTTGATCGCGAAGCCCGGCATCCTCTCCGTTAGCTTGCTGCTGGGAAAAGGACCTGTGATGATGTCACATGGTCACATGGCCCAATCACATGCTCCATCAGTATGGTGAGGCTTAAGCCAAAAATTTGCTTCTTTTACACCATTTTACACCATTTCGTTGTTTTTTTTTACTGTGTTCACCTGATGGGTTAGGTCATGTGATATTTCTATAGAGCAGGTTTTTACAGACGCGGCAATACCTAATAAGTTTAGTGTATTTTATTTTTTTTGTTTTTATTCAGTGATGTGTTTTTTTTTTGTTTTTTTTTTACTTTTTTTTCACCTTCAGATTCCATGTCCTCCAGAATGTCCCTTTGAACAGCTCACTCTCAGACAGCAGCACTGTGCAAGGAGCTCATGCTCAGACAGCACAGTGTATGAGCGTGAGCTGCAAGGAGAAAGTCACCCTCACTGTTGATGTTTTACTTCCATCGGCTAAGTAGGAGAGGGGGCGTGGCCTTACCAGGTCAGGGTTGTAGCTTAGCGGGACCTAGAAGTTGATTTTTAACTTCATTTTTTCAATTCCTGTCACCTGAAGAGTGGGAATGGGTGTGGCCTAACTGGATAGGGGCGGGCCTTTTTAACAGCTCACCCTAAGACATCAGCACTGTCCTGTCTGAGAGTGAGCTGAAGAGTCACCGTCCCTCCCACCTCTGCAGCTGACAGAAGTTGATTTTTAACTTCATTTTTGCAATCCCTGTCGGCTGCAGAGGGGGAGGGGGTGTGGCCTAACCAAGTCAGGGGTGTTGTTTAGTGGGACCTAGAAGTTGATTTTTAACTTAATTTTTTCAATCCCAATTCAAAAGAAGAATAACCAATGAAAAATAATGAATTTGTAAATGTTATAGATACATGATTATCATAAATCAGTAAGTGAGTAAGTGCCAGTCCAAATGACAATACCAAATGTCAATATATATATGGGGGCGGCCATCTTGCCTGAGCTGTTCTGAACAACAGTTAGAAAGCATTACGAAAATTGCTTTGCAGCAGCCACATGGTCCATAGACACAATGGTCTGGAGGAGCCCTCACTGACTTCTATGGTTGAGTTTTCTAGGCATGCTCTGTGATCTGTGCAGAGGTCATTGTACAAAGAAATATTATATAAGCTTTGACAATCACCTATTGTGAATAGTGGATCCTGTCTTATCTATACATAGAGGTGATTTCATTACATACAGGATTAGGATGACAGATAAGCAGGTAACTGCAGTAAAGTAATCTGTTAGACCAAGACATGGTGCCTATTATTAGGCTAAGTGGCCAGTGTGAAAAATGCAGGATTATATGATTTTTTTGGTTTAAATATATTATATATTGACATAAAAAATTAAAAATAATATCATAAAAAATCCTTAAAGAAAATATTAAACATAAAAACGTCATCTAAACTAACAGCAGCTGCTGTGCGTCGCTGTTCTCCTGCTTACCTCTGCATCCTGGGAACCATGTTCAGCGGTGATCTGCTGCCTTTGCTTCCCCATTCACTGCTGCAGTCCTGGGCTCTGTCTTTGTAGGTACTGTTTGTTCTGGGATCCGCTCCACAGTTTCCTTTCAGCCCTAGCCAAAGCATGCTTGCTGCTTGTTTCCTGCAGCACTTCCTTAAGGCCTGGAATGCGTCACTTCCTGTGCTTTATAGGTTAGATCATGTGACCTTGCTGACCAATCCTAAACCTACTGTATTTATATAAGTGGCTCAACCCCCTTTCCAGATGTGTGAGTGTCAAGGTCCTTGTGTCTTGCAAAGGTTGCCGATTTCTCTGCTTGTGTTCCTGTGTACCTGACTTGTGCTTGTGTTCCTGGACTCCGCTACCTGTTTCATGCATGCCTGCTTGCCTTGACTCTCCTTTTGCCGACCCGGATTGCCTAACCTGTGCCACCTGCCCTGACCTATTCCTTGTTTGACTTTGCCTCTGCTTCATCCTTCAGTCCTGCACTGTTGCTCCTGGTTATGACTCAGCCTGCTGACTACGTATGTACCTCTGGTACCTTGATCAGGTACCTCCTGGTCCACCTGGTCTGGCTGCCAATCCTTCCCAAGAGGTAGCAAGCTGGTGTTCCGCTCGGAAAAGTCTATCCCCACCATTAGGGGTACTGTGAAGAATGAGGGGTTCACTTAGACAACGTCCTTAGAGGAGGTAGAACGCATGGCATGGTGGGTTCACACCCGCTGGTTCGTAACATAAACAATGTCATTTTCTGATTACACACTGATTACAAAGCAATCTTGCTGCAAACATTGGATTGTTATATTATTGTTAGTGGATGCATTACTGTATCAGACCATTTAGTTCAAAGATATTTCACTAAGCGCTGGATCTATGGAGTGGCAGTGGTGTCTAGTGCAGGAGAGGCGAGTTGATTTTTTGTTTTTTTAGTGCTCTGAGGTATGATTAACATTGGGGGCTGTGATCTGAGGTCTGATTAACATTAGGGGTCTGAGCTGAGGTCTAATTAACACGGGGGTCTGATCTGAGGTCTCATTAACATTGGAGGTCTGATTAGGGGTCTGAGCTGAGGTCAGATTAACATCGGGGATCTGATTGTGGGTCTGAGTTGAGGTCTGATTAACATTGGGAGTCTGATCTGAGGTCTGTTTTTTTCTTATTCTCCTCTAAAACCCAAGTGTGTCTTATGGGCAGATGTATCTTATAGGCCAAAAATATGGTAGTTTACCAATTTTATTTTTTTCTCATATGTTAAAATGATCACTTTTACATAACATGGTAAATTGCTAGTTTGGATCATACTCCTAGCAAATTCATCACAATGAATCAGATAATCCCTAAGCAATGAATATTTGTTTGTCATACATAGATCTACACAGAGAAGAAACATCTCTAGATGATGGCACCAGCACTAAATAGATATAATCCTTGCCCTCTTAAGACCTCTAACCTCTGAGCACTCAATTTATTAAAACTTTCTCTAAATCTAGGGACATAAAGCACAGTAGAGCCCTTATGTTAATTATAAAATAATATTCACATCTTTATTCCAACTGTAATAGCCTCTATTTTACACAGCAAAACATAGCCTCCTTCTAATATTTCTCCTGAAAAATCCTACTTTTATCAAGGGAATGAATGATCTTGAAATGTAAAACAGCCTTGCTTATTATTAGAAGCAAAAAAGATTACTGTAAATGATTCCAGTGATTAAAGCTATGGAAATAATCTGAGCTTTATTGCTTAGCATATGTATTTGTGTAAGTCTTGATTAAGAGATACATTGTCTGCTGCTCACAACAGAAAACACTTTATTCTGAAAGACTTCATTGTGATGTACAAATGGTTAAATCGATCAAAATGTCACTAGGTTTGAAACAAAGATAATTGTTGCATTTAATTACTATGATCTTATCTCATGTTACAATAAGGGAAGTTACTTCATATTCTTTATTATGTCTTGTCTTCCCATTTCCTGCCCTTACTTCTTAATGAATTACATTAACCGAAGGCAGATAAGAAAAGGGCTCTATATCCTCCATGGAAGAAAATTCCAAAGCATGAAAGAGATCATGAAATGGTTATTAGTAGAATTGAGCGAACACCTGGAAGTTTGGGTTCGCCCGGTTCGTCCGAGCTTCATAAAAAAGTTGGGGTTCGAGATCCAAACTTGACCCGAACTTGACCCCAAGCCCGAACCCCATTGCAGTCAATAGGGACCAGAACTTTGGGGCACTAAAATGGCTCCAGGAAAATCCAGGAAAGGGCTAGAGGGCTGCAAAAGGCCGCAAAATGTGGGCAAGTGCCCTGCAAACAAATGTGCATAGGGAAATGACATAAAAAAAAAAATAATCAAAAAAAAAATCTAATTTTAATCCTGAACTAAGAGCAGGAGGTCCATATGGAAAAGGAGGTTGAGGAGGCAGTGAAAGTGGCGTTGTAGGTGGATGTGGTGGTGTAGGTGGATTTGGTGGAAGCAGTGGTGGAGGAGGTGGAGGCAGCCCACACGTTTTTTTTTTTTTATTTAATTTGGGTAC
Source organism: Bufotes viridis (assembly GCA_033119425.1). NCBI lineage: Eukaryota > Metazoa > Chordata > Amphibia > Anura > Bufonidae > Bufotes > Bufotes viridis. Next base: position 412,571,262 of record CM065589.1, on the reverse strand, counting down.
ACCACAAAACATTGTGAAATATATAAAATAACACAAAGAGAAAGTGCGCTAAATTATAACAATGGCTGTGTGAAGTCGGTAAACTTGTCTATTCTGCACAAGGTACAGACAAGTCTTGTGGGATCCATGCCTGGTTAATTTTATTGCAAGTGAGCTTGTCCACATTGGCTGTGGACAGGTGGCTGCGCTTGTCTGTGATAACACCCACTGCCATGCTAAACACACGTTCAGGCAATGCACTGCAGGGCAGGCCAGCATCTCCAAGGCATGAAGGGCTCAGGCCATGTGCCCAATTTGGAGACCCAGAAGTTGAATGGGACAGACCCATCAGTCGGTACGTGTAGGCGTGTGCACACATACTGCTCCACCATGTGGCTGAAATGCTGCCTCCTGCTAAGGCATTGCTAATCAGCTGGTGGTGCTGGTTGTTGTGGCGTGGTGACAAAGCTTTTTCACATTTTGGCCATGCTAACCCTGCCTTCTGAGGTGCTCGCGGTGCCCTGGCTGCATGGTGGCCTCTTCCTCCTCTTCTGCCTTTGACTTGTGCTTCCACTGAGCCCCCAGTGTCAGTTAGGAATGCCATCAGCAGCGCGTCTACCAGCGTGCGCTTGTACTCCCGCATCTTCCAATCACGCTCTAGTGAGGGCATTAAGGACGGCACGTTGTCCTTGTAACGGGTATACAGCAGGGTGGCCACCCAGTAATCAGCACAAGTTAGAATGTGGGCAACTCGGCTGTCATTGCGCAGGCATGTAGTCGATCATGTGTGCCAGGCTACCCAGAGGCAAGGACAAGCTGTCCTCTGTGGGAGGTGTATCGTCTTTGTCCTCTGTATCTCCCCAGCCACGCACAAGTGATGCCCATGAGCTGCTTTGGGTACCACACTGCTGTGAACACGGTTCCTCCTCCTCATCCTCCAGAAATGTGCCCTGGCTGTACAATTGTGTACCTGGCCTATGTTGGTGCAGGAGCCCACCCTCCGAGCCACCTGTGAATGACTGGCCTGATAACCGTTGAAATGATCCCTCTTCCTCCTCCTCTTCCTGCTGTGACACATCTTCCTCCATCATCGCCCAAAGCGTTTTTTCAAGGAGACAGAAGTGGGATAGTAACACTGAGAAAGGCGTCATCGGCACTGGCCTTGTTGGTAGAGTACCCAAAGCAGCGCAACAAAGCACACAGGTCTTGCATGAAGGCCCACTCAGTGGCGGTGAAGTGTTGTTGTTCCGCAGAGTGACTGACCCGTGTGTGCTGCAGCTGAAACTCCACTATCGCCTGCTGCAGCTCGCACAGTCTCTCCAGCATGTGCAAGGTGGAGTTCCACCTTGTGGGCATGTCGCATATGAGGCGGTGAGCGGAAAGGCCAAAGTTAGGCTGCAGCGCAGACAGGCGAGCAGCAGCAGGGTGACCTGCACTTTCTGCAGCAGCTCTGACATATTGGGGTAGTTTTTCAGGAATCTCTGCACCACCAAATTCAGCACATGCGCCAGGCAAGGGATGCGCATCAAACCGGCTAGGCCCAGAGCTGCTATGAGACTTCACCCATTATCGCACACCACCAGGCCGGGCTTTAGGCTCATTGGCACCAACCACTCATCGGTCTGTTGTTCCATGCCTGTCCACAGCTCCTGCACGGTGTGGATTTGTCCCCCAAACAGATGAGTTTAAAAACTGCCTGCGGTTGTTTCCCCCTGGCTGTGCTGAAGATGGTGGTGAAGGTGTTATGCTGAGACGATGAGGAGGAAGAGGAGTAAGATGCAACAGGAGGCAAAGAGAAATGCCCTGCAATCCTCGGGGGTGGAAGGACTTGCGCAAAACAGCTATCCGCCTCAGGTCCAGCCGCCACTGCATTTATCCAGTGTGCTATTAGGGAGATATAACGGCCCTGGCCGTGCTTACTGGTCTACGTATCGGTAGTTGTGTGGACCTTGCCATAGATGGCTTTGCGCAGTGCATGCCTTATTTTGTCCATAACTTGCTTGTGCAGGTAAGGGATGGCTCGCCTGGAAAAGTAGTGGCGGCTTGGAACGACATACTGTGGGACAGCCACCGCCATAAGATTTTTAAAACTCTGTCTTCACCAGATGGAATGACAGCATTTCAAAGGCCAGCAATTTTGAAATGCTGGCATTCAGGGCCAGAGATCGCGGGTGCGTAGGAAGCTACTTCCTCTTTCGATCCAGTGTTTGGGAGATGGACAGCTGACCGCTTCCATGGGACACTGTGGTGGTGCTTTTTGCGGGGTGGCCGTTGCCACTGTCACTCCAGAGGTGGAGGAAGAGGCCAAGATTGCAGCAGAAGAGGGAGCAGGAGGAGCCAGAGACTTTTCTTGGTTTTGGAGGTGTTTACTCCACTGCAGCTCGTGTCTTGCACTTAGATGCCTGGTCATACAGGTTGTGCTCAGGTTTAGAGCGTTTATGCCTCGCTTTAGGCTCTGATTACACAGCATGCAAGCCACTTTTGTCTTGTCGTCTGCACATTGTGTAAAAAACTGACATGCCGGGGAACTCCTTGGAGCTCTCTTTGGTGTGTTCGGTCCCTGGGTTCGGTGGGCAGTAGCAGGCGTAGTGTCTAGGGGACGGGCACTCTGCATCTGTACCCTGCTCCCTCTTTTGCTGTACTGGTGTCTCTGTGTGACCCCCGCACAATGTCCCAGTGGAATTTACTGATTTTATTTGATTTGCACTACAAGGCAAAAAGGTCCTTTATAGGAATAAAAGAGGATTTTTTCTACCCCAGTGAAACAGATGGATTTACTCATTATTTTTCACTATTAGATTTGCTGAGCAGGCAGAAAAGGCACTTAATGGTAAAAGAAATTTTTTTTTTTTTTTACCCACAGTGAAACAGATGGATTTACTGATTATATTTTTCACAACCACAAATGTAGTGCACAAAGCAAATGTACTTTTTAGCACAAAAAAGAAAGAAGAAGCCCAGAATCTGATGTATTTAGAGAATTAATGACAAGGATATATGCAGCACAGGGGTACTTTATAGAACAAAATGTGAAAATGTCACCTCCTAGGTCCCTAAAATCACAAATTGAGTAACAGTATTATTTTTCTCTTCCTCTGGCAGATATGCAGTGCAGGTGCACTTAAAAAATGGGTACATTTTGCCAAATGAAGTAAAAAGACTGGATTCTATTACTGTCTCTGGCACATATGAAGCTGCACTTGCACAAAATGGCCGCAGACACCAACCACTCACAGAAATATAAAAGTCTTTATCACTGGCCTCATAAAAAAAAAATGCCATTGCACCCACAAGAACAAAAAGGTTGTAGATTGCTGAGTGAACACAATTCTGATATCAGATATTATTCAGCAAAGCTTGTTTCCTATTCTCTCCCTGAGAGCACCAGCAGCAACCTGCCCCTACACTAACAACAGCAGATTGACTATATCACAATCTAACCTACACTGACTATCTCCCACTAACTATCTATATTATACATATAAGCTAACTAACTAACATGACACAGGAAAGCAGAGAGCACAGCAATAACACTGCTGTCTCTCTCAGATCTGCAAAATACTGCATACAGTGGCTGCTGTGGAGGTACCTATATACTAAAGGGGTAGACAGCTTTCCTATTGGTTGCTAGGGATGTTGCTAAGCTCAGACAAAGACATTGCAGCCTTCTCATTGGCCCACAAGCAAGAAGGGAGGTTACTGATTTGAAAAAATCTAGAATATTCGAAATTCCGAATATATATATCACTATATTCTAAATATTCCCAAATTGTCGAAGTGCCGATATTCGCAATGAATATTCGCAATTCGAGTATTCGTGCCCAACACCAGTTATAAGGAAATGTAAACGTTTCAAAATAAGGTACTTTCAAATTGAACAGTTTTTTCAGAATTTACCAAATGGTATGTTTTAATTTATTTTACGACATAGTTAACTTCTAACATCAAAATAGGACCACTGTCATTTCAGTTTGTTGTCATGAAATGAAATAAAAAATTCACAGAATTTTGAAAATAAATACATTTTCCTAGCTCTTTCACTTCTTTTTCCTAATTGTGCCTTCACAAAGTCAGGCCTTGTTCACACTGGTGTTTGGTCAGTAATTTCCATCAGTGTGAGCCAAAACCAGAAGTGAAGCCTACACAGAGATAAGGTATGATGGAAAGATCTTCACCTGTTCTGTGGTTTTGGCTCACAATCACTGATGGCAATCACCGACCAAATACTGAAGTGTGAATGAGGCCTCAGTGTTTGGTCAGTGTTTGATCAGTGATTTTCATCAGTGATTATGAACCAAAACCAAGTGTGAGTCAAAAACACAGAACAGGTGAAAATCCTTCCATTATACCTGATCTGTATGTAGACTCCACTCCTGGGTTTGGGTCACTATGGCTTCATGCACACGAGCGTTGTTTGGTTCCGCATCCGAGCCGCATATTATGTGGCTCAGGTGCGGACCCATTAACTTCAATGGGGCCGCAAAAGATGCGGACAGCACTCCGTATGCTGTAGGCATCCGTTGCTCTGTTCCGTAGTCCCGCAAAAAAAATATAACACGTCCTATTCTTGTCCGTTCAGAGCTCATGCACACAAACATATTTTTGTCTGCATCTGAACTGCATTTTGTGCGGGTTGGATGTGGACCCATTCACTTCAATGAGACCGCAAAATTATAGAACATGTCCTATTCTTGTCCGTATTATGGACAATGATTGGACTGTTCAATTATGGCCCAGACGTTCTGTCATGCAAAATGCAGAACGCACATGGCCGGTATCCTTGTTTTGCAGATTCACAATTTGCGTACCGCAAAACAGGCTACAGTACTGTGCATGAGCCCTAAGGCCTCATGCACACGTCAGTTGTTTTTAGCGGTCCGCAAAATAGGGTTCTGTTGTTCCGTGATCCGTGTCCATTTTTGGTTTCGTTGTGTTTCCGTGGTCCGCCAGAAAAAAAAGGAAGGAAAAAAAAAGTGTAATTTTAATATCTCCACCCAGGATAATAGAATATATATGCAGGTCACGGACGCAGATGACAGTCGGATGTGCCTCCGTATTTTTTCACAGACCCCTTGACTTCAATGGGTCCGCAAACCGTTTTTCTCGGACAAGAATAGGACAGGTTATATTTTTTTTAAGGACAGTAATCATGGACCACGGACGAGGAGGACAAACTGTGCATTTGACGAGTTTTCCACGGACCCATTGGTCCTCAGAAAAGCACGAAAAAAGGCTCAACGGACATTGTATCAAACAACGGTTGTGTGTATGAGGCCTTACTCACACAGTAAGGGATTTCCATCAGTGATTTTGACCCAAAACCAAGTGCGTCTCTAAACATAGAAAAGGTGCAGATCTTCCCCTTATACCTTATGTCTGTGGAGGCTCCAATCCTGGTTTTGGCTCAAAATTAGAGTTGAGCGAACTTGTATTTTAAGTTCGGCGTCCAAAGTTCGGGTTGGGGTTATCGAAGCATCCCATTATGGATTCCGCTACCACGGACTATAACGGCATTTGGAATCCATAAGGGGATTCTTCAATGAACCCGAACCTTGGAAAACACTAAGGACCTGGGGTGACGTCACTGTCATGTGATCAGTGCAGGGGGCGTGGATCAGTACTGGATTGGATAAGAGGTGGTAGGCTACCACCTCTTATCCAATCCAGTACCGAGCCATGCCCCCTGCACTGATCACATGAAGGTGATGTCACCCCAGGTCCTTAGTGTTGTCCAAGGTTCGGAAAACCTAATTAACTCATTTACATCTTTTCTTTTAATAGGAAGTGGAAAAGTGTTTGCCCACAATATTTGTTCTACTTTGCATATGTTCTAAAGGACAGTGGGAGATATGACACCAATGTACCCTCAAAGGGTGGCTGCATATGGTGCAAATTTAAGGGCAGAAAATCGGCATGAAATCCACCCAAAAAAACACACACAAATCTGCTCTATTTATTGCATATTTGGTGCATTTTTTTTGTTGTGGGTTTTTCATGCAGATTTTTCACAGATCTCGCCCTTCCATTAAAAAGGGTGAAATCTGCTCAGAAAAACGTAAAAACAATTGACATGCTGCAGATTTCATAATCCACACAGCAGGTTAAATTCCGCACGTAAGAAAAAAGCAAAGTCTACATGAGATTTATCCAGTCTCATGGATGAAATCTGCACAGAAAAACCATGCATAATCCGCACAGTGTGCATGCACCCTTAGGCCCCTTTCACACGGGCGAGAATTCCGCGCGGGTGCAATGTGTGACGTGAACGCATTGCACCCGCACTGAATCCAGACCCATTCACTTCAATGGTGCTGTGCAGATGAGCAGTGATTTTTCACGCATCACTTGTGCGTTGCATGAAAATCGCAGCATGTTCTATATTCTGCATTTTTCACGCAACGCAGGCCCCATAGAAATGAATGGGGCTGCGTGAAAATCACAAGCAATCACAATTGATCACGCAACCGGTATCTTCTTCTTTCTTCTTCTTTCAGGACCTGCAAAAGAACCTTTGATGATGTCATCGAGCTCACCATGTGGTGAGCGTGGTGACATCAGCGCAGGTCCTGCTGAAGAAGTTCGGGTCTGGGTACCACATTCAGTTTTTTATCACATGTGTGCAAAATGCATTGCCCTTGCGTGGAAAAAACTGAACTACGCAACCCAATCGCAGTCAAAACTGACTGAAATTGCATGCGCACTCGTGTGGAGTTCCCGCAATGCACCCGGGAAGCATCCGGAGCAAATCCAGGACACCCGTGTGAAAGAGGCCTTAGGGTTTGTAACTAGTAAGTGGGCAGTTAGAGACTTGGGCACTTTTCCCACTATGTCAAGCAGTTAGTGTTGTTCGAGCGCCAAAGTGCTCGAGTAGAACACTGGGATGCTTGGGTGTTCTACAGAGCACAATGGAAGTCAATGGGAGAACCAGAGCATTAAACCAGACACCCCCTGCTCTGAAGAGGGGAGGGTCTCTAGTTCACAGGAAAAGGTCAGAAATTGATGGAAACGCCACTGAAATGGTTCGGGAACAGCATGGGTAGGATGTCTGGATGCATCTTGGACTCCCAGGTCGCTGCTGGGAACGATGTTGTCCGAGTAGTACGCCACTTTTACAGACTGATAATAATACGCACAAAACCGAAGATAAAATAGATTTTAGAGGAAAAATTGTTAAGAAACATTCTTTGCTGTATATTTACTTGTATATAAAATACAAGTGCTGCCAAAAATTACAAGGAAGAGGAACTCTGATACAACCTGTATATCACATAAAGGAGGGCCTCATTCACATTGTGGTAAAATTGTTCAGGTAGTGGGACTCCTACACGCATAAAGCCTATGCACTAAGTGAAAGGGCTGCCAAAAATCACAAGGAACCGATACAATACACCCTTTATTACACATAAAGGAGGGCATCATACACCCCCTTTTTAAAAACATTAGGAGCAAGGGCCTGCTGATGACCCTCTTAACCATTAGGGGTGAGGGCCTGCTGCTCATCTGACCATCTAAAATATTAGGGGCGAGGGCCTGCTGCTGATCTGACCATCTAAAACATTATGGATGAGAGCCTCCTGGTGATCCTCTAAAGTCTAAAACATTAGGGGTGAGGGTGTGCTCCTGAGCTGAACCTCTAAATCATTAGGAGCAAGGGCCTGCTGGTGACCCTCTAAAACATTAGGGGCGAGGGCCTGCTGCTGATCTAACTACCTAAAACATTATTGGTGAGGGTCTGCTGGTGACCATCTAAACATTAGGGGTAAGGGTCTGCTGCTGAGCTGACCCTCTAAAACATTAGGGATGAGGGTCTGCTGGTGAGCTGACCCTCTAAAACATTAGGAGCAAGGGCCTGCTGGTGACCCTCAAAAACATTAGGAGCGAGGGCCTGCTGCTGATCTGACCATCTAAAACATTAGGGGTGAGGGTCTGCTGGTGACCCTCTAAAACATTAGGATTGAGGGTCTGCTGCTGAGCTGACCCTCTAAAACATTAGGAGCAAGGGCCTGCTGGTGACCCTCAAAAACATTAGGAGCGAGGGCCTGCTGCTGATCTGACCATCTAAAACATTAGGGGTGAGGGTCTGCTGGTGACCATCTAAACATTAGGGGTAAGGGTCTGCTGCTGAGCTGACCGTCTAAAACATTAGGAGCAAGGGCCTGCTGGTGAGGTGACCCTCTAAAACATTAGGGGTGAGGGTCTGCTGCTGAGCTGGCCCTCAAAAACATTAAGGGCGAGGGCCTGCTTCTGATCTGACCATCTAAAACATTAGGGATGAGGGTCTGCTGGTGACCTCTAAAATATTAGGAGTGAGGGCAGCCTAATAAGTTTGTTGATATGATGGAGGAGGACAAGAAAAGGAAGATTGAACCATATACCCTTTTTTGTGGTGGAAGTGATGCATGGGAATACAGTGTATTCAAAACATCATAAAAGCCACATTTAACGTGCCTTTATATTCAGCCGCTTTCCTCTGGTGGAGTAGAGAAGTCAGGGGCAATCCAGGCCTTGTTCACTTTGATAAGAGTCAACCTGTCAGCATTTTCAATTGACAGGCGGATGCGCTTATCAGTTATTATGCCCCCAGCGGTACTAAATACCTGCTCTAACAAAACGCCGGCGGCAGAGCAGGCCATAACCTCCAAGGCGTAGAGCGCCAGTTCATGCGACGTGTCCAGCTTGGACACCCAATAGTTGTAAGGCACAGAGGGATCACTGAGGATGCTGACACGGTCTGCTACATACTCCTTCACCATCTTCCAAAACTTTTCCCTCTTTGTGACACTAGGGTGCGCATCAGGATGAGGGTGCTGGCAGGGTGTAATGAAACTGTCCCAGGCTTCGGAGAGTGTTGCCCTGCCTCTGTTGGAACTGCTGTGTGTTCCTCTTGTCTCCCCTCCTCAGTTGCCCAAGGAACTATGTACTCTGCCACCAGCAATTTTTGAAGCAATTTTTCCACAAGGACCTTCTGGTATTGCACCATTTTGCTAGTCCTCTCGACCACAGGAATGAGAGATGAGAAGTTCTCTTTGTAGTGTGGGTCGAGAAGGGTGAACAACCAATAATCGGTGTTGATCAAAATGCGTTTAACGTGAGGGTCACGGTAAAGGCAGCATAACATGAAGTCAGCCATGTGTGCCAGAGTCCCAACAGACAAGACTTCACTGTCCTGATCAGGAGGATGACTCTCAATCTCCTCATCCACTTCCTTCTCTTCGGCCCATCCACGCTGAACAGATCGAATAAACCAGCTATGGGTACTACCCTCTGTAGCAGAGGCAACTGTCTCTTGCTCCTCCTCATCATCATCATCATCCAGTTTCCGCTGAGAAGACAAACTGAGGGTGGTCTGGCTATCAGCCTGTGTACTGTCTTCCCCCATTTCAGCCTCTTCCACATGAAAAGCCTCCGCCTTCATTGTGAGCAGCAAGCGTTTTAGTAGACACAGAAGTGGGATGGTTACGCTGATAATAGCGGCATTGCCGGTCACCATCTGTGTTGATTCCTCAAAGTTGCATAAAACCTCACAGAGGTCCGATATCCATGCCCTCTCGTCGCTTGTGAAGAGCGGAAGCTGACTGGAAAAGCGACAACCATGTTGCAGCTGGTATTCCACTACTGCCCTCTGCTGCTCACAAAGCCTGGCCAACATGTGGAATGTGGAGTTCCATCACGTTCTTACGTCGCACAAAAGTCGGTGAGCTGGCAATTGCAAGTGCTGCTGCAGCGTTGCCAGACCAGCGGAATCTGTTGATGACTTGCGGAAATGGGCACACACGTGGCGCACTTTCACCAGTAGCTTAGGCAAATTGGGGTAGGTTTTGAGAAACCTGTGAACCACTAAGTTGAACACGTGTGCTAGGCATGGTATGTGTGTGAACTTGCCGAGCTCCAAAGCCGCCACAAAGTTACGGCCATTATCAGACACAACCATGACTGGTTACATGCTGGTGTAAGGCGGGGAAGGCACATCGGGAGAAATAGTGGAAGCTGGGGACTGCCACTGCCATCAGGAAAGCCTTTGTGTTCAGAAGCCTAAATGGCAACATTTCCAGGGCCAGCAATTTGGAAAGGTGCGCATTTAGTGCTATGGCCTGTGGGTGGGTGGTTGGGTATTTGCACTTTCGTTCAAAGGCCTGGGGTATGGAGATCTTTACGCTGCGCTGGGACACAGAAGTGGATGTGCTAAAAGATGATGCTTGCGAAGGTCCAGATGCAGGGCGCGAGGCATCCGGGCCTGCGTCTTGGACATGGGATTGGCCAGCACATTTGTGGACAAATGCGTTTGGCCCAGCTATGAGGATGCTTTAAAGCCATGTGGCGGACCATGCTGGTGGGGGTGAGGTTTCTAGTGTTCATGCACTTGCTCATTTTGTTACGGCACAGGTTGCAAATGACAATTCTGTTATCGTCCGCACTTACATCAAAAAAGCGCCAGACTACGGAACACCTACCCCTTGGCAAGGGAGATTGCCACAAGGGGGTGCTCCAGGAAACAGTTGCGGGCCTGTTTGGGGTGGCCCGCCTTCCAGCCTGTTGCGGATCCCTCTTCCTCTGTACTCCTGTCCTCGCTCGGATTGCGACCTTCCCAGGTTGGGTCAGTGATTTCCTCGTCCACCACCTCCTCTTCCACTTTCTCTCTCTGGTCATCTCCCTGACTTTTTGACCTAACAAGAACCTCACTTATTGACAACTGTGTCTCATCCTCATCATGAACCTCTTGAGACACTAATTACAGTTGACTTATTGGCAAATGTGTCTCATTATCATCAACCACCTCATAAACGCTAATTGCCGTTCCCCACGGTCATCTTTTTCTGACTGTGGATGCTCAAAAGTTTGGGAATCAGTGCACAAGATCTCCTCATGTCCCTCTTCAAGCGGGCTTGGCGAGAGGCCCAAATTAAGGAATGGCAATGAAAAGAGGCACCTGAGGGGTTAATTGTGCGGATCGCAGTGCCCTGTCAGAGGTCGGGTGCGGCCGCACAGCAGGGGGCCGGTATGTGTTAGTATTTTCTAAACTTCAAGTGTCCCCACAGGTGCAGAGGACCCGGTACTGCAGCCATTGTCACTTAAATGTCCCCATATTACGGAATAGGAACAGATGTCATAGCTCAGTAGTAATCAGCGGCAATTGAATAATATTCGCATACTCCTCCCCGACAAGCGGTCCCTGTCACCATGGGAACACCAGGGGTTAGAATATACCATTGGATCTAAGTTTTCACGATCTCACTGAAACTCAAGTCCGATAGTATATTCTAACCCCCAGGCGTCCCCATGGTGACGGGGACGCTTGTCGGGGAGGAGTATATAAAAGTGGAGCAAGGGTAGAGATTGAATTTTTTTTTTAATATTCTAAAAAATGAATATCAGCCTGCAGCCAATTAACAAGCGTTATTAAACGGCCACACACTGAACTCGAACCCGAACTTTTACATAATAAAGACTTGATAAAGACTTCAAGTAAGTCGAAACGTCGCTTTTCTGAGGTGGAATAAAGAAGTTTCTATTACAAGACGTTGGAGTGCTGCGATTTTCTTCATTTGACTGGAATACGCTGGGGGTTCAAAAGCCGGGACCCGACATCACGCTGCACCGCCACTAAACGGACTTTTGGTCTAATGACCTTTGATGGTGCTGTCTCAATCTACTCTGTCTAAGGCCTCATGCACACGACCGTTGTTTGATTCCGTGTCCGTTGCTCCGTTTTTCGTGATTTTCTGCGGACCCATTGGTTTTCAATGGGTCCGTGGAAACCTCGGCAAATGCACCGTTTGTCCTCCGCGTCCGTGGTCCGTGATTCAAGTCCGTCAAAAAAATATAACCTGTCCTATTCTTGTCCGTGAAAAACGGTTCACGGACCCATTCAAGTCAATGGGTCCGTGAAAAATGCGGATGGCCATCCGTGTGTCATCCGCGTTACATGTCCGTTTTTTTTGCGGATCCCTTGGCAGGCACTTGGGAAACATTGTCAGCCTGTCTTTTGGTAAAATCTTTTGGGTCATGTCCGCTAAAAAAAACGGAAGACACACGGAAACACAACGGAAGGCAAAAACGGACACGGATCACTGAACAACGGAACCCCTTTTTGCGGACAGCATAAAAAAACGGTTGTGTGCATGAGGCCTTATGGTAATGTCTCTGCTGTCACCAGCAGCTAATAAAAAATTACAGGGAATGTCACAGCTATTTGGGATGCACAAACGTTATACAGGAGATGTAGCGCAGGTAATGTCGCTGCTGTCACCAGCGGCTAATGTTATACAGGAGATGTGGAGAACAGGTAATGTGGCTGTGGTCATTAGAAGCCAAACAATTGCACGCAATTTAGCACACGTTGCGCTAATATATTTCGCATCCAGATAAAACAATAGTCCTTAAAAGGACTGTTGGGTCTCTAACACCTTTCAACACTCAAAACTCCCTAAAAAAAAACACAATTCCTCTCCCTACACTATCTGTCCCTTCTGCTGCAGCTTGCCCTGACTAAGTCTGAGCTGAACCACGTCATTGGGTGCTATATAGCACCCGATGACGTGTTCCGGCCAGCCAATCACTGTAATGCCAGTAACCAACATGGCTACGGCATTACAGTGAGTGGCAGTATATCCCCGCACGTTTATTGGCTGCGTAGCAGCCAACAAACGTGCGGGGAGGAGACTCGAGCATCGCGTTTGAGCGCACACGGTGCTCTAGTGAAAAAGGTATGCAGATAACATTGGATTCACTATTCACAATAGGTGCTTGTCAAAGCCTTCCTACTCCTTGCTTGTAAAATGCCTAAAAATCTTTAAATGAGTTAGCTTTTCTCCATTGTGCCTATGGCACATGGTGGTTATAAATTTGTGTATCTCTCTAAATGCTGTTAAGAACAGCTCAGGCAAGATGGCAGCTCCCATAATTATGTATAGGAAACAAAATTAAAAAATCTGCAATCAAAATAAAAACAGACTAGCAAAAGGATATGTATTGCTATCTGGTTTTACATGGTAGAAAAACATTTCAGTGACACATTCCCTTTGAGAACACCTCAGGCAAAATGGCAGCCCCCATAATCATGTTCAGGGAGTAGAATACAAAAATCTACAATTTTCTGGGACAGCTCACTGAGTCCCATGGCTTCATATAACACATGTATTCTGATGACACTAATATCTACCTCTCTGGCCCAGATGTCACTTCCCTTCTATCCAGAATCATAGTCAGCTGTATATTCATTCTCATCCTCTCACTTCTTAAAACGCAACATGGAGAAAATTGAATGCATTGTCTTTCAACCATGTCAGTCAGCCCCCCTACCTGACCTATTCATTACAGTTAAAGGATAGCTGTCACATTTAGACCCTAATTTCAGTTTTCATATATATAGTTACTAACATGATAATATTCCTGAATCAATAACTATTAGACTTACTTACCCCTTATTTAATAAGATTCAGCCCTTAGCAACCAGTCTGCATAAAACTGCAATTTCACTATTCTGTTAAGATGGCCGCCCTCAGCCCTGACGCTAATCCATAGGACACCTGCAGTGAAGTTAGTGAAGACCAGCTCTGTATTGGGGGGTCTTGCAGTGAAGTTCCCAGGTCTGGCTGAAGCCTGTAGTCCTTCTACAAGCTCTCCTCTTATCAGATAAGGCTGTCATTTATACACTGAGCAGCCACATTGTCCAGCACTGCTAAGGGAGTGTCTGCCAAGCACAGGCATGTGGAGAAGTTCACACACACAGCCCAGCACTGTTATCTCCTGTCAGGAAGAACCTGGCTTTTTATACATTCCCTTACAATGTTGACTCACTATCAGTTCCCAGTGCACGCAGCGTGCTCCGTCCTTATCTAGTAGACGGAAGGAGCATAGCAACCTGATTTTATCTCAGGTAACAATAGCCAATACTGGGGACTTTTAGGTGGCTTTTAGGGGTTATTTATTAAACAATCAGAAATTAAAACAGGGCCAACAAGGTGATATTAATCACCAAAATCCAATAGTAAAAAAAAAAAAAATTTGACAGTTATCCTTTAATAGCACAATGCTTTCTCCAATCTTGCAGGTTTGCTACCTGGGGATAACCTTTGATTCTGCCCTGTCCCTCTCCCTGCCACTTTCAACTCTCTCATATTCACTCCTTCTGTACCCCTGAGTCTACTAAAATGTTAGTGCATACCCTTGTAATCCCTAGCCTAGACTACTACAACATTCTACTTTGTGGCTTTCCATCTCGCACTCTCACATCCCTCAACTCTTCTGCCTGGATAATCCATCAACCCTTGTTTCTCCTGTGTGAATGTCTTCACTGGCTCCCCATTGATCAGGAAATTCAGTTTAAAATACTAAGGCCCCTTTCACACGGGCGAGATTTCCACGCGGGTGCAATGCGTGAGGAGGACGCATTGCACCCGCACTGAATCCGGACCCATTCATTTCTATGGGGCTGTGCACATGAGCGGTGATTTTCACGCATCACTTCTGCGTTGCGTGAAAATCGCAGCATGTTCTATATTCTGCGTTTTTCACGCAACGCAGGCCCCATAGAAGTGAATGGGGCTGTGGGAAAATCGCAAGCATCCGCAACCAAGTGCGGATGCGTTGCAATTTTCCTGCATTGTTGCTTAGCAACGGGACCCAATCTCTATTATTTCCCCTTATAACATGGTTATAAGGGGAAATAATAGCATTCTTAATAAAGAATGCATTGTTAAATGAAGAGGAAGGGGTTAAAAATAATAAAAGTTAACTTACCTTAGCCACTTGATCGCGTAGTCACGATCTGTCCTCTCTTTCCCTGCAGCATCTATGATCTAAAGGACCTGTGATGACGTCACATCACATGGCCCAATCACATGCTCCATCACTATGGTGATGGAGCATGTGATTGGGCCATGTGATGCTGTGACATCATCACAGGTCCTTTTCCTACCAGCAAGCTAACGGAGAGGATGCCAGGCTTCGCGATCAAATGGACCAGGTAAGTTATTATTAGTTTATTATTTTTAACCCATTCAGCACCGGGTTCAACATTGGGAAGATGGCCAAGGGTATTATTTTACATTATAACTATGTTAAAATTGTGAAATAATACCAGCGGGACAATTTCTGACCCAAACATGCACTTCTGTGAAGAAGTGCAGGTTCGGGTCTGGGTACCAAAAGTGACGATTTTTCTCCCGCACGTGCAAAACGCATGACAGCGCTTTGCACTCGCAGGGAAAAATTGCGGCGATTCCCGCAACGCACCTGCACTGTTTGACGGAGTGCACCCGCAACGCCCGTCTGAAAGAGGCCTAACAACTACTGTCCACAACCTGTCCCCTCCTTATATTTCTCACCTGCTTTCCTGATACATTCTCACATCTAATCTTTGATCCTCACATCTTTCTTTGTTCTCCTCTTGTCTGTTCTTCACACAATCATCTAAGATTTCTCACGTGCTTCTCCCATACTCTGCAACCCACTATCCCAGGATATTAGACTCTCCTCCAATATCAAAACCTTCAAAAACAACTTGAATACCCACCTCTTTAGGGAAGCCTACCTTCAATGAGCATGCTGCCACCATACAATCAGATGAGAAGCTTATCCTCGCCTATTGTGTCCTTCCCCTTTACTTGTAGATTGTAAGCTCTCGCACGTAGAGTCCTCTCACCCTCTGTACCAGTTTGTTAATAGATGCTTTTATATCATATTTGTATTTTTATATTATGTATGTGTAACTCTCTCTAGATGTACAGCGCCATGGAGTTAATGGCGCTTTCAAATAAAAATTTGAGTTGAGAGCAGTTTGCAATAGTTCAATTTGGCTCCTTCGCCGAAGTTCACAGAGAAATTTCATTGTCAAGAATCGTATTTAATTGTATGTAGCAGGCACATTGACGGGAAACGGCGATTGAGCTGCCCCCTTCATTAAACCCCTCAGATCCCACGTTTAACCCTGATTGCGGCATCTGACAGTTACATTAAGGCCTTTCACGGGTTAATCAGGGATTTAAAAAAAAACAAAAAACATACAACATTTATTTACTCTCGGAGGGTCTGTCGCAAGCATCTTGATTCAAGAAAACGCATTAAATCTTGCACGTGCTGACATGACGTCACCACATCATCACGCTGGGCAGATGTGGTGATGTTATTACTGATGACATCACTGCGTCCTGCCAGCGTGATGACGTAGTGACATCACACAGTAGCATGCACAAGATTTTGCACATTTTCTTCAATGAAGGTGGCCACGACAGCCTCTCTGTGAAATGGTTCCTAAAAAAAAACTACAACTAATCCCACAAAATAAAAAAAGAATATAGAAGAAAAAATGTAAAAGTTATGACTGTTGGAATGCAAAGGGGAAAAATATTATTAGCCCTTAAGGCTAAAATTAATTATGTCACTAAGGGGTTAAAAATGCTATTGTTTTCCCTTGAGTTGGGCTCCAAGAAAGAGAGTAATATCACTGCCTGTGAAGATGCTAAAAGCAAAAAATAATAAATAGTAATTTAAAAGTATTAAACTATAATCACTTCACTACTGATCATTTCCCAAATAAAGCACCAATAAGGAGGGGTGTGTAGGTGTCTGTACGGTAACCAACCATATCCCAAGAGGTGATAATACACCTATAAGGACCCCCTATCTTTGATAGAGGCACATAAATGGCCTATCACACACAACAAGGCTCAGAGTTGTTTAAAACAATTATATTTTTCAACATATCTGTTAATGATTCTTTGTTTTATGTACTTCCTCTACACTTACGTCATGTGGAGTCAGGGAGTAACAGATGTCCTCTTTACCTTTGGCTTCCATTTATTGCTCCTGGTGCACAGAAACTCCTCTCTGTCATATAAAATATATTTTGCAGAGCGTTTGATAGATTACAATTTATCAGATCTCCATAATTTGCAGTTTACTTGTATACCTACAACCATAGTGAGCCACGATAAAGAAGTCACACAAACTAGGGATCCCTGTATCCAAGGATACAAAACAGTGCTAGTGGAAGGCCGTTTTAATTACTACCCATTGCACTGTCATCGAATAAAGGAAAATATGTACAAAGAGCTAACATAAAAACATGACATTGCCCATGTATCAGAAACAAAGAACACATTCATTCATTCAATCACAAAACAGTTCAAGAACTCGGTGAAGAAGAAATCTAAGGTTACATTACGAGAGGTTTAACTACAGCAGAAATGGATTAAACAGGTGAATAATACTAAAAGGAAGCAAAGACTGAAATAAAAAACAAAAACAAAAAGAAAAGAACCATACAAGTTGTTGTGCTTCAAGATATGTGCTCATACCATGTGAATTTTAAAGTCTCAACATTTTTCCGACCTCCCTATTCACTGAGACTAGGGGCATAGCTATACAGGTAGCAGTGGCACCCAGGCCCGGGTGCCTGTTCGCTATTGGAACAAGAATTATAAATGGCAGATGGGAGCCCTATTACAGATTTTACACTGAGGACCAGGAGATTTAGAGGTGCAGTACATGGTATCAATTTATTAGAGTATTTGAAATCTATTGATCTTTGTTATGATACATTAGGAAGTTATTTAGAATTCATGTACAGACATATAACTGAAGGGATATATATTACCAAAAATATAACCACTAGTAGGGTGCTAGTCCGCACCCAAACATCCACATATGTAAATATAAAACGTCTGCAGTATTAAAGCAACAAAAACCTACAAAAATATACTGGACCACGTTTAAATCGAAATAATCTTTATTAGCATTATAAAAGAACATGCAGCAGCATGTATGATATGGCAAAACAGTAACACAGAGAGAGGGGTGCACAAATGGGCGGCATCCAGGAGAGAGAGGCACAGGGCAATATAAATATAAATATCAATAAATGGCAAGTGCAAAGGATAACAATTATAAATACATCATGTCAGTGCATACCCATAGTGTGTCTCTCCTCCGGGATGGCGCCAAAAACCCCGACGCAGCGTTTCGGCGGAAGCCTTCGTCTGGGGGTGGCGTCATCACTGGAGGACAGCACTTAAATACACAGGCTAATCAAATTCAATTACACATGGGCGGAGCATCAAGATGTATGACGACACAGGTCACATGACCGTCAGCGTCACGTGATCACAAGTTCACAGTTCGTCAAGGAGATACTTCAGGTCACATGTATATCAAAGGTCACATGATCACAGGTCCTATTCCACCCTAGCAAATTCAAAAGGGGATCTCAAATTGCATATCTATTAAAGGTCACATAATCGGAGGTTCAAAGATCCTATTCTACCCTAAACAGCTCAAAGAAATATCATTGAATCCAGGTAATATGGTTAGTCATGTGGACGCTCCGATCACATGATCGGAGAGCACCGCAGGTCCTATACCCGGGAGGACAGTAAAAAACATGATTCAAAGATAACCAAACAGGGATATACACATAAGATCTTAAAAGCAATACATAATTAAATGGGTTTATAAAACAAGTATATATATAATAGATAATAAATAATAATTATTAAAAAGACAGTGCAAAACAATGTGCAACATGCAATTAAAACAAAAAAAGAAGAAAAGTGCATATACCAAGTGAGAAATAGTGCACACCCAAGTAAAAGTGCAAGTGCAAGTGCATAAGTGCATTAAATACCTGAAAAAGCATTTAAATGGGTTAATAACATATACAAATATACTTTATGTGTGTATATGATGTGTATATATACCATATGTGAGTAAATGGTATGTAATACATATATATATATATATATATATATATATATATACATACTGACTGTAGTTGTACTCGCCACTCACCCTAGAATGAGGCATCCCTGACAGAATAATATAAATGTGAAATATGTGCATACTGTGATTATATTATAATTACTAACTCATACCATGACTATCATGATTGAATATAAAAAATATATAAAATATAAAAATCCATAGTGTACATACCCCACCACAAGTATCCAATGACATAAATCCCATATGCACACATCCCCTAGTGTCTAAATACAATATTTATCCCTAAATATCCCCATCTATATACTATTATATTGCCCATAAACACACATACATATGTGTCTCCCCAAATGGCAATAGGTGACACAATGTGACCCTCTATTAGGAGCAACATCCACAAAGTGTAAGATCCGAGCCCATTAGCCAAGTGCTGAATCCCTACCCATATAAATAAACATCACATGATTACACATATAACATATAATAAAACATGATGAAAAGACCATAAAACATTATTATTTTTCTTTGTTTAAAAACGCCAAAAGAACTTGAAGTAACGGACCCAGAGATAATCAGAGGAAAGAAGCGAAGCCAGAGGATTCATTGAGGCCATTAGGTTTGAGGAATTTACCCTCCAAATCCACTGGCACTCAAGTTGAGCTAATTTTTTGAGATGTTGCCACCTCGTATATTCTTCGGTATGCAGTCAATGCCTCGTATTTTGAGACCAGATGGATCACAGTCATGATTAATTTTAAAATGTTTTGCCACAGGTTTTAGCTGAGAGAAATCCTTCTCTTTTTGGGCCGCAATAATATCTCGGACATGCTCCCTTGTCCGAATTTTTAACTCACGGGTGGTAAGCCCAATATAGATTTTGCTGCATGGGCAACTGGCATAATATACAACCGCTGTACTTGAACATGTAAGACGATGAGTAATTTTGAACGTCCTATCCTCAGTAGCATGTTGGAAATCTGTCACTCTTACCATATTGGGGCACGCTATACATTTCCCACAAGGGAAGAAACCCCATTGTGGTTTCCCAACTCCCGGAAAAAGAGGTATGAGTGGTCGTACATAAGTGCTCTTTACCAATTGATCCTTCAGGTTCTTTGATCTCCTTGCAACCAGCGAAGGTCCCTTCGCCGTATATTGTGCTATTATAGGATCAGAGGATAAGATGGGCCAATATTTTTGAATACATTTCCTCATTTCTCCCCATCTTGAGTGGTATGTAGTAACAAGTCGTGCATCATTTTTCTTGTCTTCTCTTTCTTTCTTTTTACAAAACAGAAGATCAGAACGAGAACAGGACTTTGCCCTTCTATATGCCGTTTTTATGGATTGATGGGTATATCCCGATTCAGGAATCTAATTTTCAAATCCTCTGCTTGACGTTCAAAACTTTCGTCTGATGAACAGATCCTCCGTGCCCTTAAAAACTGGCCAGTAGGAATGGCCCTAATCATCTGTGGAGGGTGAGAAGAAGAAGCATGAAGGTAAGAATTGACCGCCGTTGTCTTGCGAAAACGTCAGTCATAATGTATCCATCTACGCCCGCTTAACTTGAACATCCAAAAAATCTATCACATCTCTGCTCCATTTGTATGTCAGTCTGATGTTTTTATTGTTATTGTTCAAATCATGGAACAGAGTTTGGAGTTCCATATGAGTGCCTTGCCAAATCATAAATATATCGTCGATGTACCGTGCCCACAATAGGGCACGGCACATCAACGAATATCCCTCACCAGAAAATAGGTCCTCCTCCCACAGCCCCAGGAACAGATTGGCGTGCGAGGGCGCACAGGGCGCCCCCATCGCCGTACCCTGGAGCTGCAGGTAGAAGGACCCATTAAAAGTAAAGAAATTGTGCATAAGCACAAAAGACAAAAGATCTACTAAAAATCTCGTTGTATCACATCTGTATTAGCTTTGGTCAAAAATGTTTCACAGCAAAAATACCGTCCTGATGTCTGATGCTGGTGTAGAAGCGACTCGACGTCACACGTCACCAGCATCATATCATCCTCAAGACATATCCCTTCAATCCTGCGCAAAAAATCTGTAGTATCCTGTACATACGAGGGTAAATTGTGTACCAGGGTTTGTAACCTGGCATCCAAAAATCTTCCGATGCGCTCAGTAAAGTTCCCCACCCCAGATATGATGGGCCTACCTGGGGTATTGTGGCATGCTTGTGAATCTTAGGTAATAGATATAGTGTAGAAATTGCTGGTTCTCGTACAAGGAGGGCTTCATAGAGTTGTTTTGAAATGATATCCTTCTCCAATGCATCGTTCAATATCCTCCCAAGTTGTGCTTCAAAGGAAGATAAGGGGTTAAACGTTAGTTTTTATAGCAGTCTTTTTCCTTTAGTAAACGATACGCCTCCCTCTCATACATTTCACAAGGCCATACCACAATATTCCCCCTTTATCTGCAGGTTTCATAACCACATCAGATAGCCCGCGTAATGTCTTCAAGCTCTCTCTCTGGGCATGAGAGAGGTTGTCACCCTATTCCTGGTGGAAAGCTGCATGAGCTCCTTAGACACTACCTGTACAAACATTTCAACTGCGGGACAGGTGGACAAGGGAGGGAACTTTTTGGACTTACATCTTATGGCATCCGGTATTGTGTCATCTTTCATGGGATTAGCTTCATCCATTAGTTCTTCAAGAGTACGCAAAGCCTCTCTCTCCTCATTCGTAGTAAATGCCCCCAAAGAATCCTCTCTGTGGTGCCACTTCTTAAAAATAAGGGATCGGCCAAATAAATGTAGATCCCTTATTGCTACAAAGGGGTCAAAGGAAGCAGAGGGTGAGAATGTAAAACCCTTCTCCAAGACCGAAATATCCACAGCGGAAAATACATGATCAGAGAGGTTAATTACCTTTAATCGATCTTGCTGTGAGTGATTATCCTTATTCCGGAGATTACGCCTTTTCCCCATCATATTCATGGTGGTGGCCCCCTTCCGTTTATAAGGTGTAGAGATGAAGCGACTCACCCCTGCCGAGGCTTCAGATACATCAGAGACTGACGAGATAGAAGACATTGATGCAGATCTTGTTCTTGTAGTCATGATCTCACTATGCACGGGTTGAAGATCCTTCCTCCTCCATTTGTAGACTCTTTTGGATTCAAAATCCTTTGCATCCCGAGTAAACTTCTTCACTTTAATTTCTTGGATTTCTTTTCCCATTTATCAAAGTTATTATTTGTAGTGCACTCAAAATTTTCCAGACATTGTGGGCTCGCTTTTTGTCTAAATACATTTTGATATTTATCAATTTCAATCTCCAATTGATTTAAGGTATTCTCATTATGCTCAATGAGCAAGCCAATAAACTTATTAGCTGCCTCATTGCATACACTTTCCCATCTATTTAAAAAATCTTCGCTCATATTATCAAAAGAGGGAAAGACTTGAATCCTCAAGCCTCTAGGAATTAATCCAGTGTCAAGATATCTGCCTAAAAAGGCTTTATTCCACCACGTTTTAGTGCGCTTGTGGAATAAACTAGTTAACACAGTCTGGATCTCTCTGATATCAGCTGGGTCCGTCGCACCAATTGCACCGCTCCTCTGAAAAATGGAATCCAATGATGAAAGCCACACTGATTCCCTGGCTTTGAAATCCATAGTGGAGGTTATCTTATCTTCTGAAAACACAGAAAAAATATATATTACCAAAAATATAACCACTAGTAGGGTGCTAGTCCGCACCCAAACATCCACATATGTAAATATAAAACGTCTGCAGTATTAAAGCAACAAAAACCTACAAAAATATACTGGACCACGTTTAAATCGAAATAATCTTTATTAGCATTATAAAAGAACATGCAGCAGCATGTATGATATGGCAAAACAGTAACACAGAGAGAGGGTGCACAAATGGGCGGCATCCAGGAGAGAGAGGCACAGGGCAATATAAATATAAATATCAATAAATGGCAAGTGCAAAGGATAACAATTATAAATACATCATGTCAGTGCATACCCATAGTGTGTCTCTCCTCCGGGATGGCGCCAAAAACCCCGACGCGCGTTTCGGCGGAAGCCTTCGTCTGGGGGTGGCGTCATCACTGGAGGACAGCACTTAAATACACAGGCTAATCAAATTCAATTACACATGGGCGGAGCATCAAGATGTATGACGACACAGGTCACATGACCGTCAGCGTCACGTGATCACAAGTTCACAGTTCGTCAAGGAGATACTTCAGGTCACATGTATATCAAAGGTCACATGATCACAGGTCCTATTCCACCCTAGCAAATTCAAAAGGGGATCTCAAATTGCATATCTATTAAAGGTCACATAATCGGAGGTTCAAAGATCCTATTCTACCCTAAACAGCTCAAAGAAATATCATTGAATCCAGGTAATATGGTTAGTCATGTGGACGCTCCGATCACATGATCGGAGAGCTACCGCAGGTCCTATACCCGGGAGGACAGTAAAAAACATGATTCAAAGATAACCAAACAGGGATATACACATAAGATCTTAAAAGCAATACATAATTAAATGGGTTTATAAAACAAGTATATATATAATAGATAATAAATAATAATTATTAAAAGACAGTGCAAAACAATGTGCAACATGCAATTAAAACAAAAAAAGGAAGAAAAGTGCATATACCAAGTGAGAAATAGTGCACACCCAAGTAAAAGTGCAAGTGCAAGTGCATAAGTGCATTAAATACCTGAAAAAGCATTTAAATGGGTTAATAACATATACAAATATACTTTATGTGTGTATATGATGTGTATATATACCATATGTGAGTAAATGGTATGTAATACATATATATATATATATATATATATATATATACATACTGACTGTAGTTGTACTCGCCACTCACCCTAGAATGAGGCATCCCTGACAGAATAATATAAATGTGAAATATGTGCATACTGTGATTATATTATAATTACTAACTCATACCATGACTATCATGATTGAATATAAAAAATATATAAAATATAAAAATCCATAGTGTACATACCCCACCACAAGTATCCAATGACATAAATCCCATATGCACACATCCCCTAGTGTCTAAATACAATATTTATCCCTAAATATCCCCATCTATATACTATTATATTGCCCATAAACACACATACATATGTGTCTCCCCCAAATGGCAATAGGTGACACAATGTGACCCTCTATTAGGAGCAACATCCACAAAGTGTAAGATCCGAGCCCATTAGCCAAGTGCTGAATCCCTACCCATATAAATAAACATCACATGATTACACATATAACATATAATAAAACATGATGAAAAGACCATAAAACATTATTATTTTTCTTTGTTTAAAAAAACGCCAAAAGAACTTGAAGTAACGGACCCAGAGATAATCAGAGGAAAGAAGCGAAGCCAGAGGATTCATTGAGGCCATTAGGTTTGAGGGAATTTACCCTCCAAATCCACTGGCACTCAAGTTGAGCTAATTTTTTTGAGATGTTGCCACCTCGTATATTCTTCGGTATGCAGTCAATGCCTCGTATTTTGAGACCAGATGGATCACAGTCATGATTAATTTTAAAATGTTTTGCCACAGGTTTTAGCTGAGAGAAATCCTTCTCTTTTTGGGCCGCAATAATATCTCGGACATGCTCCCTTGTCCGAATTTTTAACTCACGGGTGGTAAGCCCAATATAGATTTTGCTGCATGGGCAACTGGCATAATATACAACCGCTGTACTTGAACATGTAAGACGATGAGTAATTTTGAACGTCCTATCCTCAGTAGCATGTTGGAAATCTGTCACTCTTACCATATTGGGGCACGCTATACATTTCCCACAAGGGAAGAAACCCCATTGTGGTTTCCCAACTCCCGGAAAAAGAGGTATGAGTGGTCGTACATAAGTGCTCTTTACCAATTGATCCTTCAGGTTCTTTGATCTCCTTGCAACCAGCGAAGGTCCCTTCGCCGTATATTGTGCTATTATAGGATCAGAGGATAAGATGGGCCAATATTTTTGAATACATTTCCTCATTTCTCCCCATCTTGAGTGGTATGTAGTAACAAGTCGTGCATCATTTTTCTTGTCTTCTCTTTCTTTCTTTTTACAAAACAGAAGATCAGAGCGAGAACAGGACTTTGCCCTTCTATATGCCGTTTTTATGGATTGATGGGTATATCCCGATTCAGGAATCTAATTTTCAAATCCTCTGCTTGACGTTCAAAACTTTCGTCTGATGAACAGATCCTCCGTGCCCTTAAAAACTGGCCAGTAGGAATGGCCCTAATCATCTGTGGAGGGTGAGAAGAAGAAGCATGAAGGTAAGAATTGACCGCCGTTGTCTTGCGAAAACGTCAGTCATAATGTATCCATCTACGCCCCGCTTAACTTGAACATCCAAAAAATCTATCACATCTCTGCTCCATTTGTATGTCAGTCTGATGTTTTTATTGTTATTGTTCAAATCATGGAACAGAGTTTGGAGTTCCATATGAGTGCCTTGCCAAATCATAAATATATCGTCGATGTACCGTGCCCACAATAGGGCACGGCACATCAACGAATATCCCTCACCAGAAAATAGGTCCTCCTCCCACAGCCCCAGGAACAGATTGGCGTACGAGGGCGCACAGGGCGCCCCCATCGCCGTACCCTGGAGCTGCAGGTAGAAGATCCCCTTTTTGAATTTGCTAGGGTGGAATAGGACCTGTGATCATGTGACCTTTGATATACATGTGACCTGAAGTATCTCCTTGACGAACTGTGAACTTGTGATCACGTGACGCTGACGGTCATGTGACCTGTGTCGTCATACATCTTGATGCTCCGCCCATGTGTAATTGAATTTGATTAGCCTGTGTATTTAAGTGCTGTCCTCCAGTGATGACGCCACCCCCAGACGAAGGCTTCCGCCGAAACGCGCGTCGGGGTTTTTGGCGCCATCCCGGAGGAGAGACACACTATGGGTATGCACTGACATGATGTATTTATAATTGTTATCCTTTGCACTTGCCATTTATTGATATTTATATTTATATTGCCCTGTGCCTCTCTCTCCTGGATGCCGCCCATTTGTGCACCCCTCTCTCTGTGTTACTGTTTTGCCATATCATACATGCTGCTGCATGTTCTTTTATAATGCTAATAAAGATTATTTCGATTTAAACGTGGTCCAGTATATTTTTGTAGGTTTTTATATAACTGAAGGGGTTGCCCCAATAAAAATATCCTACACCAGCACCAGAATCTGAATACATTTGTAATTGCACATAATAAATTTTGTATAGCTATAGAGTTATTCAATAAAATCTGAAAGGACAACTCCCTAAGTTGACAGGTTGAAATAAATGTATTAGCAACTGGAGCAATAAATGGGGACAGCTCTGAATCCATGAGATAAACAAGGCTGGTTTTAGCTTTGTTACAAAGAGACTGCCATGTACTATATGATGTTTGATTTCTCTGTACATTATTCATGGTATAGCCCCTTTAAATGTATTTTAAGTACTGTCAGCACCAAAGTAAATACAAATATTTGTTTAAATTGTATATATCCATCATGTTTTTTGTTTATTTTATGTTGAATATGATAGATTTTACTTCAAATGTTGGTGGACAGGAATAAGGATGCTGAACTGACCCTGAGAATAAGTGTGTGTGTGGGGGGGAGTTTGCCCTGATCCAGGCTGACAGACAGCCTGGATGAGAATTAGTAGGACAGAAGGCAAGGAGGTGCCCTAGCTAGAACATCATTCTGTGTTCAGATGCTGATTTACTTCTACTCTAGTTTCAGGGACAGCGAAGATAAATACTAGAAGGAAGAATATTTGTATAGAATAATAAGTTTGAGTAGGGAGACCTTTCATGGTGAGTGGAGCTGAGGCAGGATGTGGCTTGCTCAGGCAGTGCCTTCTAGCTGCAGTTACTGTCTTATAAAACAGCTGCAGCTGCCGCAGAACCTCAGAAGAAGCCACCTACAAGAAAGAACATTTTTTTTCTATAGGCTTTTTGAATTATGCGGCAGTATTGACTGCTGAGCAATTAGTGTACTTTTTTTAGCGTATCATATCCACCAGTACTAACATGTTGCATTATAGCAGAAACATTTTATGGCAATAACGCTATTTGCTGCTGCTGAGCAATTGCTATTTCTTTCAGTATGTTGTTTTTAAATGTGTTGCATTGTAGCAAAAGCTTTAACTTCATTTTTCTACCAGCAAAATTGAACATGAATTGGTGTGTGTGTGCACGTGTGTGTGGAAATCGCAACAAGGGTGCAACACGTGTTTTACAATACAGAGAGTAGAGATGAGTGAAGTTTTAAAAAATTTAATTCAGCAACTTTACTGAAGTTAGCCAAGAAATTTGATTTGTTCCGAATAAATTTGTCATGAATTCCTATACATCGGATCTACCCAGACCACTCTGCCTTAGGATACGGTCATTCTGCGGGTGGGTTGCGGCCACGCTGTGTCGAAGAATCACACGGCCAGTTAACCCACAGCTGCCTTTTTATTTAATAATAAAGACCAGACTGTATAATCGGTCTTCATTGTTAACGGCCGCACAGCACCTTTAAACAGGAGTTGTTACTGTTATGTGGCTTGGCTGGTTAGGTTGGGGGGACAAGATGCATATTATTGCTGTTCTTGCCTGCAATCTCCTGCGGGTTATTTGCCCGATAAAGTGTGAACCGGGTAAAAAAAAGAGGGGTAGTGTATGTGATAAACTAATATGGTAACAGACTAATGGTGAGTACTTGCCGCTGATACACCAAATAGAAAACACACTAATAAACTGACCCTAGAGCCCAAAGAGTGAGCCCCTCAGTGCAAAATGGAGTGAGATCAGCTGAATATGTACAGCGTTGCACCCTCAACAAGCAGCAAAAGAGGGATTACTGTGAGATAGTGTTTGGTGTAATACACAGTTAACTCACAGATACAGCAACTCGGTGATGCGTAGTGCATAAAGCACTCAACCGAGGGCGTATGCACTCTGGACTAAGACAAGTAAAGAGCTCAGTGTATAGGTGTAACAAGGCACCATTACAAGGCAACTGTCCCCCTAGACATAACCGTGCACTTAGCTATCAAACAGGGATAGACCATACTACATCCAGTGGCACCCACCCTCATGTAACCACTGACATGGCTCATAAACAGCCAACTGTCAGTGCCAGTGATGGGATCACTGGATGTAGTGCAAGACTAATAGCAGGGAGTATATCTCAGGCTGGGCTATTGGAAGTAGTGTGAGAGTCAGCATGTATCACAGTGGCCTAGTGTGTGCCACGGAAGTGCGCTGTGATACATGCCGACTCTCACACTAGAGAGTGCGGCTTAGGCAGGGCTTGAATATATCTGCTTTTGGGCTACTGAGGAAGTGCGCTAAGTAGGCGCACAGAAACGCGTTGAGCCGTCCTTTTCAGTATGCCCTGGCTGGTACAGGCTGACAGTTGGCTGTGTATGAGCCTTGTCAGCTTACTTCCCTCGGTTGAGTGCTTTATGCACTACGCATCACCGAGTGGTTGTATCTGTGGAGTAACTGTGTATTACACCAAACACCATCTCACAGTAATCCCTCTTTTGCTGCTTGTTGAGGGTGCAACGCTGTACATATTCAGCTGATCTCCCTCCATTTTGCACTGAGGGGCTCACTCTTTGGGCTCTAGGGTCAGTTTATTAGTGTGTATCAGCAGCAAGTACTCGCCATTAGTCTGGTACCATATTAGTTTATCACATACATTACCCCTCTTTTTTGACCCGGTTCACACTTTATCGTGCATATAGCCCTGTTTTTAATGTATATTATTAATAAACTTTTTATGTTTTGTTTATTAATTCCAACTTCCAACTTATATTTGTTTTGCTTGACTTTAGTGGACGTACACCTCACTTTCCCAGTGTTTAGTTATTTGATAGTAAACAAATAATATTAATTAGCTCTGGCATAACACTTCTCCCAACCCAGTGCTCTCTCGCCCTACAGGTGGGAGCCCTTCTTCTGCCATCTGCTTTTCCTCTTTTTCCACATCATATAATATCGATGAGAATATGTCATCAGGAACATCCAGGTCCTCCTCTCTCTTCAGCTTACTTACTTTTCTAGGACATGGAGACGTTGAAGGAGGATTTGAACGAAGTAAAGTCAGCAAAAGATGAGGATGGTCATCATTAAGACCTGGTCCTCCTAAGGGGTGCAGACTGGATGGTATTAATTTACACACTGAAAATGGAATAAAAAAAGACTTCCATCTTATTGGTATTGAATTCCATATCTCAGTTTATGGCTGATGTAAGAATAAGTAAATGTAGGAATAAATAAATAAAACTGATGCAGAATAAGTTTCTCCGCACTCTCACTGCACTCACCGATCTCAGATATTCTTCATTTTCAGTAACACTATCCCTAGTGCATGAGCGCTTGTCACATTTCTCCCTATGCTCTGCTCACAGGAAAATGGCAGAGACCGCACAGTATAAGGGTTTTCCTGGGCTGTGATGTCACAGGGGATGGCTATCTGCAAATTCAATGGCTGCATGGCATTATACAGTTGTGTTCAAAATTATTCAACCCCCAATGCTGTAAAGGGTTTTAGGGAATTTAGTGTACATTTGTAATTGTGTTCAGAATGAAATCTTACAAGGACTTTTTAAAGAACCAAAGGCAACTAAAATGACATCAATTGTTTTTGTAATGCAGTATTAAATGTTTTTTTTTTGTGATTTCTTCATTGACACAATTATTCAACCCCTTAAAGACTACCACTCTTAAGAACAGAGGTTCATTCAAGTGTTTTCCATCTGGTATTGAAAACACCTGTGGATGTCAAGGAGCAGCAATCAAGCATAATAAGCACCAATTAGGCAAATTTAAAATGACTGTGATACTCAGCTCCTTCTAGACATTTACTGGTGTGTTTACAAACATGGTGAAGTCAAGAGAATGGTCCAGGAAGACAAGAGAAGAGGTGATTTCTCTTCACAGGAAGGGCAATGGCTATAAGAAGATTGCAAAGATGTTAAACATACCAAGAGACACCATAGGAAGCATCATTCGCAAATTCAAGGCAAAGGGCACTGTTGAAACGCTACCTGGTCGAGGCAGAAAGAAGATTCTGACTTCGACTGCTGTGCGCTACCTGAAGCGCAAAGTGGAGAAAAGTCCCCGTGTGACTGCTGAAGAACTGAAAAAAGATTTGTCAGATGCGGGTACTGAAGTTTCAGCTCAGACAATAAGGCGCACACTGCGTAATGAAGGCCTCCATGCCAGAACTCCCAGGCGCACTCCCTTGCTGTCTCCAAAGAATAAGAAGAGTCGACTGCAGTATGCCAAAAGTCATGTGGACAAACCACAAAAGTTTTGGGATAGTGTTCTGTGGACTGATGAAACAAAATTAGAACTGTTTGGGCCCATGGATCAACGCTATGTTTGGAGGAGGAAGAACAAGGCCTATGAAGAAAAGAAAACCTTGCCTACTGTGAAGCATGGCGGGGGTCAATCATGCTTTGGGGCTGTTTTGCTTCTACAGGTACAGGGAAGCTTCAGCGTGTGCAAGGTACCATGAATTCTCTTCAGTACCAGGAGATATTGGATGAAAATGTGATGCAGTCTGTCACAAACCTGAGGCTTGGGGGACGTTGGACCTTTCAACATGGCAATGATCCCAAGCATACCTCCAAGTCCACTAGAGCATGGTTGCAGATTAAAGGCTGGAACATTTTGAAGTGGCCATCGCAGTCACTAGACTTAAATCCGATTGAGAACCTCTGGTGGGACTTAAAGAAAGCAGCTGTAGCGCGCAAGCCTAAGAATGTGACTGAACTGGAGGCTTTTGCCCATGAAGAATGGGCAAAGATACCCGTAGATCGCTGCAAGACACTTGTGTCAAGCTATGCTTCACGTTTAAAAGCTGTTATAACTGGAAAAGGATGTTGTACTAAGTACTAAGATTGAATGTCACTTGGGGGTTGAATAAAACTGATAATGATGTCAGCACAGAAAAGACATGTGTGGTTATTTCATTATAAATGTTATGTTATATTTGTCTGACTTACAAGTGCCTCTTTGATTTAATTGTAAACAAGTTGACTGAAATGATCAAAATCAATGTCAAACTGGCCAAAACACTAAATTTCAGTGGGGGTTGAAAAATTTTGAACACAACTGTAGATATAGAAAGTCAAATTGCAACACTCACCTGTGTATCGTATCAGAGGCACAGTTATGGCCAAGACAAAGCCAAAATAAACTGTGTAAAAAATGGTGCAAAGTCGTCACGTTTCAGAAGGCGTTTAGAAACTCGTCAATTTTGCATCTGTCTTGTTTCGAATGAAGGATATTGTTTTATCAGAAGCTGGACCCTCCTACTTTTTACACACTGCATAGCATTATGGGTGATCTCACGTTCCCAGGCTTCTTATTTTCACTTTGTAACACGTGCAGCAACAATTTTAGAAAAAAATGTTTTTTTTACCCCAAAGCCTGAGGAAATTCAGATTTGTTGCAAATCTAAGGGTTCCTAAAGTTCAGACCAAATTCCGCTTTGAATGCTTCGCTTCGCTCAACACTACCAGGGAGTACTAAATCTCTGCGGGAAACCTGAAATAGTAGGCCAAATTCTTTTACCATGCACCTCCAGACAGTTCAAATGTTAGTGTGTGTATGAGGGGGGGGGGGGAATCATAATACAAGGATGCAAAAAGTGTAACAATCCAGAGAGTACTGTTTGAAATCTCCGACTGAAAACACCTGAAATAGTAGTCCAAAATCTTTTACAGGACATCTCCAGACAATTTAAGTGTTGGTATGGGGTGGGGGAAAAATTGCAATACAAGTGTGCAACACGTGCTTTCGAATCGAAAAAGTACTGTTTTAAATCTATATCAAACAGTAGGCCTGACTCTTTTACAGAGCATCTCCAGACAGTTCAAGTGTTGGTGTTTGTGGGGGAAATAATCGCAATGCAAGGGTGCAAGGCGTGTGTTACAATCCAGAGAGGATTGCCTTAAAGCTCAGGAGAAAACATCTAAATAGTATGCCGAAATCTGTTTTAGGGCATCTCCAAATGGTTTAAGTGTTGGGGGGGGGGGTGTGTGGGGGGGGGGGGGAATAATCTCCTAGTAGGTTGACAACTTGTGTTTTACACTAGATAATCTATGTATTTGAATGCACATAAGACAATAGGCCCTAATATGTTAGTGAAGCAGATACTGCATTATTCCCAAAGTAAATACAAGGACAGGGAATACTGTTTTGAATCTCTGAGTGAAAACACCTAAAATAGTAGGTCAAAATTTTTACAAGGCATTTCCAGGTAGTTCAAGTGTTGGTGTGAAATGCAAAAATCATAATACAATGATGCAATGTGTGTTTTACAATCCAGAGAGAACTGTTTTAAATCTCGGACTGAAAAAACTTGAAAAAGTAGTTCAAAATCTTCTATGTGGCATCTCCAGAAAGTTCAATTTATTTATTATTATTTTTTTGTGGGGCAGGGGAATAATTGCAATACAAGTGTACAATACATGTTTTACAGTATGATGTTTTTCACATCATTGTCCTCATTTTCTGCTTTTTTCACTCAGACTCCTTTGCTCCATTGTCAGCCATCGATAAGGAAATGCGTGGCCAGGAAACAGCTTTATATGCTCAGTAATCCAATGGCAAGCAAGCTCAATTCCCACATGGCCAAGTTGCTTGTGAAGCAGTCCATACCATTTAGTACATTATCGTGCCTTTAGGGAGGCTTAACCGCGCTGAAAAATACCGGTATTATTTCTTCAAAAAATACATCCCTACCTTGTACTACAGGTGGACCGTAGGCCACTCCTTGCGATTGTAACTGTGCAGCAAGGTGTACATAAAGTAGGAGAATAACACATTTTTTAAGCTATGTTCTGCAGCTTAAAAGGATGGGTGATATGAAGCTTAGAGTAGTAGTCCAGTTCCTACGTTCCTCTACAATGGCCTCATAAGCTAATGCAGCTGTACTGGGGCTTAGTTAAAACTCTAGCTACACTGAGGAAGCTCTATCTGGGCAAAGCATGGATGCTGCTCATGGGCTGCATACAAACTAAAAATAAAGGTTGCCGTTTACTGCATGTAAAACAGAAGGGGAGCATATACTGTTTAGCTAGTGCTTTGACAAATGTGATCTTGTTTATTTTTTCTGCTATTTTGTATCTTGCTGCAACCTGTATACTTGTTGCCTGTATATATGCTGCCAATAAAGATGGAAAGCACTGACCTTTCTACATTTGAAGCCTGTCTGTGTCTCTGTAAATTCTGATTTGACTATGACCAGTGAGACAAATCTCCATAGCATCTATATTCTAATCAAAAACATTCTGGCAAACGATACTAGAAGCATTGATGCTGTGTATCCAGGAAACGCACGTTCAGTTATATTAAAGCATATGTGATGAACACTGGTTTTATCACCAGAGGAAGAGCAAACATATATTATCTGCATCCATTATTTGTATTCAACTCTCAATAGACCATGTCACTAATTGGTAGCACTATGGAAGAATGAATAGTGTGCTACCAATTAGTCAGTGCTTGCTGTGATTTTTCAAGGTTATCTGCTGAACTTTTCATATTAATGGTAAATTAATGTGTAAAATAATATTTCAAATAATTGTTTAGAATATGCATATTTCTCAAGACATTGAAATATTGGCCAAATAGTCAAACTCTGTAAATTGTAACATTTTTAATACACCTTCATTACTCTATTGTAGTGTCCCACTAGGGAACTACTAGTGGGTAAAGATTTAAAGTTTTGTGCTGTTTACCATGTATTAATGTACAGATGTAGCAGGCATTAAAGTAACTCCTGGAGCATTAACACACAAGATTGTCACACTTGCTTAGTTTAACCATGTACAAAGCTTCCCGGGTTAACTGAGTTGTTATCACATCTGATATGGCAGGTAACAGATGTGTGGTGCAGAAAGGGAGGGAAGGAGAGTACCCTTTCACTAAGGACAGGAAGGAGTGCTGACCCCCTAACTCACCTAGCACTGGATCCTGGCTGCCCTGACGTCCCTAAACGGGCTGCTAACCTGTATGCCGATCACGTGCCTTGTCCCTGGCTTACCCTGAAATAAGCCCTAGGTAGTGAGTAGGGCGGTGGGAGAACTAGTCCTCACCACTAACACCTAGGGTAAAAACAGGGAAAGGACAAAACACAAACACAACAAACAATCCCAGAAGGGAGACAACAAACAGGAGAGAACCGGAGATCAAACGGCACCAGTTCCAACAGCTCCACAGCAACTCCAACTCCACCAGAGCTCAGAATTAGAGATGAGAGAATTTCAGATTTTGAAATTCGTTCACGATTCGTTTACTGGTAAAAGGTGAATTGCATTATGGATTCCGTTACCTCAGACCATAACACAATTCTATGACTGAATGCATAACACAATGCCTTTAAAGGAATTCCGTTATTCATTCCATCACAATAGAAGTCTATGGGCTGCAAAACGGATCTGTTCCATTTACGTTATGCAGAGGAGTCCTCTCCTGCATAACGGAAACGTGACGGATCTGTTTTGCAGCACATACACTTCTATTATGACAGAATGAATGACGGAATTCGTCTAAAGGCATTCTGTTATCCATTCAGTCATAGAATTGGGTTATGGTCTGTGGTAACGGAATCCATAACACAATCCACCTTTTACCAGTAAAGTAAGCGTGAACGTATTTCATAATCTGAAATTAGCTTATCTCTAGTCAGAATAGAAGATCTGGAAAGAAGGTCTATATCTGGCAACAAGAAAAGCAGAAAGGGAGAATATATAGTAGCTGGGAGTGGTTGACAGAGAACAGCTGAAAGGAAAAGCTACAGATTCCTAAATGGGACAAAAAGGATTGCAAACCTAATTAGGAAAACCTGGACCGGAATCCATTCCCACCAGCGATCTCTTGAAACCAAGAGAGTAGCCACCTGCTGCGACCTTCTGACCCCAAGCACAACAGGGTCAGCGATGGGTCGTGACACCCTCGTGACTGTACCTTCTTTCTAAGAGGGGCCACTGGACAGTCAGGACAAGGTCTCTCCGAATAAGAAATGTGGAAATAAGGAATTCTGGTGTTTACTTCCAACGGTGGCACCCACGTTCTTTCTTCCGTACAGTAACCCCTCCAATGCACCAGATATTGAAGGGAGCTATGGACAAAACAAGATTTAACAATTCTTGCCACCTGAAACTCCAAATTGCCATCAACAATAATTGGAGGGGGCGGTAACGGTGATGGTTCTGGAGGTGCAACATTATTTTTGAGCAACGATTTATGAAATACATTATGAATTTTCAAAGTTTGAGGCAGCTCCAGGCAAAATGCCATAGGGTTAATGACGGCGACTATTTTTTAAGGACCGATAAACCTAGGACCCAATTTCCAAGACGGAACCTTTAACTTAATATTTCTAGTCGACAACCACACATAGGTCCGGACCTGGCGAACATTTTTTTATCAGCCATACATTTATATCAGCCTCCCATATTTTTCAAATTGCTTTGAACCTTTCGCCATACAGAAGAGAGTGATGACGTCAACCGTTCTTCTTCAGGGATCCCAAAATTGAAGATAAAAACCATATGCACCAAAAAAATGGTCACTTACCAGTTGATTCTTGACGGCAATTGTTTATAGCAAACTCTGCTAAAGGTAAGTCAGATGACCATTCCTCCTTATTTTCAGACACAAAACACCTAAGGAAAGTCTCTAGGTTTTGGTTGGTGCGTTCGGTCTGGCCTTTCAACTGCGGATGGAAGGCTGAGAAAATGGACAAATGTACCCCAAGCCAAGAACAAAAAGATCTCCAGAATTTAGAAATAAACTGGGTTCCCCAATCTGAATCAGAAGGGACCCCATTAAGCTTCACAATTACACTGATAAAAACCTGAGCCAATGTTTTAGCATTTGGCAATGCGGGTAAGGCAATGAAATGCACCATTTTACTGAACCTGTCTACTACTACCAGGATAACAGTTTTACCCGCAGATATAGGTAGGTCAGTAATAAAATCCAGGTGTGTCCACGGTCTGTTGGGAATGACCAGTGGCAACAGAGACCCTGCCAGACGAGTATGAGTGACTTTAGTGCGTGCACAGGTTGTGCAGGAAGACACAAAATCAATTACATCCTGGTGCAACCTCGGCCACCAAAAACGATGAGACAATAGCTCTGAGGTTGCCCTACATACCAGGGTGCCCAGCAAGTGCAGAGTTATGGTGTTCTTTTAATATTTCAAGGCGCAAATTTAAAGGCACAAACAACTTTCCTGGGGTGCAGGAGACCGGGGCATCCCCCTGAGCCTCTAACACCATCCTCTCCAGGTCTGAGTGTAACGCAGAGACAACCACCCCCTTTTGTAAAATCGGCACCCAGATCGTCAATGTCACCCGCTCCAAGAAATCTTCGTTATAATGCTTCAGCTTTGCTATTTTTTGCCCCTGAATGATAGGTAATAATAAAATTAAACCTGGCAAAACAAAGACCACCTAGCCTGTCTAGGGGTAAGACATTTAGAAGACTCAAGGTATAACAGGTTTTTATAATCAGTAATCACAGTGACTGGATGAGCTGCCCCCTCCAAAAAGTGACGCCATTCCTCAAACGCTAATTTAATAGCTAAAAGTTGCCTGTTGCCTATATCATAATTCTTCTTCTCAGCTGCCGACAATTTCTTAGAAAAGAAAGCACAAGCATTCCATTTATTTGGAGACTGACCCTGGGACAGTCCCTTCAGAGAGGAAAACTCCAGTTTAGCAGTGTCAGACCATTTAGAAAAACCATTCTACTTTTTGTCATGTCCATAAGGGGTTTGACAATTGCAGAATAGTTCTGAATGAATTTTCTATGGAAATTGGCAAAACCCAAAAAACGCTGCAGAACATTTAGGTTCTCAGGAAGATTCCATTCTAGGATCGCGTGGACCTTCTCTGGATCCATACGGAACCCCGAAGCTGATAGCAGATACCCCAGGAATTGTACCTCTTGTACAGCAAATACACATTTCTCCAATTTAGCATATAAAACGTATTGATCCGTAAAATCTGCAACACCTGCCTGACATGTACCTTGTGTGTCTCCAGATCGGGTGAATGGATCAAAATATCATTAAGATATATCACCACAAATCTGACGACAAGATGACAAAAGATATCGTTGACAAAGTGTTGAAAGACAGCAGGAGCATTAGTCAGGCCAAATGGCATGACCAGATTTTCATAATGCCCCTCAGGAGTGTTAAATGCTGTCTTCCACTCATCCCCCTCTTTGATGCGTATCAGATTGTAGGCTCCCCTTAAATCCATTTTGGAAAACTATTTTACACCAGCAATCTGATTAAAATGGACAGGAATGAGAAGAAGAGGATCGGTATCTCAGATAGTTATCCAATTTAGTTCAAGAAAATCTAGGCAAGGACGCAGGCCCCCCATCTTTCTTCTTCACAAAGAAGAACCTTGCAGCCACGGGTGAAGAAGAGGTTCTGATATGTCCTTTAGCCAAACTCTCGGAAATATAGTCCTTCATGGCTTGTCTTTTGGGGCCAGAAAGATTATATAACCTGGTCGTAGGTAACTTTGCTCCAGGGAGCAGGTTAACCAGGCAATCATACGGATGATGGGGTGGTAACTACTGAGACCCCTTCTCAGAGAAAACATCTTCAAAGTCTGACACAAATGCTAGTAAGGTTGTAATGGAAATGGCTACTTAAGCAATTGTCCCTACAGTGCTCACTCCACTTCAATATCTCCTTGGCCTGACAATCAACAACAGGATTGTGCGCTACC
Organism: Bufotes viridis; assembly: GCA_033119425.1. Lineage (NCBI taxonomy): Eukaryota > Metazoa > Chordata > Amphibia > Anura > Bufonidae > Bufotes > Bufotes viridis. The sequence continues at coordinate 412,533,744 of CM065589.1, read as the reverse complement.
AACCAGGGAAGACCTAATACCATAGGAGTAGGAAGACCTTCAAGGACATAGCAAGAAAAAAACTCAATATGGAGGGCCCCCACCCCAAGATGTATGTTATGTACAATGTGTGTTAGGTTCCCCTGAGTAAGAGGAGCAGAGTCAATAGCGAATATGGGGATAGAGCTAAGTAGGACTAAAATAAAAACCTAGAGAAACCTGGCAAAAAAAACCGGAGACATTCGTATTGAGGAGATGTATACACCCAGGTTGTCCTACTCCGCACAACCTGGGGTCAGTAGTATTCCGACGCTTGTTTCTTTTTGGGTACGGATGAACAAGCTCCAATGAAATTACCCCTCTGACCCTAGAAAAAACAAACCCCAGACTTACGGCGAGCCCCAGGAGGAACAATCTGACGAGTGGCTCCCCATAGTTGCATAGGTTTGTTATGTAACATGCATATGTGTATTCTGTGTGAATTTGTATTCTATTTGTAATTCTAGACCTAAAAGCTATAAAAGTTTTGTGGAGTTGCAATTTGAAATGTCCTTTAATATCAATTTGTGACTTTTCAACCACAAATCAGATTGTGGCAATCGATTTCTGAGAAAAGTCTGGTCTTTTTTATATTCTATATGACCCCCTTCCCATTGGAAAAATGTACCCTTGATCCAGTATGGTGGTTTTCAAGATGGTGGCCATGTTCCGGACATAGCCTAAAAGCTCTCACCTATTACTTGCTGGGGTAATCAGATATTTCATTTTCCCTTTTGTTTCTGAAATAAAAGGGTATCCTGCAACTTTTGACTCACCCTGTACATTGAAATCACCAGTATTAACAGTACTATATTTTATCTCACTATATCTAATTGTGTATGGTAAGTTAGTGTCTGGAAATATGGTAGATGGTGTATATATAGCATGTAAGATTCTCACTATACATGGTGAGAGGCTCTGGGTGTCTCACGAAGTAGGCAAATAACATGTTTCTCATTTGTCTATCCCTTTAAAAGCAAAGTTCTGCAACTTGGGGCTTGGAGGCTTTTGTGCTGTTCTAGGTGGGATGAAGCTTCTAGTACGCCCAGTTCCTATGTTCCTTTTCAATGGCCTCATAAGCTAATGCAGATGTTCTGAGGCTTATTTAAAACCCTAGCTATACTCTTTCTGGAAGCTGCACACCAGCTGTATACAAACTGAAGATACACGTTGCTGTTTATTGCATGTAAGGCCTATTTTGCATCTGCTTTATGCATCTGGATCCGGCACTGCCGGATGCTAGCCAGCAAACATGCGGAGGATCAGCCGGACGAAAACTGCTGTATGCATTTCCAGGAGCACTTATCCTTGACAGATCCGGCAGGCTGTTCCTGGGTGGAACAGACTGACTGATCTGCGCAAGGCTACTTTCACACTAGCGTTATCAATTCCGCTATTGAGATCCGTCATAGGATCTCAATAGCAGAAGAAAATGCTTCAGTTTTGTCCCCATTCATTGTCAATGGGGACAAAACTCAACTGAACGAAACGGAATGCATTCCGTTCCATTTGGTTGCATTCCCATTGCGGACAGAAAAACACTGCAAGCAGTGTTTTTCTGTCAGTGATGTGGTGCGAAGCAAGACGGATGGGGACCGATCCGTTTTCTCTGACACAATAGAAAATGGATCCGTCATGGCTATAGAAGACATAATACAATCGGATCCGTTCATGACAGATGCATATGGTTGTATTATTGTAACGGAAGCGTTTTGCAGATCCTTGACGGATCCGCAAAAAACGCTAATGTGAAAGTAGCCTAATGCAGATGTAACACAGACCTAAGACAGAGAGGGAGCATATCCTCTTCAGCTAGTGTTTTGACAAACAAGACTTTTGTTTATTGTTTCTGCTATTTTGTATTTTGCAGCCTGGATAATTGTTGCCTGTATACAGTATATGCTGCCAATAAAAGCTGGGAAGGCCCGAGCTTTGGACATTTGAAGCATGTCTGTGTCTCTGCAAATTCTGATTTGACTATGACCAGTGAGCCAAATCTCCATAGCATCTATATTGTAATTAAAAACATGACAAACTATACTAGAAGCATTGATGCTGTGTATCCAGGACATACAAGTTCAGTTATATTAATGCATATGTGATAAACACTGGCTTTATCACGAGAGGAAGAGCAAACATATATTATCTGCATCCATTATTTGTGTTGAACTTTCAATAGACCATGTCACTAATTGGTAGCACTATGGAAGAATGAATAGTTTGCTTTCAATTAGTCAGTGCTTGCTGTGATTTTTTTCAAGGTTATCTGCTGAACTTTTCATGTCGATGGTAAATAAATGTGCAAAATAGAATCTCATATAGTTGTCTAAAATATGCCTATTTCGCAAGCCATTGAAATGCTGGTTATATAGTCAACCTCTGTACATTTTAACATCTTTTAATACACCTTCATTACAGTATTATAGTGTCCCACTAGAACACTATTAGTGGGTAAAGATTTAAAGATTTGTTCTAACATGTCTTAATGTACAGATGTAGAAGGCGTTAAAGCGGTTCCCTGGCAATTTGACACACAAGCTTGTCACACTGGCTTATTTTAACAATGTACAAAGCTTGCTACACTGTCGGTTTAACTGAGTTACACTGCCGGGTTAGTGCATTAACCCACTGATCTTGGCACTTGCTAAGTCTATATTGCTTCATTGTTTTTGAACTGTTTTCATGTACTTGCAGAGAAAATCTTTAATGTTTCTTTAAAGGGGTTTTCTAAGCCCCAAAATGCCCCCCCCCCCCGAATTGTATTTACCTTGGCCCCTGGGCGTCGTTTCATCTCCCCATTACAGAAGCAACGCAGGTGCAACGTCTGTGAGGGACCCGGGCCGTTGGGGGAGTGTTTTGGGGGGTTGGATAACCCCTTTAAGAATGTTCTAGGTGTGTGGCTCAGTTAGGGCTGAGAGATCATTCCCTCTCTTATTGGTTCTATGTCGAAACTTCTGGAAGAAGAGGTAGAGCTGAATTGCGTAGTCGGTCTATTTGGAGTGTGACATTGTGATGAAGACACTTCAGATACGGGCCTCATACCATGGACTGAGCCTTAGTCTACTGTGCTGGTTTACAGCTGACTTAACCGCTATAGATTTGGAGAACTGCACCGTGCTGAAGAAATTGCAGATCTTTCAGATATTTATGCACCTCTCAGCTGGAAATTGAATGTCAAAGGAATTGCTATCTTAGGATTTGCATCTAGAGCAAGATATTACTTAATCTTAAAGGATCCTGAGAGATTGGGTGCCTTGTTCCCGCATTCAGAATTCAAGGCGATAAAACTGATCAGGATTTTTCCGGCATAGAGCCCCGACGACGGAACTCTATGCCGGAAAACAAAAACGCAAGTGTGAAAGAGCCCTTATATGTTAAACTTTATCTCAGTCTCCCACCTATCATTTGCACTGTTACCATAATCAACTCTATTAAACCAGGCATATAGCCTGGTAGTGTAGATCATGCTGTTTAGAACAATACCTGTCTTGTCACTGTAGTTGCTGGCACTGAGGATAAATTATTATTTTATTATTATGCAAATTAGAATTTGGAGCACTGAGAAGAGGTCTGCAGCAGTTTGTGCACCGGTCATTGATGCCTCTGGTGCTGACTATATGCTTACTCCTCTAGAGCTCAAAAAATATACCCTCCCCTTAGATTGACAGTGCTAGACATGATGTCTAGGGCTGAATTCTCACACCTGCAAAAATAGGATCCAACAAGGTGGGTGTTCATGCCATCTGCTGCTACTTGCCGAGCAGCACAGACTCTCAGAGCGCATGCAACATGTTTGATCCATTTTGCACAGGCGAGAAATTATTATTAGATTATTACAGATATATGAAACAACACTTCTGAGTTGCAGCTCTATTAGCCATTTTATTTATTGTTTAGTTATTTAAAACTAGAATGAAGGCAAAGGTCTCATTGGCATGTAAAATCGATCAGCAAGCAGCTAATGACTTCTGTGTTATGCTAACCATTTGTCTCCAATTAGTACTCTGAGAGCATAACGGCATCTTGCTGTTAATGTTTTTGAGATCTGAATGGCTCACTAACAATTAACAAATATCCTCTGTAAACCTACTTCCAAATATGCAAATTCAAGTATACAGTTTTAAAACTTCAAAGATGTCATAGAGTTACATGAAAGGGCCTTTTCTCAATGAGGTCCCATGATATAAGGCCTCCATTGATTGTTAAAGTATAAAATACATTTTTAGCCTTTAGGATCGGGCTATACCAAGTTTTTTTCTAGCATGTTTAATTAATTTTAACTATTAAGCTACAGCTGTATTGCAAAGCAGTAAATTTATTTGAATGCAATCTTGTGACTACTCTTTATGTTTTCACTGTATCAAAGGTTTTGCTGAAGTCAAGGTAGGCAATATCCATGGTGCTACCTTTGCTACCTTCGGTGCTACCTTTGTATGTGACATAGTCAAATAAATCAATAAGATTAGTTTGACATGATCTGCTGTGGGTGAAGCCATGCTGTTTTGGATCCAACAAGTTGCTGTTTTTTTAGGTGGTCATAGTCAACTGTATCCTTTTTCATTAGCAGTAATGTCATGATCATACAAGTTACAATTTTGAAAGCCATCTTCTAAATATACTGAACAAAACCAACTATACAAATGGTCAACAGCCCTGTCCCCATCAATATAGTGACTTTGGCTATTTTTCATTTTTTAAATCCCACAATTTTTTTTTCTTCCTGTCATTAATATATATGTGCCGGGCCCCTCACTGGTAATATACTTACCCTGCTGCCGGCGCCGCTCCTGGACTCCGCAGAGCCGCTGCTGCTTCTCCCTGCACACGGATGAAAACATCCGGTGTCTGGGGGGAGCAGCCAATGGCAGGCGGGGACAGGGATGAGCCTTTCTCGCATCGCGGGGACGCTAGGGAGGCTCGTCCCCGTCCCCGGCTGCCATTGGCTGCTCCCCCCGACACCGGATGTTTTCATCCGTGTGTAGGGAGAAGAAGCAGCAGTGGTGCGGGAACAAGGAGCGGTGCCAGGAGCAGGGAGCGGGGTTGGGCCTGGCACAAAGGGGGGTGTTTTGAAATTGGATAATCCCGTTAAACAATTCAGCCATTTCTTATTCCTTTTTTTTCCATTTCATTTTATTCAGTTCTATATCAGCTACACTTCAGCATTTTTAAACAGCTTTAAAGCAGCCTTTTTTTCTATTACTATATTAATTACTTCTCTAGTAAACCATAGTGGTCTCTTCGTCCTTTTACTCTTGCTAATATGTCTCACATATAGTTTATGTGTGTTGTCCAAGGCATCATTATTTACCTTCTGAGGTTTGGTCATACCAGCCGCTCATGAGTTTGGTACAGCCTAGTACTTGGGCCACTGGGGGCCCTGGGGGCAAAATTTTGCCATGATTACCCATGGTGGGAAAACAGGCGATCGTGGGGTGCGAAACAGTGGGGTGGGCAGAATTACAGTATCTTCTGGGCCCATGGGCCCCTGGCAGGATTTGTCCCAGCCTTTTCCAAGGCACAGGGGAACCATTATGTAGCGGTGTGAGGTTTGGCCATCCTGGATGTCTGCTGATTTTGTGCCAGCTTGATACTTGGGCCCCTAGAGGCACCAGAGGGAATATTTTACTCACAATGGGGATATGGGCAGTCAGAGTTTAGCGCAACTATTAATGTAGGGGAGGCAGAGCTATTTCACAGGCACCAGTGGGATTTGTCCCAGCCCTAACTAAGGCATTAGACGAGACTTTATTATTTTCCTCACCCGATCTATTTGGCATAAAAACAACCTACTTGGGAAGAAAATGCACTCTGTGTCCTATGTGAGGTCAATAGGTGATTGGTTTCTCACCTGTGCAAGTGTTTTTTCATGTGCAGTGTGAAGAAATTCCACTTTCTGGGGATCTAACTATGAAATATATTGTAGCTGTCTGGTCTCATCCATGTGGACTGATAAACAGTTTTTGTTTGAAACAATCAGCCACTCTTACTTTGTCACATATATATTAAAGTATATTAACTTTAACTTTCTGTCTGATCACCCCAGCTGGTTGTGGAGTTATCAAACCACAGGGGCCAGTTGGGACATTTGCCCCACACTTCATTGTTGAGAGAGATGGGTCATTTTCTCCCAAGTATATCACCCTAGCTGTTTGCGGGATGCTGAAAAAACAGCCCGTATGGCCAGTTGGGACATTTGTCCCATGTTCCTCCTTGGGGAAAGTGGATAATATGCTCCCTGAAAGTAGATCACACCAGCTGGTTCTGGTATGATCAACCACTGTGGTCACAGCGACTGGTTGGAACATTTGCCCTGTAGTTCTTCCGAGGCACTCTGAAGGCAAGTAATTTGCACCCTGAAAGTTCATCACCCCAGCCCGGAGATGGGCAAACTGCAGCTCTCCAGCTGTTGCAAAACTACAACTCCCAGCATGCCCAGACTGCCTAGAGCTATCAACCTACAGCAGGGCATGGTGGGAATTGTAGTTTTACAACAGCAGGAGAGACGCAGTTGGCCCATCCCTGCCCTAGCCGGTAGTGGAGTGCTCAGCCACCATGGCCACATGACCTGGTAGGACAATTTGACCTGCACTTCCTCCAGGGGGAAAGACGGGTCATTTGCCCCCTGAAAGATGATTGCCCTAGCTGGTTGTAGGGTGTTCAACCACCTTTGGCGACGGCCAGTTGGCACATTTGTCCAGCAGTTTCTCCCGAGGGAAAGGTGGTTAATTTGTGCCCTGAAAGTTGCATCATATCTAATGTGCATATGACAATGGATTAGCATCCTCCATGGACAATGGATGGAATACTGCATGTTTCACAATGGCCAGCATCCACTAGGGAAAATGAACTGAATACTGTGTGTGTGACAAAGGGCCAGCAGCATCCTCCATAGACAATGGACGAAACACTGCACAGGTCACAATGGGTCAGCATCCTTCAGGGACAATGAGCGGAAAACTGGGCATGTCACAATGGGCCAGGATCCTACATGGGCAGAGTGCTATCTTCTAAATAGACATTTATTTAAAAAAAAAAAAAAAAAAAAAATCCTCTCTGATAGGGACTGAACCATTTACTGATTTCTCTGTGGAACCGTAGGTTTCTGATATAAAACATTAATTGACACAGTTAATAAAAACAGGGCATTTTAAATAAAAAAAGAGAAGGAATTTCTGTCAGTGCAGAATCCATCCGTAGGTTATTTTTATTATCTACCAAAGGTGCATAAGACCCTTATTAAACCACTGGGGCACCCAATTATATCAGTGGTGGGATCCTTCACTTCTAACTTGTCACAATTTATTGATGTATACCTTCAAGACTATGTAATTCCTCTCCCTACGTATTTGAAGGATTCATCTCAGCTAATAACTGAGCTCAAATCTTCCTATTTTCAGAATAGTTTTTATTTTCTGACGATCCATGTTGTTTCGTTATACTCTAATATTGATCATGATTTGCTATTGAATATTTTTTGAGAAAGCATCCTTCATTACATCTATCTCAAACTAAATTTATCTTGAAAGGATGATCTTTTATTCTTTTCTATAATCCTATTTCCTTTGAAGGCTGTGCGATGGGGACTTGGGCTGCACCCAGCTATGCTTATTTGTTTATGGGGCGGTTTGAGTCCCTTTACATCACACAGTCTCCCCTCTTTTCATCTCATATACACTTCTATCAGCGTTTTATAAATGATCTATTCTTTATTTGGTATGGGTCAGAACAGGAGGCAATTGATTTTGTACAGAAATTGAATGGAGACAATTGGGGGAATAAAATTTACCCACTGTTTACCCACAGGATAGAATATTTGGATCTTGTTATTTCCAAGACAGCTACTAATACTATTAACACCAACATTTTCTTTAAAAGTGTGGATGTTAATAGCTGCTACGTATATTTGCAGTTTAATAGTTGCCATTATTCCAAGTGGCTATAAAATGTGGCGTATGGATAGTAGAAATGAAAAATGAGGAAAAATTGTACGACTGATATGACTGGTATTTTGCAGAATAGGTTACCTGAAATCACTGCTCACCACAGCTTATAATAAAACCAAAACTCTGACCCAGAAAAATTCGGGTTCGAGTTTGGTGTTTGGGCATTTAATATGACTTGTTGAAAGGCTGCATAGCAGTCAATCAACAAGTTTTTAAGCTGTGGGCACTTAGAAGCCATCACAGCCATGCCTAGTAATGGCATGGCTGTGATTGGCCAGTGCATCATGTGATCAAGCCTCTATGCAAGCTGGATCACGTATAGCACTGCCCATCAGCCTCCATCAACATGGCCAGTGCCGATGAGGCAGTCCTCAGCATTACTATCACAATACTATGTCTCCTTGAAAAAACTCCTTGGGCAATGATAGAAGAGGGATAATTTCCACGTTTATCATGCCAATCATTCACAAGTAGCTTGGAGGGTGGATTCCTGCACCAACAGAGGCCAGGTACACAATTGTCCAGCCAGGGCACAGTTCAGGAGTATGAGGAGGAGGAGGATGAGGATAAGGAGAAACCGTGTTCACAGCAGGGTGACACCCAAAGCAGCTCATGGGCATTACTGGAGCGTGGCTCTGGGTGATACAGAGGACACAGACTATATACCTCCCACAGAGGACAGTTTGTCGTTGCCTCTCGGCAGCCTGGCACACATGAGCTACTACATGCTGCAGTGCCTGCGCAATGAACGCCAAGTTGGCCACATTCTAACCAGTTCTAATTACTGGGTAGCCACCCTGCTGGATCCCCACTACAAGGAAAATGTGCCGTCCTTAATTCCGTCATTGGAGCGTGATCGGAAGATGTGCCGCTGATTGCATTTCCACCTGACAGCAGGGGCTCAGTAGAAGCACAAGGCGAAGGCAGAGGAGGAGGAGGAAGAAGTCGTCAACACAGCTGGGGCACCACCAGCACCTCAGAAGCGAGGGTTAGCATGCCACAAGAACTAGCACCACTAGCTGATACGGAACGTCTTAGCAGGAGGCAGAATTTCAGCGACATGTTAGAACAGTATGTGTGCACACCACACGCCTACATGTACTGACTGATGGGTCTGCCCCACTCAACTTCTGAGTTTCCAAATTAGGCACATGGTCTAAACTTGCCCCTTACACCTTGGAGGTGCTGGCCTGCGTGTTTAGCACAGCGGGGAAGGGTGGGTGATCACATACAAGCGCATGGATCCCACAGGACTTGTCCGTAGATAAGATGAGTAGATACTGGCTGCACCCAGCCAATGTTATACTCCTCCTGTTATACACTTTCTCTTTTCCATTTCCAAATGTTTTGGGGCCTTTTCAAAATCTATAAAAAAATAAATAAATAAAGGAAAAAATAAAAATAAAAACAGTGTTGGCTACCTCCTCCCCCGCCGCTTCCACCTACCCTGCCAAGTCCACTGCCCCCTCAACCTCTTACTCCACTTAGACCTCTGCCTCTGAGTTCAAGATTATAATTTTTAATTTTTTTCTATGTTATTTTAAGTTATTTCCCTATGCAGATTTGTTTGCAGGGCAATTGTCCTGCTCTTACCCCCATTTCCCTTCCTTTTGCAGCCCTCTAGCCCTTACTATGGAAAAAATGCACTAGATCGCACTGCAAGTTCCACAATGCAAAAAATGGAGTACCAGTGGCTGAGAGGACAATCCCCTATGTCCACAAAAATATAACATGAAAAATTCCACAGCACTTCCTTATTAGTGAAAAAAATTCTTAATTTATTTTCCGGGTTACCTTACTATGGCTATTTTACAGCCATTTTAGTGCACCAAAGTTCGGGTCCCAATTGACTTCAATGGGTTTCGGGTTCGAGTTCAGGTCAAGGTTGGGTCCTGAACCCAAACTTTGACCGAAAGTTTGGCCGAACCCGGCGAACCCAAACATCCACAGGTCTGCTCATCCCTACTCCCGAGCAGTGGATTGTGAAGTCCAAACAGCTGCTGCTGCCCAGGAGCAATGTGTGTGCTGTTATTATCAAATACTGTGTATGATAATGACAGCGCATGGTGATAGCGGCCCACTACATAGTACAAGGCAATCAGCCCACCTGGGCTACATTGCTAATCCATCCCTGGTCACCATCCTTTAGGGAAAATGGACTGAATACTGCCCATGTCTAAATAGGACACCATCCTCTCCTCCAGTGACAATGGACAGAACACAGCACATTTTGCTTTGGGTTAGCATCCTCCAGGAACAATGAACTAAACTATGTGAATGTCACAATGAGCCAGCATTCTCCAAGGACAAAAGATGGAACACGGCTCGTGTCACTATAGGCCAGCATCCTCCAAGGACAAAAGATGGAACAGCTCGTGTCACAATAAGCCAGCATCCTCCAGGGTCAATCGCCAGAACACTGCGTGTATCACAATGGGCCAGCATACTCCAGAGACAATAACCCGAACACTGCACGTGTCTCAATGGGCTAGCCTCCTCCAGGTACAATTGACGGAACACTACACGTGTCACAATGAGAGGAACACTGCACATGTCACAATGGGCCAATATTGTCCAAGGTACAATGGACAGAACACTGTGCATGTCTCAATGGGCCAGCATCCTCACAATACAATAGATGGAACACTATACATGTCACAGTGGGCCAGTATCCTCCCAGGAAAAATTGACAAAACACAGTGAATGTCACAATGTGCCATCATCCTCTAGGGGAAATTGATGGAACACTTTGTGTGTCACAATGAGCCAGCATCCTCCAAGTACAATGGATTGAACACTGCTACAATGGGCCAGCATACTCCAGAGAAAAATGGATGGAACACTGCACGTGCCACAATATGCTAGCCTTCTCCAGGGACAATGGGAGGAACACTGCACATGTAAAAATGGGCCAGCATTGTCCAAGGTACAATGGACAGAACACTGTGCATGTCTCAATGGGCCAGCATCCTCACAATACAATAGATGGAACACTATACATGTCACAGTGGGCCAGTATCCTCCCAGGAAAAATTGACAAAACACAGTGAATGTCACAATGTGCCATCATCCTCTAGGGGAAATTGATGGAACACTTTGTGTGTCACAATGAGCCAGCATCCTCCAAGTACAATGGATTGAACACTGCTACAATGGGCCAGCATACTCCAGAGAAAAATGGATGGAACACTGCACGTGCCACAATATGCTAGCCTTCTCCAGGGACAATGGGAGGAACACTGCACATGTAAAAATGGGCCAGCATTGTCCAAGGTACAATGGACAGAACACTGTGCATGTCTCAATGGGCCAGCATCCTTCAAGTACAATGGATGGAACACTACACAAGTCACAATGGGCCAGCATCCTCCAGGAACAATGTACAAAACACTGTGAATGTTGCAATGGATGGAACACTGAGCATGTAAAATTGGGTAATCAAGCTCCAGGGACAATGGACGGAACACCACAAGCGTCATAATGGGCCAGCATCTTCCAGGGATAATGGAAGGAGAACAGCACGTGTCAAAATGGGACAGCATCCTTATGGGACAATGGACGGAACAATTTGCATCACAATTGGCAAGCACACTCCACTGGACAGTGAAACGAACACTGCGTGTGTCAAAATGAGCTAGCATTCTCCAAGGACAATGGACAGAACAATGCACATGTCACAATGTATCAATGTTATCTAGGTACAATGGATGGAACACTGCATGAGTCGATGGATAGAACAGTGTGCATGTCACAATGGGCCAGCATCTTTTAGGGACAATGGACTTCTCAACACTGCACTTCTCAACATCCCAGCATACTCCAGGGACAATGGACAGAATACTGTGTGTATCACAATGGGTTAGCATGGCATCCTCCAGGGACAATAGATGGAAAACTGTGTGTGTCACAATGGAACAACATCCACCAGGGACAATGAACCAAGCTTTGCGCGTGTCATAAGGTGCCAGCATCCTATTGGCAGAATGGATGGGATACAATCCATAGAAAACGTGGTGTGGTGTTTAACAAGCAGGATATGCTCAACCCATATGCAGTTGTGCATGTATCTAGGGGAGCACATCCTGCACTTGTAGTCTGTTGCTAGGGGCAATCAACAGCAAAAAATGCATACAATGGAAGATGCCAGCAACGGACTACAAGTACCACAATAACCATCCTACATATGATAGCGATAATGTGGATGTGGAGAACAATCAAAAACATAACCATAGCAAAAAGCAGGTGCACTCTGCGGCAATGCTAAACCCTCACACTGATCAAATTGAGGGGTTAGTTCGACATATCCTACTAGGAGGACATGTCTTAAGCTCGGACACCACGGCAAGGTCCCTCAAGTAGCCCGAGGCCCTACCACTCAACCTACCTGTGCCGTATGGGCGATACCAGGAGCCGTTGGGCATTACTGGAGCATAAGGCCTGACTCACAGACAGCTCACCAGTGACCTCCAGCATGTAACCATGCTTGCAAGGGGAGGTGGGAGGTGCCTGTGAGCCCCACCCGAGACCGGCTGATATGGCCCAGAGCCTCCCAGGTGCACCTGAATGTAGCCTGTAGATGAAAAGCAGGCACATTTAAATCGGAGTTTATACACCTCCAAACATATTATACAATCCATTAGAAAACGTGGTGTGGTGTTTAACAAGCAGGATATGATCAACCCATATGCAGTTGTGCATGTATCTAGGGGAGCACATCCTGCACTTGTAGTCTGTTGCTAGGGGCAATCAACAGCAAAAAATGCATACAATGGAAGATGCCAGCAACGGACTACAAGTACCACAATAACCATCCTACATACGATAGCGATAATGTGGATGTGGAGAACAATCAAAAACATAACCATAGCAAAAGCAGGTGCACTCTGCGGCAATGCTAAACCCTCACACTGATAAAATTGAGGGTTAGTTCGACATATCCTACTAGGAGGACATGTCTTAAGCTCGGACACCACGGCAAGGTCCCTCAAGTAGCCCGAGGCCCTACCACTCAACCTACCTGTGCCGTATGGGCGATACCAGGAGCCGTTGGGCATTACGGGAGCGTAAGGCCTGACTCACAGACAGCTCACCAGTGACCTCCAGCATGTAACCATGCTTGCAAGGGGAGGTTGGAGGTGCCTGTGAGCCCCACCCGAGACCGGCTGATATGGCCCAGAGCCTCCCAGGTGCACCTGAATGTAGCCTGTAGATGAAAAGCAGGCACATTTAAATCAGAGTTTATACACCTCCAAACATATTATACAATCCATTAGAAAACGTGGTGTGGTGTTTAACAAGCAGGATATGCTCAACCCATATGCAGTTGTGCATGTATCTAGGGGAGCACATCCTGCACTTGTAGTCTGTTGCTAGGGGCAATCAACAGCAAAAAATGCGCTCCCGTAATACCCAACGGCTCCTGGTATCGCCCATACGGCACAGGTAGGTTGAGTGGTAGGGCCTCGGGCTACTTGAGGGACCTTGCCGTGGTGTCCGAGCTTAAGACATGTCTTCCTATTAGGATATGTCGAACTAACCCCTCAATTTTATCAGTGTGAGGGTTTAGCATTGCCGCAGAGTGCACCTGCTTTTTGCTATGGTTATGTTTTTGATTGTTCTCCACATCCACATTATCGCTATCATATGTAGGATGGTTATTGTGGTACTTGTAGTCCGTTGCTGGCATCTTCCATTGTATGCATTTTTTGCTGTTGATTGCCCCTAGCAACAGACTACAAGTGCAGGATGTGCTCCCCTAGATACATGCACAACTGCATATGGGTTGAGCATATCCTGCTTGTTAAACACCACACCACGTTTTCTAATGGATTGTATAATATGTTGGGAGGTGTATAAACTCCGATTTAAATGTGCCTGCTTTTCATCTACAGGCTTCATTCAGGTGCACCTGGGAGGCTCTGGGCCATATCACCCGGTCTCGGGTGGGGCTCACAGGCACCTCCCACCTCCCCTTGCAAGCATGGTTACATGCTGGAGGTCACTAGTGAGCTGTCTGTGAGTCAGGCCTTACGCTCCCGTAATGCCCAACGGCTCCTGGTATCGCCCATACGGCACAGGTAGGTTGAGTGGTAGGGCCTCGGGCTACTTGAGGGACCTTGCCGTGGTGTCCGAGCTTAAGACATGTCCTCCTAGTAGGATATGTCGAAACTAACCCCTCAATTTTATCAGTGTGAGGGTTTAGCATTGCCGCAGAGTGCACCTGCTTTTTGCTATGGTTATGTTTTTGATTGTTCTCCACATCCACATTATCGCTATCATATGTAGGATGGTTATTGTGGTACTTGTAGTCCGTTGCTGGCATCTTCCATTGTATGCATTTTTTGCTGTTGATTGCCCCTAGCAACAGACTACAAGTGCAGGATGTGCTCCCTAGATACATGCACAACTGCATATGGGTTGAGCATATCCTGCTTGTTAAACACCACACCACGTTTTCTAATGGATTGTATAATATGTTTGGAGGTGTATAAATATTTGATTTAAATGTGCCTGCTTTTCATCTACAGGCTTCATTCAGGTGCACCTGGGAGGCTCTGGGCCATATCAGCCGGTCTCGGGTGGGGCTCACAGGCACCTCCCACCTCCCCTTGCAAGCATGGTTACATGCTGGAGGTCACTGGTGAGCTGTCTGTGAGTCAGGCCTTTTGCTCCCGTAATGCCCAACGGCTCCTGGTATCGCCCATATGGCACAGGTAGGTTGAGTGGTAGGGCCTCGGGCTACTTGAGGGACCTTGCCGTGGTGTTCGAGCTTAAGACATGTCCTCCTAGTAGGATATGTCGAACTAACCCCTCAATTTTATCAGTGTGAGGGTTTAGCATTGCCGCAGAGTGCACCTGCTTTTTGCTATGGTTATGTTTCAGAATGGATGGGACACTACTCTTGTCACAATGGGCCAGCATGCTCCAAGGACAACAGACAGAGCATTGCATGTCACAATAAGACAGCATCCTCTAGGGTGAATGGATGAAAAACTGCACATATCACAATGGGCCAGCATCCTCCAGGGACAATGGCTTAACACTGTGCTTAGCAGCACACTATCATGGGCAAATACACATGCAAACACTAGAAACATGAATAAATTTAAATGGCTAAAATGCAGTGATATACTTATTATATGAAAATTGGAATCTCTGTGCGCACATTTTTGATCAGAATTGCGTTGAGCCAATCTACCAGCAATCTACACTAACAAACTTGCCTCTCCTATGCTTTTAGCCTAAAAAATTTCAGAGAGATACAAGTGACGGAGAGGGTGTGGACTATAATGATGATTATGTGTTAGATAGGATCTGGGAGCGAATCGGGTTGTTGAGGAGGAGACATCAGTTGAGGGTGGTGGCTGCGGTGGCAATATTAAAGAGTAAGGGCAATGTTTGGCCAAAAGCTCCAAAAGAACTGACAGGGCCAGATATACTTGTATTATGGTCAGCTCGGAAACTAGTTATGCCGATGATACTATGGGTACAAGCTGCAGGCTTAAAATGTGCCAGACCTAGGCCAAGCTCAAGTGCCTCTAGTACTGTGCAAGCAATACTCATATGGTGATTTTTATCCACAAGGCCATATGTGGCCATGAGAAAATTATTCTCGACCAGCAATTTGCTTATGTGCAAGCTGAAATCCCACCTTACCAAGTTTCTGCTGGTTCAGTTGCTGCCATACCACTTAGTTGTGGTAAATATGGTGCACTAACGTGCCTTCATTTAATTTTTCTGGGTTCTAGCCCAGGTGGTCTGCTGTGACTCTTGGCTAGGCAAGTAATGGTACTGCTGCTATATGGAAAATTTGACTTGTTGGTCTGTAAATGATGCACACTTCTATGTCCACCTAAGGGCTCATGCACACAGCTGTAGTTGGAGTCCATGTCTGATCTGCGTTTTTTGGGAATTAGATGTGGACCCATTCATCTAAATGGCACAGCACCCGTGTGCTGTCCACATCCGCAAGTCTGTTCCGCTGCCCTGCAAAAAGTAGAAAGTGTCCTATTCTTGTCCATATTGCAGATAAGAATAGGACATTTATGCGGGAGTTAAAAAAATGGTAACATTGACTCGGTGGGTATCCGTGTTTGGAGGATCTTTAATTTGTGGACTGCAAATCACTTACAGCCATACGTATGAGCCCTAAATTTTATTTTGATTGGGTGTTGCCTGGAGGGGTCTGCTGGAACTCTTTGCTATGCAGTCAAAAGTACCCCTCCTGTATGGAAAATTTGACTCGTCAATCCACAATCCACACTTCCGCATTTTTGCCCGAATTACATTTTTCTAAGGATGTGGCCTGGGTGGTGTGCTTGGACTCTTGGCCAGGCAAACAAGGGGCCCGCTGCAATATAGAAAATGTCACTCCTGGGGGTTAAGAGGGGTCATACCCCACGGTCTCCTATATGGGAGATTATTTTATTTATTTCTGGTGATTTATTGTGGGCTATGTATTGACGCAGGTTAAGGAGGCCCCCAGGAAAGCTGCCTACAAGACGAAAGGCAGAGAGTCTGGGATTTGCCGAAAGAAGCTAGGTCCATCTTACCCCAAAGCCTGTTGTCAGCCCTGCCTGGATAGAGTGGTAGTGGACAATCCCCATCCTTGTTCCAGAATATACAGAATCTGGTCAAGATGGAAGTCCGTTCCTTGGTGGAACAGGTTGAGAAGTTGCTTCCCGGTTCTTCTAGGCAGAGGAAGACTCAAGTGGCAGAATTGGACTTTACTGAGTTGGATTCGGAGGAGGAGGGGGTAATAGGAAGTTCAGATTTTTCTGAAGATCTTATGGGAAGACCTCTGTTTAAAGTGGAGGATACGGGCCTTTTATTAAAGGCTTTGAGGTCCACTATGGAGGTAGAAGAAGAAAAGGAGAATAGATCAAGACAGGAGTTAATGTTTGAGAGCCTAAAGAAAGGCGAGAGTGTTCCCTATTCAGGACTGTATTAAGAAGTTGATAAAGCGAGAATGGAACAAACCTGATAAAACGTTTTTTATTCCTAGATCAGTTGAAAGAAAATACCTGTTTAATGATCAAGATGTATCGATCTGGTAGGATGTTCCTAGGGTAGATTCCTCAGTTGCAGAAGATAATAAAAAATCAGCACTCCCATTTGAAGATCTGGGTTCCCTTAAAGACCCAATGGATAAAAGGGCTGACACCTATCTTAGATAGCATTGGGAGGCGTCTACCTCTTTCTTTAAGCCAAATATTGCTACGACATTGGGTCCCATAAAATCTGGTTAGGGGAATTAGAATCACATATTGCTAACAGAACCCAGAGGGAGCAGCTACTGGAAATGATACCTATGATGCTAAAAGCAGTAGACTTATTTTCTGATGCGTCGGCTGACGCTCTAAGGTTATCAGCCAGAGCGGTGGCATTGTCAAACTCGGCCAAAGGATCCCCTTAGATGGAGGGGAGATGTCGCTTATACGTCCAAGTTGTGTGCCCTTCCTTGCCAGGACTACCAAAGAAGGACCCTTGCCAGGGAATTTTTTTATTTGGCCCGGCGTTAGATGACATATTGGACAAAGAATCTGATAGGAAGAAGGGATTCCCGGTGCCCTCCTTTCCTAAGCAGAAAAAACTATTTCAGTTTAGAGATAAAAAGAAGGAGGCTAGAGTCCAAAAGAATGAGAAGACAATGAGTGGAGAAGAGATTAATCAAATGGCCTTTTGTTTAATTCCAAGCCCCAGTCTTCCAGTGTTTCTCAGCAATGACGCTGGGTCTCAGGTGTGTGTGAGGGGGGGGGGGTTGGGGTCGACTGTCTTTATTCTTTCAAAGATCAACTACAAACGCTGTCTATGTTTATATGCAGAAATGGGGGTGTACCCATATATATATATTTACCACCAAAAAATCCGATACACAAATCCCCTTAAAATATACTAAATTTTTATTTAAATAATGATTAGAGATGAGCGAACACCTGGATGTTCGGGTTCGAGAGGTTCGGCCGAACTTCCGGAAAATGTCCGGGTTTGTGATCCGAACTCAACCCGAACTTCCTCCCGAACCCGAACCCCATAGAAGTCAATGGGGACCCGAACTTTTGGGCACTAAAAAGGCTGTAAAAGACACCCAGAGGGATAATATACCGCAATAAACGCATTGCGATTACAACTTTGAGCTAACGATCACCATGGGAACGCCTCCTCCAGTAGAATGTACTGTCGGATCTGAGAATTAAGTTGAAATCGCAATGCGATTCTTATATATTTGCTTAATCGCATTGCGATTTCAACTTAGCATTGCTAAATAATTCCATCCATATCGTTAACTTACTGAGTCAGTAAGTTAACGAATATGGATGGAATTATTTAGCAATGCTAAGCTGAAACGGCAATGCGATTAAGCAGATATATAATAATCGCATTGCGATTTCAACTTAATTCTCACATCCGACTAGTACATTCTACTGGAGGAGGCGTTCCCATGGTGATCGGTAGCTCAAAGTTGTAATCGCAATGCGATTACAAATACATAAGAATCGCATTGCGATTCCAACTTTTAGTACTCAACTTTTAAAATCGTACACCACTTTAAGTTCCAAAGTTGCAATCGCATTCGAATAGAACTTAAAGCTGTCTCTTAGTCAGTTTTAGTATTGGTGTGCTGTAATAGAAGTTACATTCGTACGCGAATATAACTTAGAGCAATACAGTCAACTTTACACTGTTAGTTTTATTATCGCGATAATACAACTATTCAAGAATCGTGTACGTGCGTCTGTACGTGTGTGCGTTACCTCGGACACTATTCTATTTTGCCAGCCACAGCTGAAACCACTGATTTATGGTATTGCTATTTTGGCAATTGAATTTAACCCCAGAAAATAATCTATCCTTTGCCAGACAGCAGACAGTATTATACATGTCTAACCAAAGCTGGAACACCAGATTTAGGGGATTGGTATTTGGGCAATTGTATTTAACCCCTTAATAAAATATAGAAATTTCTTTTCTGAGTTTCTAGGGGTGACAATTAGCACAGCCAAGCCCCTGATGTAGGATATAGCAAAAAAAAAAAAAATAGTATTGATGGATTGATGGACTTGGTGGCAGCTTCTTCTGGTGCACCACAAGTCACAAAATGGCCGCCGATCAACCCAGAAAATAAGTGACAGAAAAACGCTCTGTGCAGCCTAAAAACCAGCGAGCAAGTAACTAGCAGAAGTTCAATGATTCTCAGCTGTAAATTGATCCTTTCATTAGGTGCTGTTGCTGACTTTAACCTGCCTAATCTCGCCCTGACAGAAGCTGCGTCCTCTCCCTACACTAATCAGAGCAGTGTGACGTGCGGCGCTACGTGACTCCAGCTTAAATAGAGGCTGGGTTACATGCTGCACTTGGCCAATCACAGCCATGCCATTAGTAGGTTGGGTGATGGGCTCTTAGGGCAAGAAGTAAAACGCTAGCTGATTGGCTGCTGTGCAGCCCTTCAGAAAGCGGGAAGTAATCGACGAACACCGAACCCGAACTTTTTTGAAAATGTCCGGGTTCGGGTCCGGGTCCCGGACACCCCAAAATTCGGTACGAACCCAAACTATTCTCGAACTGTTCGCTCAACACTAATAATGATATCAAATAATCACATCACCATCAGTGGGAGGAATACAGTTCCTCAGTGGGAGGAATACAGGCTCTAGAACAGTATTGGGGGGCAGCAGGATGACAGTGTTGAGGTACCAGAAGGGGAGGATGAGAGTAAAATGTGGAATCTAAAAATGTTTTCTGTGAAACTCTGTAGAGACGTGGCTGAAAGAAGGTTTCATGGTGGTCTTATCTCTGAATGAAGATGTTGAGGAAAGTCTACATCACAGGAGATGTCACTGGATGTAAGAGGTATGTGCTGCTGTATTCTACTGTATATTTTATATGCCTCGACACAATTTTTGGAAGTTTGCTAAATAAAAACTAAAATCGTGTGGTGGCACTGAGTGTTTTTAAACACACTGTAAAAGCTGTCAAACGTGCATTTACCCGTAGCTTTATACATCCATGTCACTCTGACATTATTTGCTATTGCTGTCATGGCATTCAAGAACTTAGGGAGGGAGGAGAGAAAAAGCCAAAATTAAATAAAAATTAAGAAAAAGAAATAGGATTTTTCCTAAAAATTTGAAGTCCTAAGAGACTCAGAGATGATTTTGGTCCAAACTGAACTTTTTAAAAAATTCTGCGAACCTGAAGCAAACCTGAATCTCAAAAGGTTAGCTCATCTCTAAAGTATATCTGTTGTAGTCTAACATCATAGATAAGTTATTAGAAGTTAGTACAGATGCAGCAGGGTTAGCACTCCCGCTGTTAACTCAAATTTCTTAACTCATTTCATTATCTTGAGAAAAAAGCCATTGAAAAGCAATTGAAGGTGTTTGCTTAGATTAGATAACCAAACTCAGAAATCTCATAAAAAAGGAGTGCTAACCAAAATGTTACAGGCAGCCCTTCTGATATAATCATCAGAGCATTTCATGCCCTGGGGGCAAGGGCTTTTTTGTTTATATTTTTACACTGTGTGGCCGTTGACATCACAGGCACTGATGGGTGAGTTTTAGTGCTGCCCTAGTCTTTTAACAGGCTAGGGCAGCTTTAAAGCCCACTCATTAGTGCTGGTGACATCACCAGGTTCACTGCTGAGTGGAAGTGTCCACTTAGCTTTACCCATGGAAAGCTCGGTACATCACCGGATTTCCAAAAAAGCCTTTGCCCTGCGTGATTCAGCGCAGGGCAAAGAAGAACATTTGCTCATGAAATGCACTGATGCTCATATTAGGGGGGCTGTCTGGGCGAAAACGGGTATATGTCCAGGTTCAGCTCTGAACCCGAACAGCCCCTTTAATTGTATAGTAAGAATACAAATCTTACAAAATTGTATTATGTGTTACTTACTATAGCCTTTCATAGATATGATGTTATTGGCAATGTCTGCATTAGATTCCTATGGGAAGTTATCTGAATAGTAGGAGTCAAAGCACTGTAGCCAGCACTCCTTACATCATGTTAACACTGTCTTCCTGTCATGTTCAAGTAAGCAAACTGTGGTAGGTATTAAGATTACAAAAACATTGCAGATTTCACTGCAGTTGTTAATACACCATTGTCTCCTAGGAAACCCACCAGAGCTTATTACGCTAAACATACTTATGTTATTAGTATTCTAGTTCTCCTGTTTATTATGTGTATAATTATAATTATATATATTTTTAAGTAGTGCTCATGAAATCAGATAAGGTAATAGTTTGCTCTAAATTTGTGTTCAACAAAGTTCTGTTAAATATTCATATTTTATACATGAAATAAAATGTAGACCAGAAATAATATATCAGGAATTGTGCAGTCTTTTGAAAGAAAAGGCAGCATATATTAGTGACAGATCCCCTTAGTTAAAAGCTGGGTCACTTTCTAAAGTGTGAAGATGTAGTTTCTAAATTTTTGGACTACATTTTGTATTATAATTTTTCTTATAGAAAAGGAAAAAGCAGGGTAAACTAAAATACAACACTGGGTATCAGTGTTGGGTATATTTCTGAATAAATGGGATATTAACAGTGTTGAGTTTTATTATCAACAATCAAACAGCATAGCATTAAATTGATATTAAAGGTTTATATTGAAGAACATTTCAACAAATTAAAAGATCAAAACAAACGTGTTTTTCTTTTACACAACAAGGTGTTATGTGTATGCAGACATAATAGTACTAACAGGAAGTGATATATGTAACATTGCTAAATATATCAGTTTGTTTAGTATTTTTGATTTGAGTATTTTATTGAGTTCATCTTAATATACATGCAACTAGATAAGATACAGAGTTTAGACAGAGGGCTTCTGTGGTTCCATTGGGCAATGTTATTTAAAAGCAGTTTTGGACGGACAAAAGTCATAATGGGACATTTGTTTGTTTAATCCATTTGACGAAGGGGTGGTGCGACATAAAGGACACACAAGGAACTTCAAAAACTTACTCCACCCAATCAGCGGCTTAAATTGAGTTATTTTTGATTGCGTTAAAACTAATGGACTGAACTATACTGAACTGACTATATTTTGAAACTGAGTTATTTCTTCTAGAACATATGGAACTGTTCAAGTTTGTTTTCAATTCCAACTTCCCCAAGTGCAGGCTATTGTGAGCTATTTAGCAGAGCCAAGACTGACAACCACAGCAGTGGCCAGGTGCTGCCCAAGTTAACAACACCAGGTATAGTAAGACACAGCTTGTTAGTAGACTGCCTGCCACCCAACAAGAAAAAACTTTAACCACTGGTCTGCCATCCTGAAAAAGGCCTTGCTGCTCTCACTACTGTTGTCCGAGGGTGGA
The DNA here is from genome assembly GCA_033119425.1 of Bufotes viridis. NCBI lineage: Eukaryota > Metazoa > Chordata > Amphibia > Anura > Bufonidae > Bufotes > Bufotes viridis. The sequence continues at coordinate 412,511,451 of CM065589.1, read as the reverse complement.
CCGTGGACCATCTGCCCAAGACTTCCTGCAGTACAACAACCAACTATCAGGGCTAATGACTTTGTACAACTTGCAGACCAGTGAGGAGAAGAGCTCCCAGTGTCACAGTTCCTTCCACAGACAGACAAAGTTATGAAATGTTTTCCAACCACTTAAAGCAGGCTCTGAAACCTGCACTTAGAATTGTGATTACATCTGCAATCCCCTCATAAATCAACAAGGAAAAAGGAAGGAGTAAGAGAATGTACTAGACAAAATTAGAAAGATTGAGTTTTTATAACAGTAGCAGAAAACTAGGAAAAATACAAGGTTGATGAGAAGAGGATTCCAAAGTCACCATGGACTGTGCCTTAAGCTAAGAAGAGTTTTATGAAAGAAACTCTTAAACCAACAAACAAAGAATGCCGAGATTGTAAGCCGCACATCTAAAAATGTATAAATTTATTTATGCAAACAGACACAAAAGAACACTATTAAAAACGTTGTATACAATGTATGCAATCCACATAACCCTGTCCAATTACCATGCAGACAGTATGAACATAATCCCACAGTAAAACATTCTTATCAAAAACATGGAAAAAATTATAAAGTAATCAATCAGAACAGAATGTAATCAAATACTTATCATCAATGTATGGGGATGCGCATGGTGGACAAGGGAAGAAAGAGCCCGACGCGTATCGCCAGACTCTGCTGGCTTCCTCAGGGGTGCCTGTTCACAATTGTACATGTAATCTTAAATAGCCTCACTAATCAAATCAGTAATCGTTGATAATAATAATCACCTATAGTCATGGTTGGCGTGGGGAGGATGCCGATCCCTGGTGCAAGTGCGGCGGACACAGAAATCGCGCGCCGAAGAAGTCGGCGGGCGGAAGTGCCCATTGCGCATGCGCGAGTGCGTCAGGGCAAGAGGTCAGACGCGCGCTGCGTTCCAAAGAGTGGAAGAGACATCGCGTCATGGCGTCACGCCACGGCGCAAGCGCACAACACCCTGGCACAAAACAAAAAACAAACAAATGAAAAACAAGCAATATTACAATCAAAAAAGCACCGAATTGTGAAAAAATTTAGAAAATGCGAGCATGAACAACCCACATATTCTAATGTGAAGTATCAAAGTGCCGTGCATGAGAATAATAAGGCAGTGATCATAAATCGTCAAGATCATTGCTAAAATACGTGAACATAGTGTCAATAATATAAATACATATACGCAAAGACATTAAAATAAGTACATACTCGCAATAAGAATTCATAAACCATTAAAAACATCAATCAACCCATAATTCATAAATATAATATCCATTATAGAATAACATGATTCCCATAGTATATAAATATAATATCCCATCACTCAATCATGGAGCATAATCATAGTGCATAAATAATATGGCAAAAAGGATATTGAATGACTGCATCAAACTATTATCAGTACTGTCCCTAGAAATCCCTGTATGTGGTTCATCCATTATTCGCTGCGCAAAGGGAAACAATAGTACTGACAAAATCCTTAATGAATATTACCAGAAAAAAAAAAAAAAAAAAGGCCAAGGTTGGTCCTGCACCAGGGATCGTCGAAATTGCACTAATCCAACAGACTTTAAGATAGCGGCAGCAGATCTAACAGCCAGATTCCGCAATAGGGGTTACCCGAAGAAAATTATTTCTCGTGCCTTCCAGGGAGCCAAAAATACAGAACGGTCTCAGCTCTTTATTCCAAAACAGAAGGTGAGAGATGGCAAAATACATGTGATCACACGGTATAACAATCAGTGGTCTGCCCTCTATAGAATTTTGAAGAATCACTGGTTTTTACTTACCTCGGATAAAAAGATCTCATGTTATATAGATGCTAGACCAAAGATCATCGCACGGAAGGCACTTTCACTAAAGGATAAATTGGTCCACAGTCATTTTCAACGTCCTACCCAAAGTTTGGATAGAGGCATCAGATTGAAAGGCACTTATGCATGTGGACAGTGCAGCGTTTGCCCACATATGCTGGGTGATGATAACTTTGTACATGATCAAAAACACATACAGCTGAAACAATATGTGAACTGTCGCTCGAGAAATATTGTATATGCTATCATCTGCCCTTGTCCACAAGTTTATGTGGGGCAGACTACACAAGAGCTACGTAAACGTGTCCAACAGCATGTGTCGAATATTTCTTTGGCGGAACGTGACAGGAGGAAAAAGGATAAACCTCTCACATCGGTGGCATCACACTTTTTGGATTTTCACGGGGGTAAGTATAAGGACTTGAGGGTGGTAGGTTTAGAGAGATTTCAGCATAATATTAGAGGCACACATATGACACAGAGCTTATTGAGAGCTGAATCACGTTGGATTTTTGATTTAAACTGTTTGGCTCCACACGGTCTAAATGAGGAGCTTATTTTTAATGGTTTTTATACTTGATTAATTGGTTTTTCTCTTTTTTTTCTCTTTTCTTCAGCAGGTCACTTCAATCATCTAGATCACTTTAGGCACTTGGGGATAATTGAATGGCATCTCACCTCTGGTGGATTCCTCTTGGATCGGTTCTGGAACCTCATCATTCAAGAATTTCATTCTATGGCTTAATCCGACTTTTGAATATGCGATCTGTCTTGGCAACAAATAATTGGGCGTCTATTTGGGACCTGCATTTTAGGACTTGCCCCAATATCTGAACTTTAAATCATTGGACTTACTTCGATGTGACCTGTTATGCCCCTTCTATAGAGGACCTTGTGCTAAATTATTATCTTTTCTGATTTGGCCCGTTTTAATATTGGTTTTACCACTCCCCCACTGCCGATCCCTGGTGCAGGACCAACCTTGGCCTTTTTTTTTTTTTTTTTCTGGTAATATTCATTAAGGATTTTGTCAGTACTATTGTTTCCCTTTGCGCAGCGAATAATGGATGAACCACATACAGGGATTTCTAGGGACAGTACTGATAATAGTTTGATGCAGTAATTCAATATCCTTTTTGCCATATTATTTATGCACTATGATTATGCTCCATGATTGAGTGATGGGATATTATATTTATATACTATGGGAATCATGTTATTCTATAATGGATATTATATTTATGAATTATGGGTTGATTGATGTTTTTAATGGTTTATGAATTCTTATTGCGAGTATGTACTTATTTTAATGTCTTTGCGTATATGTATTTATATTATTGACACTATGTTCACGTATTTTAGCAATGATCTTGACGATTTATGATCACTGCCTTATTATTCTCATGCACGGCACTTTGATACTTCACATTAGAATATGTGGGTTGTTCATGCTCGCATTTTCTACATTTTTTCACAATTCGGTGCTTTTTTGATTGTAATATTGCTTGTTTTTCATTTGTTTGTTTTTTGTTTTGTGCCAGGGTGTTGTGCGCTTGCGCCGTGGCTTGACGCCATGACGCGATGTCGCTTCCGCTCTTTGGAACGCAGCGCGCGTCTGACCTCTTGCCCTGACGCACTCGCGCATGCGCAATGGGCACTTCCGCCCGCCGACTTCTTCAGCGCACGATTTCTGTGTCCGCCGCACTTGCAACAGGGATCGGCATCCTCCCCACGCCAACCATGACTATAGGTGATTATTATTATCAACGATTACTGATTTGATTAGTGAGGCTATTTAAGATTACATGTACAATTGTAAACAGGCACCCCTGAGGAAGCCAGCAGAGTCTGGCGATACGCGTCGGGCTCTTTCTTCCCTTGTCCACCATGCACATCCCCATACATTGATGATAAGTATTTGATTACATTCTGTTCTGATGGATTACTTTATAATTTTTTCCATGTTTTTGATAAGAATGTTTTACTGTGGGATTATGTTCATACTGTCTGCATGGTAATTGGACAGGGTTATGTGGATTGCATACATTGTATACAACGTTTTTAATAGTGTTCTTTTGTGTCTGTTTGCATAAATAAATTTATACATTTTTAGATGTGCGGCTTACAATCTCGGCATTCTTTGTTTGTTAGTTTTTGTAGTGATTTTTTATGCCGGGAGCCGGCACTCTGATATACGTGCATACGGGTTGTGCCCCCTCCTTCTAGATAGTATACCAAGCTTGTTTGCAGTGTTCTTTATACACTGTGTTCTTGGGTGAGGCACCCTTATAAATTTCTTAGATTAGTGATTCTGTCATGGCGGCATATGTGGAGGAAAGGGAGGCCACCTGGAACTCACAGGTTACTGCTGTGTTCCATGAGGGTAGTGCCCTTGAGGGGAGTGGTGATTTTCGGACACTTACTGAAGAATTAACAGACACACACAAACTATTTTCTAGGGTGTGGTGGAATGTGAAAAGTCTAGAGGAATACGTTAAATGTTCTATCATCCCTAGGGGACTGAGGGTCCAAAAATTTCCAGCATGGGAGGTTTCACCTGACTTTAAAAACACGTGGGAACAAGGACTATCCCAATGCTCTAGAATCTTGATGGGGATGTTAATAGAACATGATAAGGAACTTTTGCGTCATACCAAGCAAAAACTTATGGAGTTAGAGACCAAACTATCACAACAGGATAAGGAAAAAGTAGAGAATTACTATATCAAATTGAAGGAAGTATTGGATAAATATGATAAAGAAATTATGATGGGCAAGAAGTCCAAGTTCCAACGTGAAAAAGCTGATTTTGAAAGAAAGCAGGTCTATAAGTGGAAACATACAGGACATATGCGTGGGTATGGCAAAAGAAATGTTGTGAATCCATCTGCACAGAATGTATTCAATCGCGTTGACCCCAGCGATAATAGTTTGAGTGAAGGTGATTTTTTATCAGAAGTCAGCGACGACTGAGGACTAGGAGGGGATTACGTAAACCCCAAAAAAAGAGGCCCGCAACATCGCAAGGGCAACAATTACCCAATGTTTCAGAAACGACGCCTTCAACAATATTGAACTCAAACATGAATATGAATGATACCCTTCAGATCATCAATTTGTCTACATATAATCTGACTCCTCTTGAAAAGTCAGTATTAGAGAACGGTCTCACTTTTTCTCCTATGTGTTTTCTTGATAAATTTGAGTTTATAAAAGATACCTACCTATTTTGTAGACAGCTGTGTTTTAAGTTGCTGTATGACCAACCATCCATGCTACAGAATTTGGCTGAGGATGAACGGGGTGCCTTCATGGACCTAATGGATCTTTTACGGGAGAACAATATGGATACAGGTAGAAGGTGCTTTACTTTATATAAACCGTCCTCCCTGACCCCCACTCTTAACCTTTTTCCTAATATACAGCTATTTTTTCAGGCTGTTGTTCATGAAATACGTAAATTGAATCCTGACCATGTCCATGGGAGGAACCTGGATAAAGCAGAATTTGCAACAATAAGGAAACTACAAACCAATCCCACATTCATCATAAAGGAGGCAGATAAAGGTGGAAATGTGGTATTGTGGGATTTGAGTCTGTATCTACAAGAGGCAAAAAGACAACTCAGTAACCGTATCTTCTATACACCTTTACCATCAGATCCCACCATGGTGTTTAAGAAAAAATTGGATCGACTATTGATTGCGGCCCGGGATGTGCATGTCATTACTAAGAAAGAATTTCAATTCTTAGAGGTCAGTGAACCTATTGTCCCGACGTTCTACATGCTACCTAAGGTCCATAAAGATCTTATGAATCCACCCGGACGACCTATTGTGGCTGGCATTGGTGGACTTTGCGAGCAAGCCTGCACTTATATTGATTTTTTTCTTCAACCCATTGTTTTAGGCCTCAAGTCCTATGTGTGGGATTCTCTCCATTTGATCGAGATGTTGGATTTGATTACGATTACATCTGACACATTGTTGGTAACCTGCGACGTCGAATCGCTCTACACCAATATAGCACATAAGGATGGTGTCGCTGCCTGTACCTATTTTTTGGATAAAGCAGAGTACGGGGAACCAGCCCACCACAATTTTCTGGTAAGCCTGTTGGAATTTATTTTGTGTCACAATTATTTTGTTTTTGATCGTGTTTTTTACAGGCAGGTATCTGGAACGGCGATGGGTGCCCGTTGTGCACCCTCCTATGCAAACCTATTTTTAGGTTGGTGGGAGGAAACACGTGTATACCCATCTGCCCTATTCCAACAGTATGTGGTGGGCTGGTTCCACTATATTGATGACATTGTGTTCTTTTGGCAGGGTCCAGAAGATCTTTGCCAACAGTTCATCAATTCTTTGAATGTGAATGACCATAATATTCATTTGACTCATAACATCTCAAGGGAAACTGTGGAGTTTCTAGATTTGAAACTAACAAGAGAGGGACAACAAGTAAATACCTCCCTATTTCGAAAAAGTACGGCTACTAACAGCTTGCTCCATTACCGAAGTTTCCATCCGCAACATGTCAAGAATGGGATACCAAAAGGGCAGTTTTTTAGACTGCGTCGAAATTGCACTAATCCAACAGACTTTAAGATAGCGGCAGCAGATCTAACAGCCAGATTCCGCAATAGGGGTTACCTGAAGAAAATTATTTCTCGTGCCTTCCAGGGAGCCAAAAATACAGAACGGTCTCAGCTCTTTATTCCAAAACAGAAGGTGAGAGATGGCAAAATACATGTGATCACACGGTATAACAATCAGTGGTCTGCCCTCTATAGAATTTTGAAGAATCACTGGTTTTTACTTACCTCGGATAAAAAGATCTCATGTTATATAGATGCTAGACCAAAGATCATCGCACGGAAGGCACTTTCACTAAAGGATAAATTGGTCCACAGTCATTTTCAACGTCCCACTCAAAGTTTGGATAGAGGCATCAGATTGAAAGGTACTTATGCATGTGGACAGTGCAGCGTTTGCCCACATATGCTGGGTGATGATAACTTTGTACATGATCAAAAACACATACAGTTGAAACAATATGTGAACTGTCGCTCGAGAAATATTGTATATGCTATCATCTGCCCTTGTCCACAAGTTTATGTGGGGCAGACTACACAAGAGCTACGTAAACGTGTCCAACAGCATGTGTCGAATATTTCTTTGGCGGAACGTGACAGGAGGAAAAAGGATAAACCTCTCACATCGGTGGCATCACACTTTTTGGATTTTCACGGGGGTAAGTATAAGGACTTGAGGGTGGTAGGTTTAGAGAGATTTCAGCATAATATTAGAGGCACACATATGACACGGAGCTTATTGAGGGCTGAATCACGTTGGATTTTTGATTTAAACTGTTTGGCTCCACACGGTCTAAATGAGGAGCTTATTTTTAATGGTTTTTATACTTGATTAATTGGTTTTTCTCTTTTTTCTCTTTTCTTCAGCAGGTCACTTCAAACATCTAGATCACTTTAGGCACTTGGGGATAATTGAATGGCATCTCACCTTTGGTGGATTCCTCTTGGATCGGTTCTGGAACCTCATTACTCAAGAATTTCATTCTATGGCTTCATCCGACTTTTGAATATGCGATCTGTCTTGGCAACAAATAATTGGGCGTCTATTTGGGACCTGCATTTTAGGACTTGCCCCAATATCTGAACTTTAAATCATTGGACTTACTTCGATGTGACCTGTTATGCCCCTTCTATAGAGGACCTTGTGCTAAATTATTATCTTTTCTGATTTTGCCCGTTTTAATATTGGTTTTACCACTCCCCCACTGCCGATCCCTGGTGCAGGACCAACCTTGGCCTTTTTTTTTTTTTTTTCCTGGTAATATTCATTAAGGATTTTGTCAGTACTATTGTTTCCCTTTGCGCAGCGAATAATGGATGAACCACATACAGGGATTTCTAGGGACAGTACTGATAATAGTTTGATGCAGTAATTCAATATCCTTTTTGCCATATTATTCATGCACTATGATTATGCTCCATGATTGAGTGATGGGATATTATATTTATATACTATGGGAATCATGTTATTCTATAATGGATATTATATTTATGAATTATGGGTTGATTGATGTTTTTAATGGTTTATGAATTCTTATTGCGAGTATGTACTTATTTTAATGTCTTTGCGTATATGTATTTATATTATTGACACTATGTTCACGTATTTTAGCAATGATCTTGACGATTTATGATCACTGCCTTATTATTCTCATGCACGGCACTTTGATACTTCACATTAGAATATGTGGGTTGTTCATGCTCGCATTTTCTACATTTTTCACAATTCGGTGCTTTTTGATTGTAATATTGCTTGTTTTTTTCATTTGTTTGTTTTTGTTTTGTGCCAGGGTGTTGTGCGCTTGCGCCGTGGCGTGACGCCATGACGCGATGTCGCTTCCGCTCTTTGGAACGCAGCGCGCGTCTGACCTCTTGCCCTGACGCACTTCGCGCATGCGCAATGGGCACTTCCGCCCGCCGACTTCTTCAGCGCGCGATTTCTGTGTCCGCCGCACTTGCACCAGGGATCGGCATCCTCCCCACGCCAACCATGACTATAGGTGATTATTATTATCAACGATTACTGATTTGATTAGTGAGGCTATTTAAGATTACATGTACAATTGTAAACAGGCACCCCTGAGGAAGCCAGCAGAGTCTGGCGATACGCGTCGGGCTCTTTCTTCCCTTGTCCACCATGCACATCCCCATACATTGATGATAAGTATTTGATTACATTCTGTTCTGATGGATTACTTTATAATTTTTTCCATGTTTTTGATAAGAATGTTTTACTGTGGGATTATGTTCATACTGTCTGCATGGTAATTGGACAGGGTTATGTGGATTGCATACATTGTATACAACGTTTTTAATAGTGTTCTTTTGTGTCTGTTTGCATAAATAAATTTATACATTTTTAGATGTGCAGCTTACAATCTCGGCATTCTTTGTTTGTTGGTTTTTGTAGTGATTTTTTATGCCGGGAGCCGGCACTCTGATATACGTGCATACGGGTTGTGCCCCCTCCTTCTAGGTAGTATATGAAAGAAACTCTTGTTATTCCAACATACATAGAGTTTTTGTTTTTTGAGGAGCCCAGTAGTGCCAGAGTGGTTTCCTGTTAAATAATTAAAGGCAGTATTCTTAAATAAATAGGGTTGATAGATTATGTAGAATACGTTACTTAACTTGTAGATACCTTTATGGTATTTGAAACTAAGGCGTACCATGGTACAGTAGCTATTGCATATATATGATTTACGTTGTTATTCATTTATTGATAGCTATCTGTTGTATCCAGTGCATTTCTCCTTTATATAAGCATTTTAGACCAAAATAATTTCAAATGATCAAGGGTGGATTAAAGTGTGAAGATGTAGTTTCTGATAATTTGTATTATCTTTAACATTGCCAAGACGGATTGGTCATGAACTCCATTAAAAGTCAATGGAGGACGGATCCGTTTTCTATTGTGGCAGAGAAAATGGATCCGTCCCCATTGACTTGCACTGGGAGTCATGCTGGATCCGTCTTGCTCCGCATCCCAGGACATGTTACAGTTTTCTCTCCAGTATGGAACGCAACTAAACTTAACGGAATGCATTTTGGAGCATTCCGTTCTGTTCAGTTTTGTCCCTATTGACAATGAACGGGGACAAAACTGAAGCGTTTTTTTGCAGTATTGAGCCCCTGTGACGGATCTCAAAACTAGAAAACTAAAATGCTAGTGTGAAAGTAGCCTAAGAACATTGCTGTTGAATTATTTGCTACGATACAAATAAAGTGCATGAAGATCTTACAAAGTGCTGGATCGTTTTCCTTATTTCTGCTTCTATACTGAATTAACCTGGTCTGGATCCGTGCACCAAGTCATTACAACGAAGGTAAGCTGGACTCTTTCTATAAACAAGTTGCATTCTCCATAAAATAACAATTCTGGAGGATCTATTCTTATGACTCTATGCTGTGCTATTCTTGTATTATATACAACACCGAAGGGGGATATAAAGCATGCCCACTAAAGTACAGTGTTAAACCAAACCTATGGTAGAACAGAAATCATACAACCTACAAAAAACTACCAGACCGTTTATAATGGTATGCAAATGTATTCATTCGTAAATTTATTTACAACATGATTAGCATATTTTAAAAACAAAAGGGACCCAAGTGCATCACCTTGAGGGAAGACACAGCATGAAACAGCTCCTGACTACAATAACAATAAGATAATAAAGTGCAAGTGCAAATAAAGGCCTGAAAGCCAGTGATTAGCAAATGGAACCCATGCTGAGCTCCCTCCAGGATGGTGTCAAAAAAGCTTTTTCCAAAATTAATTGAAAAAAAATAAAAAAATAAAAACTGGGAAAAAAAAAGAAAAGTAGACATACAGTATTAGGTATCACCACATCCATATCAATTGGCTCTATAGAAATATTACAAGATATACCCCTCAGGTGAACACCGTAAAAAAAAGAAATAAATAAAAACAGTGCTAAAAAAGCCATTTTCTGGTCACCTTGCCTAACAAAAGTGTAATACCAAGCGATCAAAAAGGTGTATTTAGCCAAAAATGGTACCAATCAAACCATCATCTCATCCTGCAAAAAATGAGTCCCTAACTAGGACAATTGCCCAATAAAAATACAAAAAATATGGCTGTCAGAAAATGTCAACGCAAAAATTAGGTTTTATTCTGTTCAAAAAGGCTTTCACTGCAAAACTTAACAAAAATAAAAAAACTAATAGACACATTGAGTATCGCCCTGTCCGTAAAAACCTGCTCTATAAAAATATTACATGAGATGGCCCCTCAGGTGAATGCTGTAAAAAAAATGAAAAAAAAAAACTAGGCCAAAACCGCCATTTTTTGTAAATTTGGCTCACAAAAGGCGTAACACCAAGCAATCAAAAAGTCTTATGTACCCCAAAATGGTACCAATCAAACCGTCATCTCATCCCGCAAAAAATAAACCACCACATAAGACAATCACTCAAAAAAAAAAAACAATAGCACCCGTAAAAAATCTGCGCTGCAAAAGCCATATGGTGCTTCTTCCATTCTGAATCCTGCCATGTGCCCCCACAGCAGTTTACTACCACATATGGTGTGTTGCTGTATTCAGGATAAAATGGATAATAGTGATGATTGGGCACCAAAGTATTTGAGTGTTCGAGTGTTTGGGCCGAACACATAGCTATATTCGTGTGCTCGGCCGAGCACCCTAGTATAATGGAAGTCAATGGGAGACAACCAGGCAGCCCCTACTCTGAAGAGGGGAGGGTGTCTGGTCCATTGGAAAAGGACTGAAAGTGACAGAAACACCACTGAAAAGGATTGGGATCTCTGGATGCATCTTGGACTCCAAGGTCGCTGCTGGGAACCATGTTGTCCGAGTTGTATGCCACTTTTACAGACTGACAAACAATACACCCAACCCCCCCCCCCCAAAAAAAAATAAATAAATAATAATAATAATAATCAATTTTTCAGGATTTTTTTTTAGGAAACATGCTTTCCTGTATATTCAATTGTATATAAAGTGCTGCTAACAATTACAAGGAAGTGGCACTACAATACACCCTTTATTACACACAAAAGAGGGCATCATACACACACGTGAAAAATTATGATTGGTGGCCTGCTGGTGACCCTCAAAAACATTTGGAGCAAGGGCCTGCTGGTGACCCCCTAAAACATTACAGGCGAGGGCATGCTGCTGAGCTGACCCTGTAAAACATTATGGTTGAGGGCCTCCTGGTGAGCTGACCCTATAAAACATTATGGTTGAGGGCCTGCTGGTGAGATGACCCTCTAAAACATTATAGTTGAGGGCCTGCTGGTGAGCTGACCCTATAAAAAATTATGGTTGAGGGCCTGCTGGTGAGCTGACCCTGTAAAACATTGTGGTTGAGGGCCTGCTGGTGAGCTGACCCTCTAAAACATTATAGGTGAGGGCTTGCTGGTGAGCTGATCCTGTAAAACAGTGTTTCCCAACCAGTGTGCCTCCAGCTGTTGTAAAACTACAACTCCCAGCATGCCCGGACAGCCTTTGGCTGTGCAGGCATGCTGGGAGTTGTAGTTTTGCAACAGCTGGAGGCACACTGGTTGGGAAACACTGCTCTAAAACATTATGCTTGAGGGCCTGCTGGTGAGCTGACCCTCTAAAACAATATGGTTGAGGGCCTGCTGGTGAGCTGAACCTGTAAAACATTATGGTTGAGGGCCTGCTGGTGAACTGACCCTATAAAACATTATGGTTTAGAGCCTGCTGGTGAGCTGACTCTGTAAAATATTATGGTTGAGGGCCTGCTGGTGAGCTGACTCTGTAAAATATTATGGTTGAGGGCCTGCTGGTGAGCTGACCCTCTTTAAAAATTGTAGTGGAGGGAATATATACAATCTGGATGAGGAGGAGGAGAAAACAAGAGTCAACCATTTATGCATTGTCAGTGGACAAGAGGATACGCTTATCAGTTATAATGCCACCAGCAGCACTAAATACACGCTTAGACAAAACACTGGCTGCAGGGCAGGCCAGCACCTCCAAGGCGTAGAGCGCAAGTTCGTGCAACGTGTCTAGCTTGGACACCCAGTAGTAGTAAGGCATTTACGACACAGTCTGCAATGTATTCCTTCTTCCAAAACGTTTCCCTCCTTGCGCTACTAGGCCGCGCTTCAGGGTGAGGTTGCTGGCGGGGTGTCATGAAAGTGTCCCATGCTTTGGAGAGTGTTGCCCTGATTTTTTGGAACTGCTGTGTGCTTCCCTTGTCTCCCTTCCTCGGTTGCCTAAGAAAGTACAGACTCTGCCGGCCACATTGTCAGATGGAAAATTTTGGAGCAATCTCTCAACAAGTACCTTCTGGTATTGCACCGTATTACTCGTCCTCTCCACCACAGGAATGAGAGATGAGAAGTTCTCTTTGTAGCGGGGTTCGAGAAGGGTGAACACCCAGTAATCTGTGTTACCTAAAATGCGTATAACACGAGGGTCGCAGGAAAGGCAGCCTAACATGAAGTCAGCCATGTGTGACAGAGTACCAACATGCAAGACGTCGATGTCAACATCAGGATAATGCTCCATCCCCTTATCCTCCTCCTCCTCTTCTGCCCATCCACACTGAACAGATGGAATTAAAGTTCCATGGGTACTACCCTCTGTAGCAGAGGCAACTGTCTCCAGCTCCTCCTCCTCCTCCTCTTCATGGCCCAATTCACGCTGAGAATAGGAACTCTGGGTATTCTGGCTATAACCCTGTGTAATGTTCTCCCCCATTTCCTCGTCTGCCACATTCAGAGCATCGTCCTTAATTATGAGCCGCGATCATTTCAGTAGACACAGCAGTGTGATGGTTACGCTGATAATAGCGTTATCGCCAGTGCGCCACTAACCATCTGTGTGGATTTATCAAAGTTTTTTAAAACCTCACAGAGGTCTAACATCAATACCCACTCCTCGCTTGTGAATAGTGGCAGTTAACTGGAAAGGCCATGTTGCAACTGGTATTCCACAACTGCCCTCTGCTGCTCACAAAGCCTGGCCAACATGTAGAACGTAGAGTCCCAGCGCGTGCTCACATCGCACAACAGTCGTGAGCTGGAAGCCGCAAGCGCTACTTCAACGTTGACAGACCGCTGTGGACCACTTGCGGAAATGGGAACACACACAACACGTCTTTGACTAGTAGCTCTGCCAAATTGGAGTATGTTTTTATAAACCGCTGAACCACTAAGTTTAAGATGTGGGCTAGTCATGGGATGTGTGTTAGGTTGCTGAGCACCAAAGCCACCACTAATTTACGGCCATTGTCAGACACAACCATGCCTGGTTGACAGACAGCTCGGTTTGGTCCCTTATATCCTGCCACAGCTCTGCGGCAGTGTGGGTTTTGTCCCCTAAGCAGATCAGCTTCAGCATGGCCTGTTGACATTTACCCACAGCAGTGCTACATTGCTTCCAGCTAGCGACTGATAGCTGACTGCTGCTGGAGGTGGAAGTGGAGGAGGAGGCAGCGGAGGAGAAGAAGTGGGGATGGAGCCAGTAACATAGCTGCTGGCAGAGACCCTGATGGACGTAGGGCCTACATTCCTGGGTGTGGGTAGCACCTGTGCCATCCCAGGGTACGACTCACTCCTGGCCTCCACAACATTCACCCAGTGTGCGGTCAGGGAAATGTAGCATCCCTGGCAACCAGCACTTGTCAATGTGTCCATGGTGAAGTGGACCTTCCCAGTAAGTGCGTTGGTCAGGGCACGGATGATGTTCTGGGACACATGCTGGTGTAAGGAAGGCACGGCACACCATGAAAAATAGTGGCGGCTGGGGACTGTGTACCAAGGGACAGCCACCGACATAAGGCTGCGGCAGGCCTCAGTATCCACAGGCCTAAATGGCAACATTTCAGTAATTTCAAAAGTTGCACATTTAGTGCTATGGCCTGTGGCTGGGTGGGTATTTGCGCTTGCGTTCAAATGCCTGTGTTATCGACATTTGGATGCTGCACTGGGACAGGGAAGTTGATGTTGTTGCTGACGGTTAATGCGAAGGTCCAAGTGCAGGGTGAGGGGCATCCGGGCCTGCGCCTTTGACAGGGGATTGGCCAGTATTGCGTAACACAGGGCAAAATGAGGCAGTGGAGTGACCCGCAGACCCAGATTGTGGACTCAGGCGTTCGGTCTTATTAGGGTGCTTGGATGCCATGTGGCGGATCATGCTGGTGGTGGTGAGGTTGCTAGTATTGGTTACAGAGCACAGATTTTGGACACTATACTAGGCCCAGATTAATGGAAGTTGTAATATACACACTGTTTTCAGATATAGTTTAGTATTGCATACAAAAACCAACAGATTTTGGACACTACGCTAGACCCAGATTAATGGAAGTTATAATATGCAAACTGTTTTCAGATGCAGTTCAGTATTGGATACAAAAACCAACAGATTTTGGACACTACACTAGGCCCGGATTAATGGAAGTTGTAATATAGACAGTGTTTTTAGATGCAGTTCAGTATTAGATACAAAAAACAACAGATTTTGGACACTACACTATGCCCAGATTATTGGAAGTTGTAATATACACACCATTTTTCGATGCAGATCAGTATTTTATAGAAAAACCAAAATATTTTGGACACTACACTAGGCCCAGATTAATGGAAGTTGTCATATACACACTGTTTTCAGATACAGTTCAGTATTGGGTATAGAACACCACAGATTAAAGACACTATATTAGGACCAGATTATTGGAATTTATAATACTGACAGTGTTTTCTGAGGCAGGACAGTATTGGTTAAAGAACACCACAGATTATTGGCACTATATTATGCCCAGATTATTGGAATTTGTAATACAGCCAGTGTTTTATGATGCAAGACAGTATTAGTTACAGAGAACACCACAGATTATGGACACTAGATGTGACCCAGAGTATTAAAGATTCAGTCTGCGGATTATGTACAGTATATGTCACTAATAGTTAAAAAATAAAAAATTATTGCTGCTGTCAAACACACACAGTAGTGCTTAAAAGAATTCTGGGTTCTTTGAAAAGCTTTTGGTATTAAATACAGCAAATTTCTGTCCCTGCACTATCTGTACCTTCCTTAACATGGATGTCCCTGACACTGATGTTAAATATATTGTTGATCCAAAACAAACACACAGAGTAGTCCTTAAAAGGACTTTTGGATCTTTGAAATGCTTTCTCTAACTAAAATCGCAGAAATTCCCTGCCCTGTCTTTCCCTTCCTACCCGATGCTCTCCCTGTCTACTTCTGAGCCGAACATGCGCCATCTGGTGCTATATAGCACCCGATGACGTGTTCCAGCCAGCCAATCACTGTAATTCCAGCAGCCAACATGGCTACTGGCATTACACTGGGGGCAGTACTTATCTGCACCTTGATTGGCTAATTAAAACCCACGAAACGTGCGGGGAGGAGTCTCGAGCATTGCGCTCGAGCACATGCGGTACTCGGTCGAGTTCCGTCTTGTGGCGAGCATAGCAATGCTCGAGCCGAACAGATGTTCGGCTGAGCATGCTCGCTCATTATTAATGGGTAGCAAATTATGGGGTGCTTTTTCTCATGTTATCCCTTGTGAAAATGAAAAATTTGGGACATTTTAAGCAACATTTTATTGGAAGAAATGAAACTTTTCATTTTCACAGCCAAGTGTTTCTAAATTCCTTAAAACTCTTAAAGGGTCAAAGTGCTCAGTACACCCATTAATATATTCTTTAAAAGCTGTCGTTTCCAAAATGGGGTCACTTTTTGAGGGTTTCCACTGTAGAGGTACGTCAGGGTCTCTTCAAATACAAAATGTGCCTTAAAACCATTCTAACAAACTCTGCCTCCAAAATCCAAGTGGCGCTACTTTCCTTCTGACCATTGCCATGTGTCCATAGAGCAGTTTACCACCACATATGGCATATTTCTGTAAACTGCAGAATCAGAGTAATGTAAATTGAGGTTTATTTTGCTGGTAACCCTTGCTGTGTTGCAAGAAAAAATTGATTAACATGCAAAATCTGCAAAAAAGTGAAATTTTGCAATTTCACCTCCATTTCCCTTAAATTTTTCTCAAGGATTAACAAAGTTTGTAACATTAGTTTTGAATAATTTGAGGGGTGTAGTTTCTAAAATGGGGTCATTTATGGGTGATTTCAATTACGTAAGCACCTCAAAAACACTTTATAACTGAATTGGTGCTGAAAAAAATACTTTGGGAAATTTTGTTAAATATATGAAAAAAAAATTCTAAAATTCTAAGCCTTTTAACGTCCTAAAAAATAAAATTACATTTACAAAATAATTCCAACATTAAGCAGACATATGGGGAATATTGATTGATAACTATTTTATGAGGTATTATTATCTACCTTAAAAGTAAAGAAATAAAAATTTTGAAAATTGTGAATTTTTCCAATTTTTTTTGTAAATTTTAGATTCTTTTATAAATAAAGGTGAAATATATTGACTATATATATAACCACTGTCATAAAGTACAATGTGTCACAAGAAACCAGTCTCAGAATGGCATGGATAAGTAAAAGCATTCCAAAGTTATTACAACATCAAGTGACACATGCCAGATTTGCAATATTCAACTTGGGATTTAAGGTGAAAAGTGGATCGGTAGTGAAGGGGTTGTATGGAGCAAACTCACATGCTCTGTTTTCTCCATACATGGCTTGTGACAAAAGCACCTTTGTCACTGGGAGTTGGAGAGGCCTGCTTGCCATCCTCTTACCATGTGAGTATGGCACCAGTGACAGCATTCACAATGGACATTGCCTGTGACCTAATTAAGAATCACAATAGACATTGCCTGTGACCTAATTAAGAATCACAATGGACAATGCATGTGGGGTTGTGATATATCTGGATGTAGGATGATTGGTTATTGTATTTTGTGTGCCTGTCCTCTATCAGGTCTCCGGAGGAGTAGCCCTTGCTGGAGGACTTGCATAAAAGTCCAAGCTTTGGCCATCCAATAAAGAAGTTCTGCCTAACCTCTTCATGAAGTCTTGGCTCATGGTTGGGGGATGGGATAACTACACTCTTGGGGATTGCTGTACCACAATACTCCCCTGAGTATAAGCTCTTGTAAGAGCTTGTTCCTGGTTTCTGCTTTCTGGAGTTAGGAGAGGTGGTTATGGTGTCCGGTGGAGTGCTTGGAGCCCTCGGGATGTGCTAGGAGCAAGCGTCAGCGGAAGGTGCCTAGTCGGGGTGCCAGGCGTTCTGTTACACTGGTGGCAGCAGTGGGATGGCGTCCTAGTGCGAGGAGAAGCAGCTCGGAGACACCATTCGTGGATTGAGGGCAATGCTAGTATCCGTACAGCGCCCCTGGCTACGGCAGGATGGAATCGGCTAGTCTTCGGACCGCGTTCCATGATGATGAGGAGGAGGCGGCCGCGGACTACAGGAATGCAGACAGAAAGGAAGTCTGGTATGATGCCCTGGAAAATGCCCAGCGGCGGCGAGGTGAGAGTCTCCCCAGTTATGAGCAGCGGCTACAGAAGCGTGTGGTGATGCGGATGGGTCTCTTTGGAGAACAGCCCCTGGACGAGTGGGTAACAGAGCTCCAGGGCCTTGTATTTAAGGAGCTTTGGCTAGACGATGCCTACCAGGTCCTCTGGTGGTACTCGATTCGGCACTCCCGCTGGATGGGTGAGCACAACAGACCCGAGGGTGAGAATTATGATGGCCCTGGCCTGTTGTTTGAGGCCTTCGCAGAACCAGAGTTCGGAGATGCTGGAGAGTCTCGGTTCTGGGCTATCTATGACTACAGGGAGAGTATGCATGATTGGGCTACAGCAAGAGAGGTAAGACAAGACCTGGCATCTCGAGTGACAAGGGAGTGGGAGCTGGAGCAGGATTACCAATACTTCTTCAGCTCAATTCGGCCCCAATATACCACTGCCGGAGAGCTGGGTGGCAGTCCCAGACCTACACTCTTACACCTGGGAAGACCCAACTGAGGTATCCCCTGCTTCAGTACCAGCTGCAGAGGTAGAGGACCTCATAGACTTGTCCTGGGGGGAAACCCAACTGGCAGGTGGAGATGGGACCGAGGTCTCTCCACCGGCCCTACAGGGATTCTGGGAAGTCGGCTCAGATCCCCAATGGCAGACGGAGCTTCAGGAAGTAGGGACAGTCGGTTCTGCTCCCCAGTGGCAGTATGTTTTGCAGGGAGAGGAGACAACCAGCCCCTCTCCCTCACCACAGGGGGACAGCACCCCTAACTATGATCGTGCAGATGGGACAGCGGTCTCTGCACCAGACCTACAGGGATGCTGGACGGCTGGCACAGATCACCAATCAAACCCAAAGGAGTGCCAGGAGGATGAGGTAAGCGACCACTCCTCTCCACAGCCAATCCGCAACCAAGTCCTGGGGGTAGGATTCCCTGACCCCATCCCAGCAAAAGAGCTGGCATCTGGGCAGAGTGCAGTCGGCCTCTGCCCTCCCTTATCCTCCTGTTCTGAGCCTGACTACCCACAGGTTATCCCAGTGGAAGAGCTGGCATCTGGGCAGAGTGCAGTCGGCCTCTGCCCACCCCATACCTACAGCTCCATGCCTGGGAACACAAGGGAGATCAGGGGCAGCAGACGTACCCTCTGCAGCCTAGGACAGACCCAACGAAGCTGGACACTCAAGAACTACAGGTGCAGTACTCGGTTGTGGGCGGGCTGCTCGTCTAACTCGGGTACTGACCGACAGGAGGTGAGGTACCTGGTTAGTCTTCCCCTGGGAGGGAAGATGTGTGACAAAAGCACCTTTGTCACTGGGAGTTGGAGAGGCCTGCTTGCCAGCCTCTTACCCTGTGACTATGGCCCTAGTGACAGTTAGCATTCACAAAGGACATTGCCTGTGACCTAATCAACATTCACAATGGACATTGCCTGTGACCTAATCAACATTCACAATGAACTTTGTCTGTGACCTAATCAACATTCACAATGGACATTGCCTGTGACCTAATTTAGAATCACAATGGACATTGCCTGGGATGCAATCAGCAAGCACAATGGACAATGCATGTGGGGTTGTGATATATCTGGATGTAGGATGATTGGTCACTGTATTTTGTGTGCCTGTCCTCTATCAGGTCCCCGGGTGAGTATCCCTTGCTGGAGGACTTGCATAAAAGGCCAAGCTTTGGCCATCCAATAAAGAAGTTCTGCCTAACCTCTTCATGAAGTCTTGGCTCATGGTTGGGGGATGGGATAACTACACTTTTGGGGATTGCTATACCACAATACTCCCCTGAGTATAAGCTCTTGTAAGAGTTTGTTCCTGGTTTCTGCTTTCTGGAGTTAGGAGAGGTGGTTATGGTGTCCGGTGGAGTGTTTGGAGCCCTTGGGAAGTGCTAGGAGCAGGAAGGTGCCTAGTCGGGGTGCCAGGCGTTCCGTTACATGGCTTGTGCCAGCTGTATAATACAACAGACACCCAAGCACAATAACTGGGATGGGCGAAGACAATGAACTCAGTAATTTAACCCTTCAGATGCCACTGTCAATTGTGGGGCTAGGCAGAGGGAGGGGGCACCAGGTTTCTGATTCCAATGGTTCCCAGTCCTGTCATGGTCAACTGCCTGTAAAGCTGTGCAGGCAGTGTCTCTAAATCGCATAGAATGCAATTATATTCTATTGTGGTCTATGGGACAAGTGCTCAGAGGATTACAAGTTCAAGTCCACTAAGGGAACTAAAAGTTACCATGTATAAAAAGTAAAAAAAAAAAAAAAGAACAGAAACATTTGAAATTACCTCCTTTCCCAATTTTACATATAAAATCCTAAAATGCCTGAACTATTAAAATATAAAAATATTTTTTTCTGCTTAGTAAACACCATAATGGGAAAAAAAACTAAAAATCCATAATTTTTGTCACCTGTCAGCCCCCCCAAAAAATTAAAAAAAATGGATAACAAGGTGTACAGTATGTACTCCAAAAATGGTGCTAATAAAAACTACCGTTCCCCCTACAAGTCCCTATACAGCTCTGTAGATGGAAATATAAAAAAGTAATGGCTGACAGAAAATGGTAATGCAAAAATAATTTAGATTTTTTTCCAAAGGTTTTTCCTTTTTTTAAAGTAGTAAAACAAAATACAAAACTATACAAATTTGGCATTGCTGTAATTGTGTTGATCCATAGAATAAGGATCTCATTTTTAGTAAACAGTAAATGCTGTAATATCAAAACCCAAACAACCATGGTGGAATTGTGTGTTTTTTTTTTTTGTGCTTTACTGCACAAATAATTTTTTTTTTGTTTTCCAATACAAGACATTACAAGACAATACAAGAAACATTAAATGGCGGCATTAAAAAATACAACTTGTCCCACAAAAAATAAGGCATTGTATGACTATGTAAGTGGAAAATTTAAGGTATGGCTCTTGGAATGTGGGAAGGAAAACATGAAAATGGGCCGTCCTTAAAAGGACAGGTAGCCAGAGGAAGCACACACGTGCGAAACGGCCGTCGCTGCTTGGTGTCTATAGAGGAGAGCGTCCGTCCCTGAGCCCTCAACTGTTGTTTTGATTGTCTATGATTGACAAATAAAGAAGAATTTCTCATACCAGTGGTGAGTGCCGCTTCGTCTTTTCTCTACAAGCAAGTTTGAATCACTATACCTGTACTTTGAACCTTGGAGCACCACCGTTACTGGACTTGTGGTGGTGTTTTTGGGTGGCCGACTCAGTGAAAGGGGGTTTGAGCTAGCGGTGCCGCCCATTTCTTTCTATACTGGACCTCAAGACTCAGTGGCATTCACTGCAGCTGTAAGGACTTGGCAGTTAGAGCAGTAAAAAACTGGTGACAGATTCCCTTTAGTATAACTTCACAGAATGTGGATGTTTATGCTGAATATCTGCACCAAAACTGCACAAAGAATAAAATAAAAAAATTGCTCTATTTATTGTAGTTTTGTTGTGTTTTTGTGGGGTTTTTATGGGTTTTCGTTACAGATTTTCTGTTTATGTTAATGACTCCATTGAAGTCTATGAAATCTACTGTATAAGCATGTGTTTTTGGGAGGATCGGGAGAAATTGCTAATGACTGAACAACAAATCTGCTGTCATTTCTCTCTTGTATATAACTAGTGTTTTTTTCCTAGAATGGCGGCTACACTTGTTACAAAATGAAAATAAGCCCAGGAATGTAATATGACCCATAATGCTGTGCAGCCAGGCAATCAGCAGATAGTCATCCTCTGTGATGTCACAGTCCTATAAAAGCCTCACCCCACGTGGTCACCACCATTCCACTGTGAACTCAGCATAGGAAGAGACAAAGCAAGCACTAGGGACAGTGTGTTAGAAAGGTTTTAATTTTAGAATATTGAATAGGGACACTGCAGAGACAGTGTGGTGAGAGCATAGGGAGAGTGTTTAGACACTGTAGAGAGAGCATAGGGAGACTGCAGGGACAGTGCAGGCTCAGTGTAATCTCCCTGTGCATCATATTCACATGCTGCACCATTCATTCTTAATCTCTTCTGTTATAGATAGACTTACTATGCATAAGACTATCCCCGTTTGGAGAACCGATATCTCAAGTCGGCAGCAGCCGCTTTAAAATCGCCCATCCCTGAGCAATTCCTCCTTCCCCTGAGATACTGTCCCTTAGGGATCCCATGTCTCAGGGCAAGGGGATGACCGCTCTGCCAACTCAAAAGGCTATTTGTGGCGGTATCCTTCCTGAACAGACTGGTGGTGACCTTACCATTAGTGATGTCGCGAACATAAAATTTTCAGTTCGCGAACAGCGAACGCGAACTTCTGCAAATGTTCGCGAACGGGCGAACCGGGCGAACCGCCATAGACTTCAATTGGCAGGCGAATTTTAAAACCCACAGGGACTCTTTCTGGCCACAATAGTGATGAGAAAGTTGTTTCAAGGGGTCTAACACCTGGACTGTGGCATGCCGGAGGGGGATCTATGGCAAAACTCCCATGGAAAATTACGTAGTGGACGCAGAGTCGGGTTTTAATCCATAAAGGGCATAAATCAACTAACATTCCTAAATTGTTTGGAATAACGTGCTTTAAAACATCCAGTGTGTGTATACGATCAGGTATGATGTTGTATCGATCAGGTAGTGTAAGGGTTACGCCCGCTTCACTGACATTGACAGACCAAACTCCCTTTTAATGCACCGCAAACAGTTCATTTGCACAACCGCAAACTCCCCATTTGCACAAGGTTGGATACCAAGCTAGCCACGTCCCGGTGATGTCATTGAAGGTTTCTTCCTCCACCCAGCCACGTACAACACCAAGGGTCCCCAAAGATTAATTGAATTGATTTTCGAACGGTGAGATGGTTAAAAAATGCTGGCTCCCTCCACTCTGTTTTAAACCACGGTCACTGCGTCTGCGCCGTGCAATTTACTGTCACACCCGATATGAGTGGTATTTTCTGTAGTACTATTCTCATCAGTTTAATCCCTCTAACGTCCCCAATCTGAGGGCCATTTATTGAATAGATTTTTCGAACGGGGAGATGGTTAAAAACGCTGGCTCCCTCCACTCTGTTTTAAACCACGGTCACTGCGTCTGCGCCGTGCAATTTACTGTCACACCCGATATGAGTGGTATTTTCTGTAGTACTATTCTCATCAGTTTAATCCCTCTAACGTCCCTAATCTGGGGGCCATTTATTGAATAGATTTTTCGAACGGGAGATGGTTAAAAAACGCTGGCTCCCTCCACTCTGTTTTAAACCACGGTCACTGCGTCTGCGCCGTGCAATTTACTGTCACACCCGATATAAGTGGTATTTTCTGTAGTACTATTCTCATCAGTTTAATCCCTCTAACGTCCCCAATCTGGGGGCCATTTATTGAATAGATTTTTCGAACGGGGAGATGGTTAAAAACGCTGGCTCCCTCCACTCTGTTTTAAACCACGGTCACTGCGTCTGCGCCGTGCAATTTACTGTCACACCCGATATGAGTGGTATTTTCTGTAGTACTATTCTCATCAGTTTAATCCCTCTAACGTCCCCAATCTGGGGGCCATTTATTGAATAGATTTTTCGAACGGGAGATGGTTAAAAAACGCTGGCTCCCTCCACTCTGTTTTAAACCATGGTCACTGCGTCTGCGCCGTGCAATTTACTGTCACACCCGATATGAGTGGTATTTTCTGTAGTACTATTCTCATCAGTTTAATCCCTCTAACGTCCCCTACTCCCCAATCTGGGGGCCATTTATTGAATAGATTTTTCGAACGGGGAGATGGTTAAAAAACGCTGGCTCCCTCCACTCTGTTTTAAACCACGGTCACTGCGTCTGCGCCGTGCAATTTACTGTCACACCCGATATGAGTGGTATTTTCTGTAGTACTATTCTCATCAGTTTAATCCCTCTAACGTCCCCAATCTGGGGGCCATTTATTGAATAGATTTTTCGAACGGGGAGATGGTTAAAAACGCTGGCTCC